>JAJKFI010000006.1:5843999-5927442 GCA_029204185.1 Lerista edwardsae
CTCTCTCTCTCTCTCTCTCTCTCTCTCTCTCTCTCTCTCTCTCTCTCCTTCTTGAAATCTTGTATTGAAAACTGAAATGGTTGATCTGTTCCAATATAACAGTTAGCATATCAAGGCGTACTTAAAATTGCTAAAAGAAAGAACTGAAGATGGGATGTTATCTGCACATTTCAAAACTGGACCAAATATTTTTGATTCATATACTTTTGTTGCTGTGTAATGGATTTGTGAATAGGTTTGGAAAAGACACTCTGTTTAATTTTTTTTTAATGCCAAGCTTATTAGAAGTGTTGTGAAAGTTCAGGCTAATGAATGAATTGGGGGTGGTGGTTTGATGTTGACAATGTCCAAGAACAGTGTCCATGGTGGTGTCTGCAAAACAGGCAAAATATTTGTAGTGTGCAAGATTTTGGTGCGCTTACTTGTTAACAGTCTTGAGGTGCGTGTCCTTGCCAAGTACTTACCTTGTTATTTCACTGTATTTTGTACACCTGTGCATACCCTTGTCTGATCTTCACTTCATGGGTCAAGCTCATGAGAGGAAAAGGTCAGGTCATGATGACTCTTAAGAGTGTAATCCTAACCTGGAGGCACAGTTAGGCCAGGAAAGTTTGGCCTGCACAAGCGACATCATAAAGTATGTTTGGACCACTCTTGGAGTCAGAGAGGCCAGCTCACAGATGTGTGCCATCCTCCCTGACTCCGAGGGTGGTCCAAATGCGCTTTATGGTGGCCCTTATGCCAGCCAAACTTTGCTGGCCTAGGATTGCACCCTTAGAGAAGAAAGATATGAATGATTAGCAGAACTGAAAGTTACTTACAGTTGAGGATGTATAAATACTGTGTTTATCAAGTCGATTATTTCGGAAGCAACTGGGAACTTGCATGTGTATGTTGCTGTGACCACACAGATAGAGGCTCCGTATCTGTGTTGTATGGTGTCGCAGTGCTGAACTAGGGTGATCTAGTTTGAAGTCCTCATTCAGCTGTGAAGCTCAGTGGGTGAGGTTGAGCTAATCACATCTGTCAATCTAACCAACCACACAGAGTGGTTAGAGGCCTGAAACGAAAGAACTCCAACTGCAGTTTGAGCTGGAAACAATTGAATTTAGGCAAATAAATAAAAAAAAACTATTATCGCAATGCTTTCCTGCGGAGAAAGTACACTTATTCTGCCACAACTAATAAAACACACACACACACACACACACACACACACACACACACACACACGTGAAATAGGCCCTAACTAGGCCAAATGAGTCTATACCTGACCAGGGCAGCAAGCCCAGGATTTTCTGCGTTTAAGCTCATGAGGGGAATATAGTGCTATGGCTGTCTTATGTCTCAGCACATTCCAGTCAAAGAAACCAGGAATTGTAGAATACAGAGGGTACAAAGGAAACTCTGGTGATCGTTTGTTTGCACCTATACTAGTTAGAGACGCTATGTTTGAGTTCTTGTTGGTGACACAGATTTATTTATTACTGTTAGTAGAGCTGTACTTGGTATTCAGAAAAGACCCCCCTAGGATTTAAGACTCCTGCCTTTGTACCCCAGATATAATTTGCTGTGCCAGTGGTTCTCAAATGTTTTAGACTGGGACCCACTTTTTAGAACAGCACTTGTGGCGGGACCAGCGGTGTTATGCTGCCGGAACGCTGGGCGGGACCCACAGAAATGATGTCATTAACCTGAAAATGAGATCATAGCTGAAAGTGCCATCATCAAGCAGGACATGCCATCATTGTGATGTAATCAAATGGCACTCCCGGAATGCAAACTAGCATTCCTGGACTACAGCAATTGCACAACCATGAATCATCCCTGCCAGAAAGCAAGATTGGGACAAAACATTTTATAAAAGCATTAAACTAAAAACAAAATTAAACAAAAAAAACTTCTTGAAAATTCAAAAATTCAAACTGTTAACAATCACAAAAATAATATAGCAAGAGTTAGGTCTGCAGCTTCCAAGATGGCTGCTCCCAGCTTTCTAGAGCCCACCTGAAATCAGGTTGCAACCAACCAAGTGGGTCCCGACCCACAGTTTGAGAAACACTGCTTTGCTATTGAACAAACATGGCACCTCTGAGGATTAATTTAGGTGTTTGTAATGGTATCTCTCAGCTGTTCATGAGTAAATTTACACTCACCTGTACAGGCTAAAGGGGCCATATTGAATGTGTTTTTCAATGGCTGACTCTTTTGTTTTTATTAAGGAGGAATTTGAATTCTCTTGTGTTAAGAGCACAGCTTAGGATAAAATCTGTTTTTGTGAGCTGAATATTAGCTACTGCAGGAGAATCATTTTGAAGGGCACAAGGCTGGCAGAATGATGTAAGGAGCAAATATGTGAGCATTCATAAGCAGGCAGTACATGAATTGTTGGCCTTCTGTACCACGTGCTTCAGGTACAGCAGATACTTGGAGATATTTTGAAAATGGCAAACTAAATTGCTGCTAAAATCGCATCATTGCCCAAAACATTTTGTGCATTAGCTACCTTACTGTAAAGAACAAAGACAGAATTCTTAAAGGCAAACAAAACAAAGGTGGAATCAGATTTTTTTTCCTGGCATTTGTGTGTAATTTCCATTTATGTTTGTCGCTGAAAGTGCCTAAATATAATTATGCATTTAATTTTTTTCTTTTGTTTTTATTGCCAGCTTTCACATATGAACGCATAAGAAAATAATTCTAGCTCCCAAAGACAGGATTTGAAGCAGAAAGAAACCAGAAATACTTTGATCTGTACATCACACTGTAGTTGTTGCTTAACTACATTTGCCTTTGTAGATCACTAAATGATTTTGCTGTTGTTGTTGCTGTATTATGATCAGGATTAATCTCCGATCATTTTAAGCTGCCACTAGCCTACATCTCCTTTCCCCTGAGTTCTACCCCTTTCTCAGTGGATTCCACCTTTTCCCCAGTGGGTTCTGCTATGCTCCACCCCTTTAACACGGGGCTCTATCCAGTGGTGGGATTCAAATAAACTAACAATCGGTTCTATGTCCTTCAGGGCGGCCTTCAGGGCGGCCGCTGCCTTTCTTCCCTCTCCCAACCTAAAATTAACAACCAGTTCTGCAGAACTGGTGAGAACTGGCTGAATTTCACCACTGGCTCTATCCTGACATCAGATTCCCCCTCTCCATGTTCAAGGATTGACTGCCTTGTGACATCACCAGGCCATGCCCCAGAAATCTCAGGATTTTGGATGCATCCAATCTGGCAACCCGCTTTCCTGATTATTTGGGTTTTTTTGAAAATGCAAAACTGTCACAAGCTGTAATTAAACATAAGAGCTACCAAGGGGAAGGGGATGCTATTATTATTATTATTATTATTATTATTATTATTAATAATAATAATAATAATAATAATAATAATAATAATAATAATAATTTTGCCCACCCAAAATCATCCCCCCAAGCTATTTTTCCATCCATGGGACTCACTCTTCCTGATCTCAGCTGTAGCCTCAGGGACTGTTTGCTTTAAAAAAAAAACTGGCAAATATCACAGGCCCAGATATTGGCACAGGGTTAGACAGAATCAAACACTGAAGAGTGTTTGTTGGGCACTGCTTATTGGGCACTGCTAGTTTTCTCCTGTAATGGTGGCACTTTTGATTCACTAGCAGACTGACATGCAGTGGTGGGATTCAAATAAATTAAAAACCGGTTCTATGTCCTCCTTTCTTTTTACTGCTTCTTACTACAGCACTACTTTTTGTATATCAATAAATTAGCAACCGGTTCTGCAGAACTGGTGAGAACTGACTGAATTTCACCATGCCATCGTGCCAGACTTCCAAATGCTTGAGATCAAGGGTGTCAATTCTGAAAGCGCAATCCTAACCTGGAGTTAGGCTGGCTCAAGTTAGGCCAGCAAAGTTTGGCCGGCACAAGAGCCATAATAAAGTGTGTTTGGACCACTCTCAGAGTCAGGGAGGATGGCGCACTTCTGTGTGCTGGCCTCTCTGAGAGTGGTCCAGAGGCGCTTTATGGTAGCCCATGTTCCGGCCAAACTTTGCTGGCCTAACTGTGCTGGCCTAACTCCAGATTAGGATTGTGCCGTGAAACTGATAATAACTAATCCAAATATGCTAGCTGGATCAGTATTGTCATGCAAAACAAACAAAGGGGACACCAAATTCCAACGCTAAATGGGTACTATTCTATTAGGTACTTCCTGTTTAATTTCCCAATTTCCTGTTACTAGGGAAACTGGGGAATCTCAAGACCTAGTCTCGAATTCTAGGATTGTCAGTTGCAAACTTAGAAAGATAATCAACAGCACAGCACCATGGTACTGCAGTCTGGAGTGGAGCACATAGGAGGAATGGGGTTAGAGAAGCTGATGCCATTACAAACTCTCTTGTTGTAGCCTCTGCATTTTTTAAAAAAATGATAAGTATATGTACCTGTCATTCCATCTAGGACATTGTGCTTACTATGCTGGGCATTCAACATTTTACAGTGTAACCATCACTCCTTTTCTGGCAAATGCAATATGGGAAAAGCATTATCTTTTGAAGTGTAGGGAATTTTGAAGGATGCTGCTACAGAGAAAAATACCTATCCAGGCTTATTCTATGCTTATCAGAAGTCAACCCCAGGGTGAATGTACTCAGAAGTCAGTGTGCTTGATCAATGTGGTTTACTCCCAGGTAAAATGTGCATAGAATGGCAGCCTTTGGCACTCTGAGATCATTTACAGCCCTGTCTTTGCATTTCCATTGTTGTAAATAGCCATGCAGTACTGCAGGTATGCTGGTGTGTGTGTGGGGGGGGGGAGAGAGAGTGGAAGGAACAGGACAGGGAAGGGGAAGAGTGGGCAAGAGGTAGGAAGGGGAGGAAGTGAATGGATCTCAGTGGCACTGGCTTGTGCCAAGATCCTATATCCATTTCTTTTCCCTTCCCTCTCCCTTATTCTCCGCAGTTCTGTGCCAGCAAAATGGCTGGCACAGATCCAGGGAGACCCACTGGGGCAGTGGAAGCTGACTTCAGGATAGGGGAATGAAAGTTTGCTTACCACGGGGAGGCTTCCAGGATTGCCCCACCCCAAGCAGGATGCAGCGCTCATTCCACCAGCTTGGCTGCATCGGGGAAGGGTTTTCATTAGGATTGGGCTTCACACAGCAATGGCCCCATGTATCGCTAGCAATCCAACTTGAAAACACAGCTTTTTTACAATCATCTTGCAATGACGATCCATCGCACAGCAGTTTTTCCTCAGTATTAAGATGACAATTTTACGACGGCATCATGCAATTGACTATCGCCCATGTACTGTATGTGGCTTTCAAGGTACTTAGAGAATTGAAAGCTGATTGCCTAACAAACCGATTGAAAGAAAATCTACACTCATTCTGAAACCGTTCACAGTGTTATTTTCCTGTTGAGTTAACCTCATTTCTGCTTTATGCCCATTTCTCAGCCCCGTCTTTGCAAATGGTTGTTAATTTTGCACCTGGGGCTACAGATTCATCAAGTGAGCGCTAAAAGAAAAAAGTCTAAAGAAGCTCTACAACCTCAGCTGACAGGGCTGTGCGCTCTATGTGTGTGCTGTGTGAAGTTTCCTTAAGTAAAATAGCCCCTTTGGGGCTTGTGTTCAATTAGAATGGAACTCCTTCAAGCAAGACTGTGGAACCAGCTTGCCTTGCATTTCCCAGGGCTTTCCTGGGATTTCAGTTCCAAGGCTGAGAATCTGCCTGCCTCGCGAATTAAGCTTGAGAACAGTGGTTTGTTTGCATTCTCACTGAAAGGGCAACTTCCAAAGCAAACTTCACCTTGACCTTCTGCAGTACCAGGTTCCATGCTGATGATGGACGGGAATGGAATGATCTTTAACAAATCACATGTTGTTGGAAGAAAATGTTACCTTGACTTGATCCAAAGGTTGCTGTCCTCAGCATATTGCAATTTCGGTTGAAAATACAGCGCAGTATATACTAAATGGTGAGTGTATTCACCAAAATGTTAAGAACCAGGATCAAACAGCTTAGGGATGTTTTACATGCAGCAGTAGACTAGCACTTTTATGAAATATTTAATTTGTGCAGTGGCGTAGCTAGGTCATTTTGCATCCAGGGTCCATAAATTTTTGACACACACCCTGACACAATTTGTAGACTGATCATGCAGGTCCACAGGCTGTATGTTTGACACCCCTGCATAAGAAACTTGTATTTTGGGTTATTTTTTTTTTTTTGCTAGAATAATGATATTAAACTAGGGTTTTTTCATTGAATTCCTGGTGAAATTCCACATCCAATGGCATACAGCACGATGGTATTATTCCTTATTCTAAAACCCACAATTTTTACAAGAGAATGTTATTTTCAGTTTTTAATTTTTTGGCCGTATCTTTTGCTAGTATAGAGATTGTACACTCCCATTTTTTTCATTGAATTCTGGATGAAATTCCACATCCAATGGTATACAGCATGACGATAGTATTCCGTAAACGTGTGATTTTCAAAATTTGGGGTTCAGTGGTGACATCCCCCTGAGGATGACACCTGGGGCACTGTGCCCCTCACCCCATAGGTAGCTATGCCACAGAATTTATGAAATGGACAAATTATCAGGTTGCACAGATCCAGTTCTTAAACAGTGGGAGGGGAGAAATGTATTGAGCCACGAACCATTGCTATGCCTGTTCTTCTAGAACAGGGGTTTCCAAACTTTTCAGCACGAGGGCCGCAGAGCATATTGGTGTTGAGATCCAGGAAATAAATAAATAAATAAATAAATAAATAAATAAATAAATAAATAATACATGGAGAACCAAAGTCCTGATAAGTGGTTGGGATGGAAGGAAGAGGGAAGCAGAGGGCAAAACTGACTTGCACAGGAAGAGGGGGATTTTGAAAAAGCATCAAGCAACCTATGGTGCAAATCACATTGTCTCTGTTTCTGCTCCTTATAATTTTAATGTAGACATCTATTTTGTAGATCTCCCAGCATCGGTTTATATCTCATTCAGCCACTAGCGGTGCTGAACGTAATGCAATGTTATGGAATAATTTTCCCCCCCATTACATTGCATTATATCCAGCACTTCTAGTGCCTAAACGTAGTATATACCCATGCTGGGAAGCCTGGAAGCGCATCTTTTGAGCTATTTTTAGCTCCGAGAGGCTGGGCAACCCTGCAGGCTGGATAAAACCCTCCAGAGGGCAGGATATGGCCCATGGGCTGGGTTTGGAGACCCCTGTCCTAGAACAATCATAATTGCTTCAGTAGGAGGAGTTTTCAGAGGGATACGGCTGCATGACGCATCCTGAGATTATAATAGCAGATGTTTGCCAAGTATCTTCGTTACATGCCTATATGGAAACTAAGGAGAGTCATCATGTGCTTCAGTGGTTTATGTCATACAAAATATCATGCTGTGCAGATCTATGTATTCAATGCAATAAGAAAGGCACTGATTCTTTGGGGGGGAAAACACATGCATTTGACTGTAGCATTAGCCTTGTCATATTGATCTTGACAAACACTCAGATGCAATATATCTGAATTCAATGCCAGGGGACCAAAGCAATGCCATTCAAAACAATGCCATTCCCATTATTTCTGCATTTCTCAAATGCACAAGCCATTGTTTCTGGAGGGAAGTGGAGGAGTCATGCCCTCTTGATAAGAGCTAGTATTCGGGGCGTAAAAAGCAGTACAGTTCTTCTACTACAGTAAAAAACTGAAGTTCTTTCGAACCATTGGAAGAAAGTAAAACGAAAACACAAAAATGGGGAATCAAAAAGCTATACTGCAATTACACTGAAAAATACAGATTCTTTCCTTTGACAGCTTTATTGGCTCCACAATACTGGCAACACTTAAAATGTGTTTTTGACAGTTAACTAAGGAGATGAGTAAGAAGTCACATGTGAGGTAGACATGTTCCCTAACAAAAACATTTGTGTCGATTTCCTTTCCAGTCAGATTTTCTCTGTTCTGAGAGACCAATACAAAATCCACTAGGCCTACGAGCACCTTCATTCTCAGGTGATTAGATGTGTGTGCGCATGTATGTGTACAGTTGGATACACAGTTCCCCCCCCTCCCGACCTATATGTGTTCATTTGAAAGGGTGACCTGATACAATGGAGGACAGAGTGCCTATGCCTTTAACCATTGTATAGAAGCGGGAATTTTGGTAGGTGCAGCTCAACATGGAAAAATGTAAAAGGTTGCACTTGTCAAAATTTCCTCTTCTATACAATGGTTACACGTATAGGTACTCTATCTTCCATTGAATCAGGTCACTCTGTTTATACTGACCCTGCAAGTAGACCAAGGCTGAAACCCCATGCACACTTCCCTGAGAGTCCTGTTGAAGAGAATGAGACCTCCTTCTGAGTAGATTAGCACTCAGGATTAGCGCATTAGGACTGTGCTCCAAGGCTACAATCTAATAGACCAGTGGTCCTCGAACTATTTAGCACGGGGACCCACTTTTTAGAATGACAATCTGTCTGGGATCCACTGGAAGTGATGTCTTGGATGGAAGTGCAATCATTGTGATGCCAGAGCCTGCTGCTTTCCTGAGAATGCAGCAATAAATTGGGTCATTCTCAGCCATTTTACAACAGCAAAATGAATCAGAAAGAAAAAAAAAGCCTGTTTACAAACTTGACACAAGCAGAACAACCAGATTGTGCTGACAGTGTTTACAGCCGTCTCAGCACAACCAGGATTCTTGCCTTTTCAAGAGGCCCCATTGCATATAAAGAGCCCTATAAGGCAGTTTTGTTCCTTTCAAACCATTGAAGTGTCTGCTCTGTTCGACATGCTGCCGCTTGTATCTTCTGTTCTCACCACGTCTCTTGTACTGCAAGAAACACAAGTAATGCAACCCCAAATTGTGTGGCTCTGCAGCATGAGAAATCCTTCACCAGCCCATGCACAAGAGACCATAGAACAGCATGCAAAACCTTGTCACCTCCCACACGCTGTTTTTTGGGTACAAACCACTGAGCTTTTCTTTATGAATGAATCTGGCCAAACTTTTTGCCATGAGGTAATGACAATTGGTAGTGCTGCCAAGTGCCACATCATGGCTGGATCTAGCTTGGAGTCTGCCAATTGCCCATCACAGCATTGGAGTAAAGCAGTACTCTTTTGTAGTTCCAGCCCTCTAGCTAAAGTCCATGTCCCTTAAAGGGTCACAATCTTTAGGGGGGTGGGGAAAGTATGAGTCAGTAGGGGTCAGGATTTAACTGGCTTTGTTAGCATCCTCTGCTCAGCTCACTGCCCTACCCCAGAATGCATAAATGGCTGGGGACAAGTCACACTAATAAAGTGGAGTGCAGAAACCCTGCAGAATAGTGGATGGATTTGGACCAGGGAGACCTGATTCCTTCTCAGCTACGCTACTTTGTCATCCTTAGGCACCATTTCTCAGTCTAATGTACTTATTATACATTTGTTGTAATAATTATGCTACCCTTAGCTGCTTGCAGAAAGGGCTAGAGCAAGGGTGGCCAATCTTTCGATATTAGGGATCCTAGACCTTTAACTATTGTGTAGGGAGGGAATTTCAACAAGTACAGCTTGCCATCTCACAGAATTGTTTAAGGTCCAGGACCCATAATGTTAAAAAGTTGGCCACCCCAGGGCTAGAGTATGTGCAATAAATAAAGAAGAGTACAGTAGTCCCCTCACATTATTTATTATTATTTATTGGATTTATACCCAGCCTTTCTGCCCCATATAAGGGTGCCCAAGGCGGCTTATAACAAAGTAAAAGAATACAGAACAAAATACAGGATAAAATATACCCATGGGGGCTATATTCCAAGACTTATGGCAGATACCCAAAACTGTGGATAGTTTTGAACTCCATACTGTATACAGTACAGTATTTGCAGTTGGCCGGCTTTAAGACCCAGAGGTGTCCTGCCTGAGTGACAGACTGGTTAGCTGTGTCCGTGTTTACAGCCACCAAAGAATTGTCTCTGGGATGGAGGGAGCCATTGCTCACACATTATGCGGTTCAATGTACAGTCACACGTAATGCACTTCAAAAGGGGGAGCACTGGTGGGCCAGGAAGCAGGAAGGAAGGAAGGAAGGAAAACTCTCTGTCATTAAAAAAAATAAAACTATATTGTTGATCTGTGGATAACTGAGACATGGATACAAACACGTGTGGATGGGAGGGGACTACTATACATGCCAATGCCTTAATTGTAAAGCGGACGGAACTGTGAAAGATATGTGAACGGTCACTGACAGCTGCTCAGCCCATCCGCCCTACAGACAAATTCCCATCACAATCAAAAACATATTTGTGGAAATGGATGTGCCTGAAAGAGGAAAAAAAAAGTGTATTCTTTCTGGGCCTGGGGTGAGCATTCTCTGTATACAAAGTTTCCCTTAAACTGCATGATTTTAGGCAGCTTTTCTTCGATCTAGAGAAGAAAGGGTTAATTTTCTGTGCTGCTCCCTCCCATCTCCACATCCCACACCTTTTTGTTTTGCCCTTCAATCTTTCTGCAGATTATAGACTAGCTGATCGCCTCTCTTGCCTCTATGGTTATCCACAAACCCTTTGATAGATCTCCAGGGAAATAGTTACAGTGTGCTGTTGTCGGCAGGCTTGCGGCTCACATCCAAGGTGTGTATTTTTTTTTCCCCTTGCTGAATTACAAACCAGAATTGGCCACATTTACAGCATTAAACAGAGTCGTTTGGTGGAGGATTTGTTCGGTGATAGACACGAGACAGCTGATTGATCGATCGAATCTCCGACAGCCATTGCCTGCCATTGTAAAAGTAAAGTTAACAGACTCCATTGCTCCTGTCAGCAAACTGGCGTGCTTAGCCTCGGACTGGGTAACTAAAGGCAGCAGCACATATTTTTGAAAACAAGAATGGAAAAATGGACGCCTTTTATGAGAAATGCACATGCTGCTCTCAGGCATTTGGGCTTTGCTTTGTTCTTCCGCAAGCACTATTCAAAAGCAACGACAGGCAGCAGCCTAGATGAGAATTACCACCTCATTTTCATTACAGAGCTCTCCAGAATCCTTTTGGGAACTTTTTTTAAAATCTAAGATGAACCTCCTGCTGATGTGGGTGCACACCATAGTTTTCTTTCAACCACCTTTTCCACTTTCCATTCTCCAGGGTAGCAATATAACAAAAGCAAATCTGAAGACAAAACCAGGAGAAATTGTATGATGTGTGCTTGAGATTTTATTATGCTGCATAAAGAGAAATATGCACCACGGTCAAACCATGATCAGCCCCCTCAAAGTGTGGGGCAAACCACATTTTTAATGGTTGCCATAGTAGTTCTAATTTGATTGCAAGCCTATCCTTTTTTAAAGAGAACCATCAGTCTTGTGATGAACACTGTGCATTTTGGGGAGGAAACTGTTGCTTCCTGATAAGGGCAATACCTATAATTAATATGTCAATTTCAACTGGAAGGAGAGAAAAAAAGAGAGTGGCTTGATATTTCTCCAGGACTGAAGGCGCAATCCTAGCATGGAGTTAGGCTGGCACAAGTAGGCCAGCAAAGTTTGGCCAGCACAAGGGGCACTGTAAAGTATGTTTGGACGACTTTCGGAGTCAGAGGCCAGCACACAGACGAGCGCCATCCTCCCTGACTCCGAGAGTGGTCCAAAAGCACTTGATGGTGGCCCTTGGGCCAGCTAAACCTTGCTGTCCTAACTGTGCCTGCCTAACTTCAGGTTAGGATTGCACCCTGAAAAGGATAACTGGCATTTATAAGTCCTATTCTGATGTTCGATAAATGTGGCAATTCTCCGCATGTAAAGAATGCTGGGGGGACCACCAGCAAGTTCTGCCCCACTGAGCTTTGTAACTGCCCCCTCCAGGGTTGGCTTGAGGAGTGGTGGGGCCCAATTTGGGATCCCCCACCCTCCCTGTGGGGCCCACACACTCACCAAGAAGAGCACTTGTGGTGCAGCAAGAAAAGCATGGCACCTGGAATTAGTTAGTGGTAATATGATCATGTCACTGCCAACTGTTTCCAGGAGGCCCATTTTGGGCTGTTCGGAGGCAGGGGCAGGTGGTAAACTTGCTCTGCTTGCCCCACTGACTCTTAGCCATAGAGTTACCAGCTGCAGCAGCAGGTAATATTCTCTGTAATATGCTGCGGGGCACCCCAAAGTGTGAGGGCCAATGTGACGACATTGGTCATATTGGCTTAAGAGGCCAATTGAAAGGTAAGTATCAGCCAGAGGCGCTAATTTGATTTCAACAATGGGGGTGCCCGTAGCCACGCCCCTGTCATAGGCCTGCCCCCTGATGTAGCCACGTAGATGTAGCCATGGCCCCTGATGTAGCCACGCCCACACAGCAGTAAAATGGCACCTTCAAATCTCTCAGTCTCTCCCGCCATCTCTCGCTTGTCCTCCATTGCTCCTGCCATCTCTTACTCGCCCTCTGTCGTGCCCGCCATGTCTTGCTTACCCTTGTTTGCCCCTGCCATCTCTGTCGCTCCCACCATCTCTCGCAAAGAGATGCCAACCCCCTCCTAGCCACAGCACACAAGCAGGACAGCCTTTTCCATGCTGCTGGCTGGCTGGCTGGCTGGCTGTGAAGTTAATAGTCTTGTCTGTGTTCTCCCAACCCAATCACTTCATCCAATCAGCATGCAACAGGCGGGACCTACGAGAAATAAAAACCAATCCAAGGCCCGTATTTGCCTCATGACCAATGAAAAGGAGCATTGGAATGCATGCCTTCCAGCATTGCAACAAACTAGAGAGGCCAAATGGAATTTGGGTAGGTTTACCCGCACAACGAGGCCGATGGTTGCACATGGGGGTGTTCTGCTCTGTGGAGGGGGTGATATTGGGGGGGCTAAGTCTCCCCAAAATTATTGTGGGTGCCCTCCATCCCCTGGCACCCACAAAGTCAACGCCTATGGTATCAGCCCAATTCTATTCAGTGCTTACTATGGCAGACTTCCTGATCTGCCACTGTAAGTTCCAGTGTGGCACTGTAAAGAAGAGGAGAAGATATGAGTGAGTGCTCTGATGCAGATTGTGAAGAGGAAATGCCTCCTAGAAAGGCTTAGAAGACACCAAGCCCAGAACCTTCTTGAGACACACCTGCCTCACCCACCCAAAGCTATTTGCTCTTGTGGATGACTCAGGAACCCTCCTTTAATACATGTGTACTGTACAGCTGTAGATGAATAGCTGTGAGGAATTGGAAATTGTTTTGGCAGCTGCTTCCAAGCTTGGCCCTATGATGAAGCTCACTCAGAATTGTGGTATGCAGTGAGAGGAGGATTTGCCTTTACAGTCTCAGGGCACAATCCTAAACAGCGCTGGACTGACGAGGCCGACGGGTCAGTGCCATATCCAATGCTGTTTAGGAGAGGCTGGAGCCTCCCCGCGGCAAGGGAGCGTGCGCTCCCTTTCCGTAGGGGAGGCTCCAGCCTCCCCTATGTGCTCCTTGGATCTGCGCCCGCCCAAAGTCATTGCAGGACTTCTGGAGGATGCTTCCATTGGTCAATGAGGAGGGTGGGAGGAAATTTTACCTGGCTCCTGTTTCCCATCACTAGTACAGTTGGGGTGATGAAAGACCCGACATGCTCTGGGTACACAGTGCGAGGTTTTGTCCCAGGATCTCCAGCACTATGGCTTTGGCTCTAATTGGAGTTATCCTGTTGCAGATCTTCTGTATGTAAACCTGTAGCCTTTGTTCAACCCATTCCTGGGACTCATCTTCTTCTCTACTTGGGGCACAACCTGTCAGATTCCAGAAAGGTCACTGCAAGGTACATCTGGGTTTCTAGAATCCAAAAGAGATGCTAAGTAGAATTCTTTTTTTCTTTTCTTCTTCTTCTTTTTTTTCTTTTTGGAACGGTGGGAGCGACCAAAGGAACCATAACTGATTTAATGAGCCATTCGCAGTTTCACTGTAACGCCCGTGTGTACTTAGACATGCATGGCTTAATCTTTGAGACAAGCATATGCTACTGGCAGGATCAACCAGGTAGCCGCGCTCTGCTCGGGGGCAGTGGGCGGGCACCGGCCGCGCCCCCCCGACGCCGGGGGGACGGGCGGGCCGCGGCACGGCGGCATCGCGGAGGAGGAGGCGCCCGGGTGGACCCCCGGGAGGTCGCGCCGGCGGGCGCCGGGGTCGGGGTCGCTCGGATGCCGGAGAAGCGGGCGTCCGGGAGCCGGCCGGGGAGACCGGGCCGAGCGGCGGCGGGGGGGCCGCCCTCGCCGGTTCCCCGAGCTGGGGCTCCCTCCGGTCGTGCCCCTGGGGTGGGACCGCCGGCTCGGCTGAGCCTGTCCTGTCGCTGCGAGGCCCCGGGGCCGCTGCCGGCCCCGGGGTGGGCAAAGGGCCCTGGCGGCTCCTCGGCGGAGGAGCGTCGCTCGTGGGGGGAAGGAACCGCCCTGCCCGAAGCACCGGCGCGGAGGCCGGCCCGCGGGGGGCCCTCCCCGAAGCGGCCGCACAGGCCCGCTCGAGATGCTAAGTAGAATTCTGTCAATCCAAAGCATCTGGCTGAAAAATCTGTTTCTGTCTTTCTAGAGCAGAATTCACAGATCTGCTTGTCTCTACTTATAACGTGCAATGCACTTTGCTTGCAATGGATATCCTTTGATGCCAAACTACCGGTGGGTTGTTGCGCATGTGTGAGTGACTCACAACTACTCTAGTAAATACAATCAAAGATCTTGTCAGAGAGAAAGAGCCAATAAGCAATATTATTCAAAAATTGGTTTTTCAAATTGCCTTACTATCTGAAGAGAGAAATTTCCCCAAAGGCACGGGAAGCCAAATACCATTATTTCTCTTCAAATATCAGCAGTGTGCAAAACTAGATTAGGTCACCCTCTGAAGCATGCATTTTTAGTGACTGTAAGAAAAATGCTCATGTTGTATAATGTAGCAATAATTGGGGACAGCGCCGTGCTGAGATCTACTTTCACTTAATAAAGCTGCTGTCACTTTTACTTTTACGGAAGCCTAATTTGGTCCCAGGGCATGGTCAGGGGGCACATGACGATTCAGCAAACTTGCAGGCTAAGTAGGTCAGTGCTGGGATGGGGGGGGGGCTCCAGGGACCTCCTTGAGGTCCATCATGGAAGAACGGCGGGATATACATAAACAACAATTTTATCAGCTTTTTAAAAATCATAAGACTATCTGGGAATTATTTTGACATGTACAGCCCACAACGTATTGTTTCAGGAAAGACTGTGGCTTTGCTAGGGAATACAGGGGGTGCACGCCACACCACGTGACACACTTGGGGGTGGGGTGGGGAGAATACCACTACTGCCCAAAATGCTGAAATCTGGTATTTTTGAATAATAGCATCATGTTATATATCAGTCAATGCAGACTTCACAGCAGAATGCAATGAAACAAACCACATTTAAATATATGCATCCTATCAAATATTATAGCCAAAAAAAGCAGACAAAGAAAACACAACTGACTTAGGGCTCAATCCTGGGCCCTCCAGCATGGGCAGTATGAGCGTACTGTCCACGCTGGTGTCGCAAAATGCCGTAAGGCACATACAATGTGGGTGATAAGGGCTTACTGCCGATGTTGTTCCAGCGCCGGTCCCATGTGCCTGGAGGCGGCAAAGTGATGCCAGCGAGAGGTACGTTTATCCCTCGTTGGTGTTGTGCCGATTCCAGGCAGGCTGGGAGTGTGTAACTGGGCAGGGCAAGGGGTGGGACCAGTGGTGTCATCTAAATGATTTAAGAACAGGTACTCACTTTTGATTGGCACGTGTCGGGACCCGCCCACCAGAAGTGACGTCATAAGCCGGAAGTGAGGTTGTGGCAGGAAGTGACATGAAAAAAGCCCTTTTTGAGGCCTCAGACAATTTTAAACTGACCCAACAGTTGCAACAGTAACTGTTGCTGTGAAACAGTAATTTCACAGCAACCCCAGAACATGTTAAGGAGGCCTGGCATCATGTTAAAGTGACCCAACAGTTCCAAAACTCCAGAGCAGCTCATTTTTCAGTGGCAAGGCAAGGCAAATCTCCGCTCACTGCCTGCCTGCCTGCCTGGCTCTGAGAATATGCAGGCAACTCAAACGTGCAGGAAATTCAAACGTTGCAGGGGGCAGAGTCGACGAGTGGGCGGACGAATGGGCAGGGCCAGCCATAATCCTAGAAACCAGTACTCGCGTACCCCCGCATACCCCCTGCATGACATCACTGGGTGGGACCTTGCTTGGGCAGCTTGACATGGGGCTGCTCGATTCTCCACTGGCGAAATTGCCAGCGGGGAGAGGAGAAGCCCTATTGCAGGAGGCGGGGAGAAGGGGTCAAATGTCAGCTCAGGATTGGGCTTCCCAACAAAAAGTGGATTTCCTTAACTTAAAATTGACCAATGAAACTGATTGTTCCAAGAGCGAGTGAGGTGTTGTTATGACACAGAAGGGAACCAATAAGGCATTAGTATGAGTCAGCTGTCATTTCCATTATCAGAGCTAATACTAGAATGCTCTTTTAGAGTGCAATCCTAACCTGGAGTTAAGCTGGCACAGTTAGGCCAGCAAAATTTGACTGGCACAAGAGCCACTGTAAAATATGTTCGGACCACTCTCGGAGTCAGGGAGGATGGCACACATCTGTGTGCTGGCCTCTCTGACTTCAGGAGTGGTCCAAAAGTGCTATACGGTGTCACTTGTGCAGGCCAAACTTTTCTGGCCTAACTGTGCCAGCCTAACTCCAGGTTAGGATTGCGCCCTTAGTTATGGGAATGTCATCAAATTGGCCACTGGTTTTTTGTTGGTTACTGATTTATTGGGTGACCTGTACTGCTATATATCGAAATAAATATATAAAATCAATTGAGTGACCCCAGTTCTAGTGATGCCACTGCATGTAGGTTGTGTGTAGGATGTTGTGATTTATTCTATATGGTCTGGTACACCTCGTCATGGGGGTGATGCAATGAACTCTTGTAGTGGGTGATGCAAACCCTAGTGACACCACTGAGGAAAAGAGTTCTTGCACTGTCTCCTTGCAGGGTCCTGACAGCTTTCCTTAAAATATGTTGACTTTTTTTTTTAACAAACATTGTTGTACTATGTATTGGTAATGAATTAAAGACATTCTGAGCATGATGTTGGAACATGAAAAAGCAGCCAGAATGACATTGTAAATTCCTTTGGCTTAACTGCAACAGGGTAATTTATGACTTTGGCTAATTATGAGATGTACTGCAAAACAGAGTAATGCAGCTGTGATGCCATGTGCCATGCGGCAACTTGCATTTTGTCAAGAAATTCAGGTACTGTAATAGTAACACATACCTTTCAACATTAGACAGTCTCCTCTGGCTTAGTAGATCACAAAAGGGAAAGGCGTGCCATCAAAACAGTATTAAGCCAAGATAAATCTTTGCCAACTGTAGGAGATTGCTGGGGGGGGGGGAGTGAGAGACACGTATCAGCTTACAGCTCAGAGCAATCCTGCACCAATTGGGATGGGAGTTGAATACCTCAGCTTTAGTGCACCAGCCATCCCACAGGATAATTACTTGCAATGCTTGCCTAATAGCAACAAATATGAATGATAGCTGAGGGAAGTTTAAGACACAAGTTTATCTGTCCACTCTGAAAACATACGTGCTCTGGAGACAAGCGCATTGCTCATTTATACATGCCTCCAGAAATGAACGTCTAAGGAACTTCTAGTCCAGTGGTTCCCAAACTGTGGGTCAGGACGCACCACTGGGTCGCAAGCCAATTTCAGGTGGGTTGTGAAGCACCTACAGCTGCCATATTGAAACTATGGTAAGATGGGATGCTGGAAAGGGGGAGGAAGGCTGTGTGGTTGTTTTGCTTGCAAATAGGCTTTTTTCCTTTCTGATTCACTTTGCTATTGGAAAATGGCTGAGAAATAACTCAAGAAAGCAGCAGGTTCTGGCGTCACAATGATGGCACTTCCAGCCATGACATCAATTATGGTGGGTCCCAGACAGACAGTCATTCCAAAAAGTGGGTCACGGTGTTAAAACGTTTGAGAACCACTGTTGTAGTCTGTGGTCATGATGCACATTCCCATAAACTGTCGCCATAAGGTCAGAAGGAGAATAGGAAGTGACTCAGAGCGCAATCCTAAGTTTCCAGCACCGGGGTAAGGGCAATGCAGCTCTGAGGTAAGGGAACAAACAATCCTTTACCTTGAGGAGGCCTCTGTGACTGCCGTCCAACTGCAGGATGCAGCACATGCCCCATTTGCTGGAAAGCTGGTTAGGATTGTACCATCATTCAGTTCCAGCAGCTAATTTATTGATTTTTTTGAAATTAAACTAATAAAGCAATAATGATACAAATAAAATTGATATACTGAAAACGCATACAATGTGAAAGCTGTTAATACAGCAAACAGTTGCCACTTCTTTGGGGTGGGGGCAACATAATTATACAATAAGCATCTAGGTAAACAAAACTACTCCTGCTTATATAAAATAGCACAGTCACACAGTACGTGCACATGCACACACGTGCGTGCACACACTCAGAACCTAAAAACAAGGGATTAGCCAAACTATCTAGTCTGCAGTTGCTATGGGAACAAGGAGGGAAGAGAAAGGATTGACAGCCTGCTGGGGAAATCACAAGATGGCGGATCCGGAGAGAAGGGGAGGAAAGAGAATCAGGATGTTACTTATGAAAGAAACCTTTCCAAAGTAACACAGCGTGAATTCCAGGAAGAAGATGAATGAGAGCCAAGGTGGCAGAAAACAGGAGTTGTTACTTGGTATTGAAGGAGGAGGTCCTGGAGGAAAGTATTTAGGCCTTTGTGCCACCAGCAATGGAAGATGGAGTTCACTGAGACGTTATCATGTGCTTCAAGCAGAGGTGCTTCTTTCCTATGGGTTCAGCACCCCAGTCCATCCCATGCCCTTATAGGATTTAGCACCCCACCTGTGGTTTACAACTTTCAACCAGGACAATTAGAGGAGATGACAATGACCAGCAGATTGGCAATGACCAGACCATTATCTCAGCACAATGTGGGGATTTCTGAGTGTAAGAAGGATCCTTTAAGAGGTTGCTGGACCAGCATGAATAAGATAATTTCATGCCAAATCATCTTCATTCAGTTCCACAGAGTCCTCAGACCCATTGTCATCCCTGAGATTGGCTGCTGGGAAGTAAACAAATATCCCACTCTTTTTTCTTCCTTCTTTGGAAATTGGAACGGAACCAGATTCCAAATACGGAAAGGTCCCAAGAAAGATGAGTTGCTTTTTTTTTCATGAAGGAAACAAGGATTTTGCTCTGAACCAAGTCTAATAAATGGATAGATCCCTTTTCCATGTGATTTGTTATGATTCCTCACTGACAATGTTTTGAAATGAAATTACCATAGGTTGAAATGTAGGTTTCATAAACTAGCACATTTTTGGTGTGCCATAAAACTTTTTCACATTGAAACGCCCAACCTTCTAATATTTACATAATTTCAGAATTCAGTAATGCTAGCAAAGATATCAGATCAGATTCTTTGTACGGTAGACAAAACTGAGTCACTCAAACCAGGGGCAGGCATTGAGCAAATTCCAATATTATGGAAAGTGGTCACACTTTTTCATAGATTGCTATGGAAGGTGATGATACCTGAGCTGGGGGCGGGGGAACCAGATGTTTCCTAATGAAAACAGTGCACTGGATTCAAAGGTCTAGGCAAATAGCTGCCCTTTTTCATAGACTGCTATGGAAGGTGATACTTGGGAAGGAATTTGTAGTAATTGGGTATCATTAACTTCCAAGGCAATTTTGGGAAAAGGCAGCCATTTTCCAAGGTGTTGGCCATACTGCAGGGTATAGATATCGGAAACCTAGGTTTTTGAATTCAGCCTGCTTTGTTCATTAAGAAGCACCAGGAGGCCACCAATTCTCCAAAAATACCTTCACCAAGTTCTCCAGAAGTATTTTCTGGATTTCTGACTAGCCTAAAGAACCAGTGGTCTTCCCAGCAGCTAGTTGGATGGTAGAATGTATAATACCACTTCAGACAACAACTGGAAGTTTTCTTTAAAGTGGCTGCAATCCTAAACATGCTTACTAGAGAGTAGTTGCCTTTCTTTTCTACTCGCACTGTTCAGACGCCAGAGACTAGTATAAAAATGTTCAGCAGAAACCTAAGATGCCATCTCCCCGAAAAGAACCTTGAAGGTTCCAGTCCTGCAATGTCTTTTCTGCACCCTGTCCTTTCAATGCAGGTCCATTCTCAGTTCATTACCTTGCTGTTGGCACGGTGGAGACTCCAACACCACAGTCCCTTGTCTTCCCTGAGGGGGTGGCGCTTATGGG
Source organism: Lerista edwardsae (assembly GCA_029204185.1). Taxonomy (NCBI): domain Eukaryota; kingdom Metazoa; phylum Chordata; class Lepidosauria; order Squamata; family Scincidae; genus Lerista; species Lerista edwardsae. Next base: position 5,864,301 of record JAJKFI010000006.1, read on the forward strand.
GGCAGAAAGGAAACCCTGCACCAAAATAAAGAAAAAAAAATATCCTTGTCCACACGGACCTTTTCAACAAGAACTGTAGAATGCACAGAATTTCAAGCTGCCCCGAGTTTTACCCAAGCCAAGTTGTTCAGAGCATACTACCCAAATGTCATCTGGTCATCCTTCCAAACTGAGCGTGTTCATGTGGAGTAAAGAGCCACACAGACCAGGGTTACATTCGCATGCACAGGGTTGTGCTGTCAATGCCTGAGAACTTTGGCAAGAAGCAACATCTCAACTCAATATTAAGACTTTGGCAATTCTGAGCCTCAACTCAAATATGCCAGTTTTTTAAAACAACAACAACAACAACAACAACAACAACAACAACAACAACAACAACAGCTCTCAGGCGCTTGGTTAGAGCTTGAATTGCCAACAAAAGACCAGTCTGTGATATTTGTGATTTTTTTATCATTTTGACTGTGTATAAGTTTATTGTTATTATTATTATTATCAACAACAACAACAACAACTCTGTAGTAAAGTACAGTCACCAAAAACCAGAAAGTTGACTTTGCTTGCATGATAACTATTTTTATTTTTAAATTCCTCCACGTTTTGCAGACTCCAGTAATCAAGTCATTTCATGACTTAATTTCCCTTGATTAACACTGCAGCTTCCTGGATCTTTTCAGAAAAATTGTGAATCAATTTTAGCACAGACTGAGCTAAAAATGCTGCTCAAATTGCTACTGTAGATTCAAACAGCTAATCATTTAGCACTGATAAATCAAAATCAATCTATCTTGATACAATAACGTCTTTCCTAGAAATTCAATATTATGCCTTTTGTGACCAGTTAAAACGAGAACTGTTGTTTTAATGAATAATTTGTGAGAACGATGCCAAACTGAAGTATTGAAATTTGTTGTTCTCTCTTCTTTAACAATAGCTACTAAATCAGAGGTTCTCAAAATTTTTAGCACTGGGACCCACTTTTTAGAGTGAGAGGCTGTCCGAGACCCACAGGAAACGATGTCATGGCCTGAAGTGCTGTCATTGTGACACCAGAGCCTGCTGCTTTTCTGAGAATAAATTGGGTTATTTCTCAGCCATTTTGCAATGGCAAAGTGAATCGGAAAGGGGGAAAAAGCCTATTTACAACTTTGACACAAGCAAAATAACCACACAGCCCTTCCCCTTTCCAGCATCCCATTTTCCCATATTTATAGGCTTAACAGATCCAAACTAGGACAGAGTGACTATCCCTTTTAACCACTATATAGAAGAGGGAATTTTGGCAGCTGCAGCTCAATATGGAAGGGTTTAAAAAGCTGCACTTTTCCCTCTTTTATACAATGGTTAAAGGGATAGGCACTCTGTCCCAGTTTGGATCTGGTAACCCTACATATTTACAATATGGCTGTTCTAGGTGCTTCGTGATCCACTGGAAATTGGCTCGCGGCCCACTGATGGGTCCCAACCCACAGTTTGGAAACCACTGTAATAAATGTTTCCATCCAGGGAGGGAACAGGCATGCACAAACAGGTTAACAGAGGGAAAGAAAGGAAGATAAAGAAGAGGATGTCCTCTGTTTCTGGTGTTGTGTGAGAGGGAAATGCCCTTTCTCCACTCTATCCATCCCATATGTCTCACAGCCCAATCCTATGGGCCTTTTACAACAGTGGGACTAGTGGGGTCACACTGCTTCCAGGTCATTTGAGGCCGCTGCCACAAGGCTGCAGCAGCAAATCCTCACCACTGCGGATCCCGGATAACTCAAGAGCCAGGTAGGCTAGCATGGAGGTGGTTCATGGAAGTTGAGTAGGAGGAATAACTAGGCCGGAAGGGGGTGAAACTGGCAATGGTGACTTTTGCCAGATCCTACACATTTTCTAACCTGATGCAGTCCTTAGCTCGCCTCTCTTGTGCACCAGCAAAATGACTGATGTTGGTCCAAGGAGAGTCATTGACTATCGGGCAGCCTATCAGGAGCCTACTATTGGCTACTATTGGCTATAATGGTCCGGCTGCATACTATAATGTGGTGGTGGATAAGACTGGGCTACAAATTATGTTCCACCTCAGGCCCATTCTTTCTGTACTGAAAAACCCCAACTGTTGTAGCCTTTCCATGTAATGGAGATGTCCCCAGTCCAGTCATGGGGACAAAATGATCACTCTCTTCTGCACCTTTTCCAGTTCCTCTACAGCAGTGTTCTTCAACCTTGGGGCTGGGACCCCAATGGGGACACAACACCTGAGTTGTAGGGTCGTGGCAACTTATGGGAATGAAAAGGGTTGGACTAGGAAACCTTTTAAAAGGTACCAGGTACAGTGGGAGGTATCTGACATACCCCTTAAGATACTAGGAAACTGTGTCGCAGTCCTGGTCAGGTTCTTAGAAATTGTGCTAAAATAGCTGTCACTGCTGCCAGGCTTCATGTTTCTGTTCTCTCTATAATAAGAATATGGGCAGCGCAATACTACAGTGCGCACAGCATCGGCACAACGGGGTTATGCCGACACTGCATGCTTAGCGCTGAAGCGGGGGTGCTGATCAGCTGCCCCGCATCGATGCTAAGGCCACAGGGCCAGTGCTGCTGGCAGTGCCAGCCCTATAGCACCCACGTAGCACCTCCCTTGCATCAGCTGAAGCCGGCTGACGCAAGGGAGGCGCCATGACAGTGCGCCTTGGGGATTGGCAGGAGGAGGGCAGAATGTGGGCGGGACATGGACGGGCCTCAGATTCGGCCATAAGGCCAAATCCTAGGCCCATTGGAGAGGCCGCACGGCCCCAATTCGGGCTGCACAGTCTCCTTGGATTTGCGCCCGCTGTTCAACGAGTTCAGATTTGAGGAGCGCATAGGGGCCGCTGGAGCCTCCCCTACAGTAAGTGAATGAATGTTCCCTTGCCATGGGGAGGCTCCAGCTTCCCCAACCCAGCAGCGGATATGGTGCTGGCCAGCCGGCCTTGCCATTTCAGCGGTGGGTAGGAGTGCGCCCTTAGTTATAGTGAACAGTGCTGGGAGCAGGGAGTGGGCAGTGACGGTGGGTGGGTGTGAATGGATAAGGTCCCGGGAAGGGGTGGAATTGACAGTGGGGTCCCCACTCTCATACCTTTATGTATATAAAAAGGCGTTGCCTGGGTAACAAATTATCCCAAGCTTCTAGTTCATAGACCCCAGAAACTATGGATTCAACACTAATGTTGGCCATTTTCAAGTATTTTTACATGGCACCCCCTTCGCACCCCCACCCCTAGGGGTGCTAGGGGTGTCATACTCCCCACAGTATTTGTCACCAGACCGTAAGGCATACATATACCAAGTTTGGTGTCAATTGCTCCAGGCGTTCCAGCAGGCCATGGTGGACTTTTTTATTTCGCACCCCTTCTGTATTGTCCAGCGTTAGCTCAGGTCCACCTATAGGTGAAGATTCACATTCCATTGTGCGCTGGTATAATTCATGCTCATATAACATCTGGAGATGAGACACGTAAACTTACTAGATTTTCCTGGTTACTGCACATTTCATTTACAGTATAGAAAGCAACTATTGTTCCCCTTGATGACTTTGTTTAGTTTAAAAGCCAATAGGGAAGGTATACAACATTTATTTTCGCTTCAAGATCCAGAAGTGCTGAATCAATTTGCTTTATTTATATCGCAAATAATTAAAACAAATTTAAATCGAATTTAGTAGTTACATTAGCTATTGCCTAGTGGAAGGAGTAATTTTTGCTACTCGTGATGTTAACCTGGGCCAATGAAGTTATTGATTGTATTGCATAATAGGTAGACCAGATTATCTTACTGTATTTTGGTCTACTTGTCCTGTACCTAAGATTTAAGATTTTTTAATGTTTTTTAAAATTATTATTCTTTATTCTCTTTTCTTTCTCTTTTGTATGCCATTAGGTCTAATAAATAAATACATAAATAAATAAATACTAGATTTTCCTGTGGTATCTTTGGGTCATGCATACAATTTTGAAATGTTTTTCAAGGGCATCAGTTTTAAGCATATGAGCCAAAGTCACAAGCCATCCATGAAATCAAGTTGTCTTTCAGGTAACATTTGCTTCTAAAGAACTGCATTGTAGAAACAGTTATGCCTAGATGAAATCCAAAAAAAGCAATTTTTCTCATGTGTCGGCCTTTCAAAATTCATGAGGGGCAGCTGCCAACCGTAGCTTGTACTTTCTGATCTCTTCTCTCTTTTCATACCTCTATATTCTCCATTGTGTGTTTCATTATTTGGCTCCTACACCACCTTAAACTCTGCATAATGCAATCACATGAAATGGCCAAATTCAGCAGGCTGTATAATCTATCAGAAAGCGTCTTCATCAACAAATAGAAATGTTTGCATCTGAATTGATCCCACTGAATACAGTTCTCCTCCTTCAGGATGCTATTTGCACAGCCACTGTTGGCATAAACGGATCTTCCCTTTTCATTTCCATTGTTCCATTACTTGTGAATTAGAACTTGACAGAGACTCCAAAACAAATGGACAAATGGATATTGTGGATCTCAACAGGTCAGTCCAGATAGCCTCATGACGTAAGAGGCAACCAGGTCCAAATCAGTCACCCACCCCAAGCTCCCCCTCCATCACGAGCATCCATCATGAGTACTGAGCCTGGCGGGTCCCAAGCCCACCATGACCTTTCCTGGTTCCCCCTGCAACTGATATGAACTCTGACTGGTGGGATTCGCACCCGCCATGACTCCCCCTCTCCCTGCAACTGTTATGAATTCTAGCCTGATAGGTCTCAGGTCTCGGGACCTGATAGGTCTCGAACTCGGGACCTCCATGCACCGCCATCCCTTCCTTGTCTTGCTGGAGTTCCGCTCCCCTATTTTGACAGGAGCGAGGAACCCGGGAATCAAACCCGGTTCAAAGACACTGCTCCGCAAGACCGGAGAAGAAAGCGCTAAAGACCAGCAGCCGGCCAGCAATGATTGGGTTATCGCTCATTAACCTGCAGTTTGACCCGGCGTACCGCCTTAAACTGTCAAACTGCAGAAACCTGGACTAATCGGGGAATTCATACCAGGTCAACAAGGGAATCCCCAGCCACGAGGATCAGCTATGCTGTCAGATTTATGGCTGTAAGGACTCACGAACTGTCAAAGGGAAAGCGCGAAGAGGACTTGTGTGTGTTTTATGAATGAAATCAGGGTTTTTATGAATGAAATGAGGGTTTTATGAATGGAATTTATTATCATGATGGAACTGAGTTGGACTGAGTTTGAGGCTGAGGTGTGTGTCTGCTTGGTGCGTGTGGGGGGGGGGAATGAAGCGACAAGACAAAGGGGTTCCTCGGGGGACCCCCCTCCCCTTATCCAAATCACTCTTACGCAACGCGCCTCAGGGAGGGGGGAAATTAACTCAAGTGGGAGGGGGAACAAGCCCTCCAACCAGCCCCCAGAAAACACCAACCCACCAACCAAGGATCCCCCCTCCCAGGTTACCAAAAATTGATCGCAGAACTATCAAACACATTTGATTGGTTGTTTATTTTTCTCCTCTTTTACATGCTTGAATGTATAAATGTATGTGTGTTTGTCCATTTGGCATGCAATTTTGGGTGCCCTTTTTGCACGCGCATTTTGCGGCCAGTTGCATCCTTTATTAATAAAAAGATTTCCTTTTTAAAAAAATCTTGACACCAAAGTCCAGCTGGCATTCTTTCCATCGACGTCTCCTTCTTTGCTTTCGGTGAGCTTTCTCGAAGGGATCCATCTGGGTGGGAGTGCATTTCTGGGCTAAAGTGACTACTTCATTCCAGCAGGAGGAACACACGCCGGGGGAACGAAGTCCTGACAAGTGGCGGGTCAACACACCTCCTTCCCAAAGCAGACTGGAGACCCTGCGAATCCCTCTCGTGGGGTGATTCTCCACACAACACTCATATTGGCACCGACGTTGTTTCTTATAGCTCCTTGTAACCTTTCATACATAGGACCAGTGGTGTCATTCAAATGATTTAGGAACAGGAACTCACTTTTGATTGGCACTTGTCGGGAACCCGGAACCAGCCACAGAGCCGTTAGGATCTGGAACGCCCGTTCTGGTCCGTTCCCCCTGAATGACATCACTGCATAGGACCATATTGCACTTAAGGAATTGTGACTAAGAGTCATATAAGTTCTTGGTTTAAGAAAGATTTGTCATGCTAACTTCCTATACACTTCATCGGAAGGCAGAGAATGACTGTCCTGTCAGTAATACAGCTGTAGAGCTGCAAAACCAATCACAATGATACATATAATAGGGATTAAGAACCTAAAAAGAGCCCAGCTGGATCAGGCCAAGGCCCATCTAGTCCAGCTTTCTGAATCTCACAATGGCCCAGCAGGTGCCTCAGGGAACACATGAGACAACAAGATGCCTACATCCTGCTGCCTCTCCCTAGCTTGAGGGAGACTACATCTAAAACCAGGAGATTGCACATATCCATCATTGCCTGCAGCCTGTGATGGACCTTTCTTCCATGAATCTGTCCAATCCCCTTTTAAATGCACCTAGCCAGGCACCATTGTTTTGATAGATCAGACCATGACCCATCTAGATTTGCATTTCACTTCCAACAGCAGCAAATCAGATGTCTTAGGATGCTTCCAAAGCCAAAGTGAAGATGACAGCTGTTCTCTGTGATCTGGCCTCAGCATCTGGTATTCGAAGTTATATTTCCTCTGTATCTCTGACACTAAATTAGGAGCTGTGCCTGCAGGTACATACATATATACCTGCATTTTAGAACCATCTAAATCATTTAGCTTTGTACCATCATTTGTACCATCATTTAGATATAAATCACTCAAAGTAGTTTAGATAATATAAAAACAACAAATAGAACAAAATAGGCAAGCAGAAACATCTTGAAAAGCTGCTAATGCTCTAATTGTAGGCAAGATAATAAAAAACTGCATTGAAAATGCTGAGGCTGTGCTTAGAACAGAGCTAAAAATGAGTGCAGAGCAGTGATGGGATTGACCCGGAACACGCCAGAACAATCGTTCCGGTTCCTAAAATTAGGGCTGGCTCCGCCCACTCGTGGCTGGCTCCGTTTTGTTTTTGCTCCTAGAAACGCATTCCCTTTCAGACTTCCCTCCCCCCCCTTGCAGGTTCGGTCTCCGTTAAGTGCTCCTAGAAACGTGTTCCCTTTCAGACTTCCCTTGCCTCTACAGCTTTTTGCAGGTTTTGCAGCTCTACAGCTGTATTACTGGCAGGACAGTCATTCTCTGCTTTCAGACCCTTGCAGGATCGTCTTCTCCGTTAAGTGCTCCTAGAAATGCGTTCCCTTTCAGCTTCCCTTGCCTCTCCAAGAAGCAAGCGTAAGCAAGTAGGCCTGGGCTCCCTCTTTCCAAACTATCCTTGCTGTTGCCTCCCGCCCCGCCCCCTGTTCTGTCCCTGTTGCCACCTTCCCCAGCTCTGGGTCACTTTAATATGAGCTGCTGGCTTCTTAAAATGCTGTGATGTGGCTCTCTAATATTTTTGAATTGGTGGGTGACCTTAAAAATCAGCTGCTGGCTTCATAAAAGGCTGTGGACTGTGGTGTGGCTCTCTAATATTTTTGAATTGGTGAGTGACCTTAAAAATCAGGTGACCAAAAAAATGATGTCACTTCCTGCCACATCACTTCCTGCTATGATGTCACTTCCGGTGGGCGGATCCCAACACAAGTGCCAATCAAAAGTGAGTCCTGGTCATAGTACCCATTGCTAAATCATTTGGATCCCACTACTGGTGCAGAGGCCTAAAATTGAGCTACACCCATTAGACATGACAGAATTAAAAGATTTTGACAAACTTGGAAAAGGAAGATGCTTGACTGTTTCTGGAGTGGTGGTTTAATTATAGTGCTACCAGAGAGGAAGCCATGGATATACAGTCAGGGAAATCTGTCTCCCCCACCCTCCTCCACTGATATGGGACAGAGAACTGCAGCTCCTCTGAAGATGTTGTTTTTCTATATATTTCATTTGAATTAGGGCGCCATCTCAACACTACCTTGGGCTGATGCACTTTGCTTGCATCAACCCAATGTGGTTGCAAATGGGCCATAAAGCATGTTTGTGCTAAGAAATCAGGCGCTGGGCCAACATAGGCAACAGCGCTGACCCACAGATGAAGGCAGGGAGCCAGCCTGTGGAAGGGGGAGGAGTCCAGATTTGTCCGTTCTGCCAAATTCTCCCTTCCCCCAGGACACGCGGCCCCGAATAGGTTGCTATTTAGCAGGTGCAGGTCTGAGCAGCCCCATAGGGCTGCCTGGGGCTTACTCCAGGCTAAGGGGACAATCCCCTTCATCTGTGGTGAGCTCCACCTGCCTCCTACCTTGCATAGGATGCAGCTCAGGCCTATCTTTCTGCTCCTGGGCAGGTTAGGATTGGGCTGATACCACTTTTCTCAAAAAAAAGGTACAACCCTGATATATACACCCTTATTTTGGATTTGTGTTGGGTGAAAACTATGGATTAGTAGCCTAGTTCCTGTGGGAAGGCTCAAGGAAGCTTCTCCTCTGTTTTGAAAGACTTTGTGCTCCAGTTCTTAAACCTTCCTTGGTAAGCAACACACATCTTTTAGTGGTTCGAGTTGTTTCATCCCAAGATTTTATTCTAAATGGAAATTTGTTTCACTCCCTTTAGCGAGCATTCATGTTATGGCTATTAATATTTACGAAAAATCCATGACTGCAAAATTGGTGAATGGCAAAAAGAGCTTAAAAGACAATTGGAAAATCTAATAACCCCCCTCAGTATAAGTTATGTTCTTATGTTCTTATGTTGGATACTTTCCCCTATCTTTAGCTAGTCATGTTGTCCAAGAGAAGAAGGCAGGTCTGGGTCCTGCACTTCTACAAGCCAATGGGCTGAATGTGGCCCCTGGAAGCAATTTATCTGCCCCCCCCATTGTAATTGGGCTATTTCATATCTTGGAATTATGAACAAAATTTGCATTTTTTCTTTTGAGTTTCTATATGAGAACAAAGTGCTTATTTCTGGCCATCATCTGCTTAATGATGTCACATCCTTTTAATGACGTCACTTCCAGCCCGCAGCAGGTGCCATGAATGCTATTCAGCCCACTATATGAAATGAGTTTGACACCCCTGCACTAGATATAGCACTTGCTTTGTCCTTCACCAACATTTCACACCTGTGTGCCTTGCATGTGGTCATCTGGTCATTTTGGCATCTGGTCTTGATGCCTTCAAGAGGGGATTGGACAGATATCTGGAGGAAAGGTCCATCGTGGGCTATAGGCAATGATGGATTGTGCAACCTCCTTACAAAGGTGATGGGCTACTGGTACCGGGTGCAAGGGAGTGGCAACAGGATGCAAGCATCTTGTAGTCTCATGCCTTCCTGGGGCACCTGGTGGGCCGCTGTGAGATACAGGAAGCTGGACTAGATGGGCCTTTGGCCTGATCCAGCAGGGCTCTTCTTATGTTCTTATGTTCATGTGTCCTCTTCCACCACATGGGCAGCAGAGACCTGAGGAAGCCAGCAAGATGCTATCCAAAACAAGCCAGATGATGAGGTTATGAGAGAGTGGCACCCAGGGAAGGAAACAGCCAATATACAGAGGTGCTATACTGGTAGTTGATGGAAGACTGTGACAGAAAGGAGAAGTATGAGCTGGGTCACTTCTTGCCTATTGTCCTGGCTGTTCGATGTAAGTGTGGGTTAGTAATGACGGTATGCATCCACTAACAACAAAGTTGACCTCACAGTTTTGCTGTAAGGCCCTGAAGTTCCTGAAGCGCTCCTATCTCAGCAACAACAGAACAAAAAACAAATTAGGTACAGTGCTGATTTCTGTCTCCTCAGTTTGAATTAGTGTGGCATTCTCTTTCCTCCATTAGTTTTGCTCCTGGTCTTTCTAAATTTTTATTCCAGTGTTTGGTTTTGCTGTCGTTCTCTTTCACGTGTTGATTGGGCTGTCTTAGCTTATAAAGCTAGATGACCATCTTGCGATGATAAATTTTGCTCAGGGTCAGCAGGGTAACAAGGCTGAAAGAGGAATGATCACCAAATTAATGTGCAAAGACTTGAGCAGAGTTTTCCCTAAAGCATAAGGCAGCTCCAGAGATGTTCGCTTGTGGGATAGCCATCTGTGTGAAGGCCTTGGGGTGAGAAAGGAGAACCACAAATGAGCCACATGAAATGGAATAGGAAATGTCTAAAAACAATACCATTTGCCACGAGACCTGTTAGGCTTCCTACAAGCACTGAAATGTACCAGCTGGTTTTGTTTCTTTGAGGTTCATGTTGAAAATATTTGACAGACTAAATAAAAGAATGACTACTTTCTAAATAATAGTTGCGCTCAATTGTATTTATTTAAAGAAAGAAACCAGGAGTAATGTGGCACCAAGATTAATAAAGCGTTTTTTCATGTTTCTGGTACTGACAGTCATGTGTACCTCAGCAAATTACATTTTCCCTGTTTCTCGATGAAAAAAGTAAATATTGCAAGAGTCGCATTTTTGTTTTCATTTTTTCATAAGAAAATATTGCACTTTATAATGTAGAAGGAGATGGAAAGTGATAGAAGTGTGTGCAGGATGTTGCTGAATACCATATTTTTAAAATATTAAATATCAAAATTAGCCTCTGATATAAGGAAAAGAATGCGTTTCATGGACAGGGGAAAAAACCTGACATGCTGAGGTTAAGTCAGTTTTGTAAGATGAACTAGAGCTTTTCTCCAAACCTTTTACATAGAAGGGAAGGGACAGGGATAGCAGTTCCTAAAGCCAGAGTAGATGCCTTATTACAAACCCAAATATGGCTAATGAATCAACTGTCCCCTCCCCCCGTCAGTATTACACTGTTGGGGCTCATTACAGCGCACATTACAAAACTAGCATTACAGTGGTGGGCTCAGTTTCTGGCCATCACAAAATGTTGCCTGTTCCTCACAGTCCTGTGGCTTTTGTCGGGTTGGCTGCCTCTCATATCAGCTGAGTTGCCAGCCCTAGAGTCCACCATAAACACCTGTGACAATATTGCCCACAGGAGCTTGTTATGCTGCAGCCCAGAGATTGTGTTACAGTTACCGTTTTGTTCTCCCAGTTTTTGCTAAGCACTCCTGTATTCTGAATGCCTAGGCCAGCAGCTCCCAAACTGTGGGTCCTGGCCCAATTTTTTGGTGGTTCATGAAAATGAGCAGGTAGAACAGGCTATGTGTTTCAAGGGTCAAACAACCTGCTACTTGGGAGGGCAGGGACCAGTGGTGAAATTCAGCCAGTTCTCACCAGTTCTGCAGAACCGGTTGCTAATTTTAGGTTAGGAGAGGGAAGAAAGGCAGCGGCTGCCCTGAAGGCCGCCCTGAAGGACATAGAACCGGTTGTTAATTTATTTGAATCCCACCACTGGGGGGGACTGCTGCCCAATCACCATTATAGCCATAGAGGCTTGAGTGGCTGGTAAAGTGCAACTTTTTAGCTAAAAGGTTTGGGAACCTATCACGATACCCAGGAGCCTGGTCCTTCCAGACTGCCCCCAGGGATCGTGGGATGATGCCCCCTCCTGGCCACCAGCAACCTCCAGTGGCCCAGAAGGCATTCCTTAGCCCAACCAGTAGTGTAGCACAGCGCCAAGACTGGATTCAGCTAACCCCCGCTCCCAACACACAAGGCACAGCATGGATTAAAATGTAACAATTTATTAAAACTACAAGTTACAGCGTAGAGGCTTAATAAGGCCTTTTAAAGCAGGCCAAAGCATGGTATAACTACATGATACTTAATATAATGCAAAATAAGAAAGCATCTATCTTCTTGTATAATTACGTTCTAGCTATCACTCACCCAGCACAAGACAGAACCAGGGGTAAAGAGGACAAAAAGATCTCTCTTTTCACTCAAGCCTCAAAACGGGTTGAGTTCTTTTTCTTCCCTCCCTCCCCCCTGCCGGCTTTTTCCAGCCCCCTCTTGTCAGCTAGAAGCAAAACAGCTCCTTTACTGTGAGGATGTCCTTGGTAGGTTTCGGTTTCCCATGAGAGGCCCCTCTATCTCGCCTTCCGCCGCCCCTCAGGAACCCAGAGAGGGGGTGGGGAAGGACAGGCCGGGGCCTCAAGATGGAACCGAGCCAGCCTGTTTCCCTGCTGTTCATGACAGAACCACTGGCTAGGCCAGGGGTTTTCATCTTTTGACACAATCAGAAAATTGTGCTAAAATTGTCAAGGCACACCATCATTTTTTTATTTTTTTTTACAATTGACAAGGCACACTGCATTGCCAGTGAGGGGCTCACATCCCCAATGGATCTGCTGATATAGGACCCTTTATCAAACTCCTGCAGCCCCCTTTGCAGAACACCAATGTGCTGTGGCCCTGTGGTTGAGGCCTCTCTGGGCTGGGCCTTTGTCATTGTTAACAGCATGCTTCTTTTCTACACAAAAGGAAACAGCCCTGGCAGGAAGAGCCGGCTTTCTTTTCCTGCACACACTAGGGGCTTCTTCATGTAATTCTATTTTTTTGGCTTCCTGTTGTTCAATTGCCTTCGAATTGCCGCTGAAGTTCCAGCAAGTCACAAGAGGCCCATAAGCTACCGTTTGGCCTCCTCTCAGCCATCATGAGACTTCCTGCATGTCGACTGATGTGATTCATTTACTTGTAGGAGGAGGAAATACCAGCTTACGACCGCAGTTATGCTCCTTACCTCTGTAGGTCTAGAAAATGTATTAGAAGGACAATTGTAAGTTGATTCAAGAGGGTTCTTTGTGTGACTTCATCATGCTAAAAGCCTTTTGGGAGAGACCTAATCTTGGAAGGAATTGAGGCTAGATAATTTCTTTGCCCCCAATACTTGTCATTTCTGTCAAATGAAGAATTTGGGAATTGCTCCTAGGAGTTTTGCAATTAAAGTGCTGGGCTGGGACTCCCAAAACATTCACAGAATCTTTTCCAGATTTCCAGGGTGAATTTGGACAAATCACATCTTCCTGCCCCCTCACTTCCCCAACTGTAACACAGAGACCACGGTGATTTTTGCTCCCGCTCCATTCCCCATCTTTGAAGGTAGTATTTAAAGACCTTTGGCAAATGAGCCATTATTTCTCTCGTTTGCATACACAAGTTAATATAATAGCTCCCTGGACTAAGCAGTGCAGTAATTAAAATAATAACAATTATAATCCCTGTCAGTTTAATGCACTACATAACAGAATTTGGACAATGGCAGCTAGTCATATGTGTGTGTGGGGGGGGGGGGTGACAACAAGGCAAACACGACTGATAAAAAAGAAGTAATTTATTCCGGAAGCCAGTTTAAAGTTATAGGGTATTCAACTAGCTTGCTTGCATGGAATGGTCCCTTGGTTTGGATCTGTTTCACAGCGCAATATACTGCACAAATACAGAAGCCCCCCTACTTACAGACACAATATTTCCCAGAAATCTGAACATAAGAGTCCGATCCTAACCTGTGCTGGAACAGGCAGGCCAACAGGTAAGGTGTCCAGCACAGGTGAGGAGTGGGCATGTAATGGGCACAATGTGGAGTTCTTTATTCGTATCAGAAGCACCTACATTTTATACATACATCAAAATATATTTTTAGAATAATATATAACCATACAAGGTTAAAACTAGATATCATTTGCCCAATACTGGGCCACTTCAACCGCGTTCTCCCTTGCTAACGTAAGATCTTCCATTGTGCATGTAGAGGGGCACCGTGTACACTGTAGCATATGTGAGATGGTTTGTTCTTCTCCACATTCACACAGCATGTCTTTTATGGGGAAACCCCATTTCCTTAGATTGTCCTTAGATCTTCCTACCCCAGCACATAGTCGATTTAAGGATTTCCATACAGGCCACGGTTGTTCTTGACCTGGTGGCGAGCATACATATGTTTGTGCCATTCACTCGGCAGCTCCTGGCTCGCTTTCCATAGTTCCAAAGCAGTCTGTGGCTACTGGTTATTAGGTGAGGCCTCAGCCCTAAGGAAACTATTCTGCGATCTCAATCTTGACAGTGGGAGTTGATGGCCATACAGTGGGTGTGTTTCTAGGGACGTCATTTCAATGTGGAGTAAGGGGAGTTTAGTCCCTTACCAGGACACTCTGGAACGCCATTCTGGTTGTTCTGTGAAGGGCTGCCTCTACCCACTGCAGTTGTCGCTGCCGCTCGCCCTTGCAATATGCGAATGGTTTCCGGTTGTTAGCGCAGGTAGATTCCACCACTGCCCTTACCCCTTGTCGTACACCTGCCAGCCTGACAGGGCTACTTGGATCTGCGCCTGCAATTCTCAAAGAAAAATAAATCTCTTGAGGCTTTTTTACCTTGTTGCAGCAAAACCACTGATGTGCCCCATCATTAAAAAAGGTGTCCCCAGTATCCACGGTTTCAGGTATCCACAGGCAGGTACAGAACGGAACCCCAGCGGATACTGGGGCACGCCTGTGTATACTTGGTGTTTGCCTGGTGCGGGGGGATATGGCTAATGATGCAGAGCACATTCTCCTTCCATCAGTACTGACCTCCACACAGCTGCTCTCCCTCCCCTAAAGCTATTTGCCATCACCAGCACATCTGCACAGTCCCTGATGAGCTTCGTGATAAAGATGCACCTCTGTATTCTTCACCTGCTTCCCACAGGAGCACTCTTCCTAGACCGGGCTGCTGGTGTACACAGCCATTGTCTCCTTGCTTATTCTTCTAGTAGGAAGGCTTTATCTTTAAGTTTCTTTGACCAATGATTACTCTATTTATTTTATTCATACCGTTTTTTTTAACAACAAAAGACTGTTGGGGGGGAAAAACAGTACTAAAAGAATCGCATTGAAAATGGGTGCACGTTTCATTTATGCTAATTATGCAGAGTGAAAAGTTTCCATTTCAGGGAGCCTCATTTGTATTCTGCTGTGAACTTGACTGGAGAAAAGAAATAAGCAAATGGAGTTGCCACTCATCTGTTGACATTAACTGAGAAGAAATTGTGATTTAAATAAAACAAAATACAAATTTCTTTTCCTTACATTTGGTGACACTTCGGCTACCTTAAACCATCTGGAAAGATTGGCATGCCCTTATATATTGTCACAGACATCCAGGTGTGGGCCCAGCCAATGGGCTGCCCAGGAGGAGTGCAGCACCCTCCGCTGGTTCCCCACTGCTCCGCTCTGCCGCCATGCCACACCAAGTTCCATTTTGGAGCCATACAGGGGCTAGATAGGGTGGGTGGGCTAAACACAGTGATGTCATGCAGGGGGAACGCAGGGGAACTCAGTTCCACTAGTTAAAATTAGGGCTGACTCCGCCCACTTCACTCTCCCTCCTCCCAATTCCTCTGCAAAGAGCTTTTCTTCTTGGTTGGCCAGCACTCAGAGGGTTAAAGGGAGCAATTCCAGATTCCTGGGGGGGGGGCGAAGGCAGTGATGTCATTCAGGGGAAACAGACCAGAATGGGCGTTTCGAATCCTAACGGGCTCCGTGGCTGGTTCCGGGTTCCCGACAAGTGCCAATCAAAAGTGAGTTCCTGTTCCTAAATCATTTGAATGACACCACTGGCCAAACACCACTCGCTTCTCCAAGAGACAAGCCGCCTTATCGCTGCCTTCCTCTTGCTTCACCAGTGCTGCACCCAGGGCATTTGCCCCTACCCCCTCAATGGTACTACCGCAACTGCAAGCATCAATACTATTTTTTCTTTACTTTTTTCAGAACAGTTCCAAACAGCAGACCACTGTTTGCCCCTGTATGACAGAGGAGCCTGAGTAGTGTATGAACATGTAGGCTCTTGGGCCTATGGGAGAAATGCTTCTTTATCTCACAGCTGCGGTTAAGCTTTTCAATATTTCATGACGTCTGCCATAAAGTGGTTAGATTTTACATCAGCTTTACAAACACGATTCATAAAACAGGCATATAAGGACACTGAACAGATCAGGGAGAAAACTTGAGAATCACAGCAGGAAGCAGAGCAATTTAGCGAAAACGGAAAAAAAAGGGAAGGAAAGAAGGGAATATGTAAATGTGTCATAAGTGTTAGTTATTAAATCAAAGAAAATCCAATTGAGAAGGCTTCTGCGTGCCAGAAAAAAGGGGATATGCATACGGCGAGAGAAAGATTGATTGTTTTGTCATCAGGATAGTCCAGGGCAGCATCTTATAAGGCTCCGTTTTGTCTTATTTGACAGGCCGATCCTAATGAGCACTACAGCAGTGGGACTGCTTGGAATATGCTGCATCCAGCACTGGGAAGGAACAGGCTGGAGGTCTCCTCAAGGAAAGGGCAACCTTCGCAATGGGGCTTCTCAGATCTACACCAGCAAAATCATTGGTGCAAGTCTGAGAAGGCTTCTATGGGGCTTTGAAGCCTGGGATGCAGGGGGTTGGGGAATAGCATACAGCGTGCAATGCTGCCACCGATCCCGTCCCTTTCTGGACTTGTTCTACCCCCTTTATGTCCTCCCCTGTTCTGTTACAACCCTCCTTGTTTTTGCCCTCCCTCATCCCTCCCTCATACGTCCTCATCCCTGCTCCATTGGGCACTCCATTTGGATCAAGCACCAGCAGGATCAAGCACCATCACAGGCTTCTTGCCAGTGCTCCTTACTTACAGGGTGTCACTTACACGGAGTGCTTTACTGCACTTTTTGTGACACCCTGGGCCAGTGTAGCGGTCACTGTGCTAGCATATGTGCCTGTTAGGATTGACTCATGAATCTGTTACCACTGGTATGTTCATTAATATGGAAGATATTATTCGGAGGATATTATTGGATCCTTGAAGACAATTTCTTTCCGGACTACAACACTCTGTGTATTCACATGCACTGGCATCCACTAGGAAGGATGTTTGACTTGGACATAGTTGACACACGGGGGAGGGTGTAGAATTCCCCCCCCCCCAAAAAAACAAGTAGCCCTCTCCTTGCCTCCCCATTGCTTGAAAGAAAGGCATGTGTGACATACAGTACTTGTGACATACATCAAATAATAAACATAAATAGCCAAGAGAGTTCTAAAAAGTGTAGTCCCTTAAGGGAAATTTTTCATTGATGTTTAGGATAGCAGCACTAATGTGAAATCTAACACGCTTTCAGATGTCTAACAAAGACTACATTCCCTCCCAACCCCAGAAATGCATTTTCCTCCTCTGTATCGGCAGGTAGGGAAAGGATCAAGCATACCCTCCTCCATACACACAACACTTTTTTACTCCCTAGGAAAAGCAACTGTTGGGATTTGTTACACATGTGTAACATAATTAGCCCAGTAGCAAAATGTTTGAAATGGTACCAAAATGGCACTGCAACTATATACGAATTATCTGAAAATCCAATCTCAGTAAATGAGCTCATACCAGTCTAAGAATTAGTAATGAAGACTATTAGGAAATGCCTTGAAAAATGGGTGGCAGAATTGCAGCACTCTAGCACGAAGAAAACAATAATAATTATGCTGGAAGCCATATGAATTATCTAAATTGCACTCAATCGGTGACACATGCAGCTTTGCTTCTTATAAGAGGAAGAAAAAGAATCGTGCAAAAAGACAATTAAGGTTGAAAACGGAAGAGAACCCACGTTTTGTGAAGTATCTGAACGTGTCTGTGGGTGGAGGCCTTAGGAACTGCAAGGCCCAATAGCAGGCATTTTTGCAGGGCCCCCACCCCTGAGGGGGGCCCTACTCACCAGAAGGAGTGGTGGCAGAGGTGAGCCCAGAGCCAATGGTGCCCCACCTGTGCAGCGCCCAGAGGTAGTTGGTGGTGATATGATGATTTCACCACCAACTACTTCCAGGGACTGATTCCGGCATTTTCTGCCCCTGGGGTGGGAAGGCAGATTGCACAAGAGTTTGACTTGCTGTCCGGTGGGCTTTCTGAACCCTCCAGGGCTTTTCTAGGCCTTGTAATGCCTTATAAGGCATTAAAATATGTCAATAGGAGGTGTGGACTAGTGGTTGAGCTGCTGGTACTGCCTGAAGCTAAACAAGAGAATCTGTGGTTTGTTTTTGGGTGGGAGATGGATGCCAGGCTGTGACAAGCTGCAGTACCTGTGGTGGCAGAACAGAATCGCTGTGGAGCTGATTATTCACTGCAAGTGAGAGTTGCAGAGGATTGTATGAGAAGGCCAGCCAGCAAAAAAACGGAATACGACCTTGAGGACCTGTCCAGGCATGACTTGCGATTGCCTGCTGAGGCTTGATGGCAGGCAGCCAAAGGAGAAAGCCACACTGTGAAGGCTACATCTGGGACTGAGGCTTGGCGGATCACAAGAATACTGTAGATTTGTAAAAACCCTACTGAAAAAAATGGTGGTTTAGAGTAGCCTGCTCATGTAAGCTGCCTTGGGCATTTGCTTCGGCATGGGAAAGGCGGGGTATACATTCTTCATAATAAAAAATAAAATTAAAAATTAAAAATGTAACTTCCGGATTTAACGAAAAATTGGAAGGTTTTTTTTTTTTTTTTTGCCTAAACGGCCATTCTGACATCCAAGTCCACTGGTGGACACATGTGGCCTCGGTGAGCCTCAGAAGAGCCTCCAGGGGCAACTGGAGTGCAGCTTCAGGTTCAGGTTGAGCCAAATTTGGCTCATGTCAAGGTGGAGGGGAACCCGCATTGAGCCAAATCCGCGGACATAAAATCCGCAGATATTTAGGCTCAACCTGCATGTTAAGTGCCATTTCTCAATTTTTATAAATTTGATTCAAAACTATTGCAAGCCACACGAAGAGGATGACATGAGCTTGATCTACAAATGAAGCATGATAAGTTTCAGTGTAGGAATAAGTGCCCGGAGAAGAAAGCACATGAATGAAGGTATTTCAAATTGATTTTTCGTTGTTGTTACAGTCTTAATGGGTGGAGATATGGGAGCATAATGATGGGCTCTTGTACTTTAAAATGTACCACTACAGTACACCACAGCTGTACTTGTCAAAGCCTTCCTCACCAGTCTCCAGAATGCCGCATAACTGTTCTGTTCCATTCCGGTTGCTTAAGCATGAACAACTATGTGAGGCTAACCTAAACCTGTCACTGAAATTCACTGGGATTTGATTTCTTTAAAATCTGCTTTCCTGCCTTTTCTGGTGCAAACGGATAAGTGTGCATGATAGTAACAGAAAGTGGCAAAGCCAGGAATCCAACCTCAACTATTTCTGAGTCTCAAGCTTCCTCATGTATTGAGCTCAGCGGGAAGCCATTAAAAGTACGGCAGAAGTCTGTGAAAATACAATGACTCCTTCTGACATTTCTGATGGCTGGAAAAATGCCCAAAACTTGCATTTCCAGCAGCTGATAATGCAGGATACAGTATTCTAGCTGAGCAACAAGTTCCTGGTATGTACTTGTTGATCAACGAAGTGCTGATATGCTGTGTAGTTATGAAAGAAAGAAAACACCTGTGTGAGCAGAATGTATTTTTGAAAGACAGTTGAAAGCAAGAGAAAATGTCCTGATTGTAGTTCTCCAAAAGAGGCCACATAAATTGTATCTGTAAAGTTGTTTAAATGCAGAGTACATGGTTCTTCCCTTTCGTGCTGTCTTGTCACCCAGCTGAAGACTTCTTAGTTGATTGATGAGTTGATTATATGAGTTTGTTAATTGATTATATGAGTTTGTTAATTAACGGATGAAATCTGCAAATTGTGCGCCTGAGAGGGAAAATAAAATCGTTCCAAAGAGAGGTTGAGGAAATTTTGTTTTTGTTTTTTGCGTGCATCACAGTTCTGAGGTCCTGCAGCATCCTCACTCCAGGACTTCTTTGGCTTCAAAGGAGGGATGCACAGCACGGACCATGAGCCCCCTGTTATACAGTGGGCAGGGGCAGAGGTAATGCGGGCAGCATACCGACAGCAATGCCAGGAGGTGCCAGCAATGAAGCAAAGGGCATGGCATCTATGTGGGTATGGCTAGTTAGGTGGGCCACTGCAGTAGGAGCCCTGTGTCACTTACCAGCCCGATGACTGGCCCAGGCAGTGCTCTCTGTGATAGGCGTGCCTGTTGGCAGTGATGCAAGGTGTTAAAATACTGGATGGGGCTCAGATGCATGCTGATGTGCCTGCCGTGGGCGCTGCCAAGGGGGCTGGGCGCACTCGCAGGGAAAGCCAGCATGAAGCTTGGGCCTCCCGCCCACCCTTGCCTTCAAAAAAACTCAGAAATGGAGCTATTCCGGAAGCAGGGCACTTGGCGAGGCTGCACGGAGGGTTTGGTGATGTCTTTTGTCACCCCCACCCTGGGTGCAGTTGGAGCCTGGGTGCTCCAGCTCTTCTGGGGCTCTCTTTGTCTCCTGCTGAGGCTGGGTGGTGTGCAAGCAGCTTTGTGGGGTGGCCAACGTGGGTTGGCCAGATAGAGTTAGCAGATACAAACTGGGACAGTGCCTATACCTTTAAGCATTGTACAGAAGAAGGAATTTGCCAGGTGCAGCTCATCATGGAAGGGTTTCAAAAACTACACCTGCCCAAATTCCCTCTTCTATACAATAGTTAAAGGTATAGGCACTCTGGTCAGTTTGTATCTTGTAACCCTAGTTCTAGACCTCCTTCCCTTTCTTCTTTTTGCCCCTATTATGGGTGTTTCTGGCTAGTCATTTGAAAAGTCAGTGCTATGCTGGTGAGGGCAATTTCCTTGGCTGGGCTCGAATTAGTCTCTCGAGCTGTGCTTTCGTGCAGGGGGTCACCAGCACCCGAATCCTGTTGAGTACTGGATTCTTTGAATACTATTAAGGCACCCTTTGTTATTCACTCCAATCACTCCCATGTTTTAAACCCCACATTCTGTACCTGTAGAGATGATTACATTCTAAGGCTTAATTCATCCCATTTCTCTTACAGAGGCTTCCGAAACAATGGAGTTTTTTTTATTGTGTTTGGGGGAGGTAGATTACTGCTAATTTCTTTCATAAATGTCTGAGGCAACAAAGAGTTGGGGAAATGGATTAAGTATGGATCCCCTTGATTTACAGAGCTGTCGCATTGTATCCCTTAGTAGCTTTTTTTATCCATCCTGCTGGTAACGTATTATACACGAATTAATAAATTATCTTGATCATTCAAAAAAGTGATGTTTCTTGTCTTCACTTCAAGACCTACAGAGTGAAAATGAAAAGAGATTTTTTTTTAAAATTCAGTACAGTTATACAATATAGTCGAATAAGCTGTAATGCCATTGATATTTAGAACTGTGAAATCTGAACCACTGAAATAGCACCTATTAGGAGCAGTCACTGGTACCTAATGACAGCATTTTCACCGATGACACTCAGTTTGAACTTGGTGTTCCCAGTGAGCTGGAATTGCTAGTTGTATGTAAAAGCAAAAAGAACACAAACATAAACCGCTCAATTTTTTCTTTACTTACTGTTGGATCAGATTTTTTTTTTTAAAAAAAGTGTATTTATTATAAAATGGGATCATTAACTGCTAGCAAGTGGACTACAGAGTACCCCACTAAGCTAGGCTGAAAACATGAATAGTTGAGCAGCGCAATCCCGAGGATTGCACAGCGTGGCACAACGTTGGGGCGCCAAGCGGCACTCCCACATCAGCGCTAAGGCTCCCAGACCGGCGCTAGCTCTAGTGCCAGTCTGGGAGAGTGGGCAGTGAGCTGTCCATGCACTAGCCAAATGCGGCTGGTGCAGGGGCGGCTCTGGGTGGGAGGGAGGGCGGAACTGGGCGGGGAGTGGGCAGGTCAGCAGGCATGATGACCTGGGGAGAGGGTGGGCTTGGGATGCAGCTGTTAGGCCCCGTCCTAGGCCTCATCCCCAGGACGTGCCGCCCCAATTCGGGCTGCATGGTCTCCTCAGTTCTGCGCCCACTATTTCATGGGTGCGGATCTAAGGAGCACTTCAGGGAGGCTGGCGTCTCCCCAGGTGCAAGGGCACGGACATGCCTTTGCGCCAAGGGAAGCGCCAATCTCCCTGCACTCTGAGCTGGATACAGCACAGGCCCACCGGCCTGCCTGCTCCAGCACAGCCTTGGATTGCGTTGGCTGGTTCTCAGCCCTGATGTTTCTGGCGACTCCCCAAAATAATACAGAGATTTACACAACCCTGAAATGTAACAGCTAGTCTGTGCCTCAGTTAGCATAGGGTTCTGACTGAGGGCAAAATCTTAACCAACATTCCAGCACTGGCGTAAGGGCAGTGCAGCTTTGAGATAAGGGAACAAACATTCCCTTTCCTTGAGAAGGCCGCCATGACTGCTACTCCACTGTGGAATGCCGCACATGCCCCATTGGCACAGCTGCGTCAGTGCTGGAAAGCTGGTTAGGATTGTGTCCTGAATTGTCAATGAAGTTGGTGAGGAGAAGCCAAAGGCCAAAGTTACTTCCATGTCAACAAAGTTACATGATCAAAGGGGTCATGGTTTGCTTAGGACTAGGAAGTTCCCAGAACTGTGGCATTGTCTCCATGTCTGAATAGGATGGCAGGGCAAGGTGTAGTTGCTTGTGGAATTTTCCTGGAGATTGCTCCAAGCTGGGGTAAGGGCAGAGGTGGGATTCAGTCGGTTCGCACCGGTTCAGCAGAACCAATACCTAATGTTAGGTATGGTTCTGCGAACCGGGGCGCGCGGTTCCTCCCGGCCGGGGATCAGAGGCGGGGGGAAGACGCAGTTTTCCTTTGCCTCCGTTCCCTGGCCAGGAGGAACTGCACATCCCTGGCTGTCTTCCCCCTGCCTCTGATCCCCGGCCAGGAGGAACCGCGCACCCCTGGCTGTCCAGCCAGGGACACGCGATTACTCCTGGCCAGGGATCATCGGAGGCGAGGAAAAGCTGTGTCTAGTACCACCCATTTGAAGTACAGGCTCAGCACCTGTGTACTTCACGCCGTGGCAGTTTACAAAGCACGTGGATGACGAGCGGCAGAGCAGAGCAATGGCAGCGACGAGCAGCGGAGTAGAGCGGCGAGCCGGAGGAGTGTGCCTGGGCCTGCCTGGGTACGTTCATTCTAAAAGGGGTTCATTTTATGCCTGGCACTAGGGGCCATTTTGAAGTTTGTTCTGTGGTTGGCTGGTGTTCTGAGTGTGGTGAAATGGGGAGGGGGGCTTGGCTTAAAAGGAGTTCATTTTAGGCCTGGCACTAGAGGGCATTTTGGAGTTCGTTCTGTGGTTGGTGCTCTGGGTCTGGTGAAATTGGGGGGGGGGGGGGCTTGGCCTAAAAAAAGACATCACTTCCGGTGGGTCCCAACACAAGTGCTAATCTAAAAAGTGAGCCCCGGTCTCAAAAGTTTGAACGTTAGCATGTTTTGATAGGGGCACAATTTCATTGCTTGCCATGGGCGATGGTCATTAGGACATAGAACCTGTTGTTAATTTATTTGAATCCCACCACTGGGTAGGGGTTGTTCTAAAGAACCAAAGTTTGCCTTGTAAACCTGATGTTTCCATGACAACAACCTGATAAAGGGCAGCAAAGGTTTGGA
Organism: Lerista edwardsae; assembly: GCA_029204185.1. NCBI lineage: Eukaryota > Metazoa > Chordata > Lepidosauria > Squamata > Scincidae > Lerista > Lerista edwardsae. Next base: position 5,887,683 of record JAJKFI010000006.1, read on the forward strand.
ATGCAGGGCCGGGCTCAGGAACAGTGGCGCCAAATGCAGGGCATTCTTGTGGGGGGCCCACCCTTCCCCGCCCCCCCACTTACCATACAGCCATGGAGAGAAGAGGGCTTGTGGTTCTGCGCATGAAGTGTGATACCTAGAAATAGTTGGTGGTGATGTGATGATGTCACTGCCCACTGCTTTTGGGAGGCCACTTGGAGGCAGGGCCAGGTGGGACAGCTTAATGAGCAGTTGCTCCATTTGCACCACTGGTTTACAGCCCATGAAGATCCTGGCTGCAGCAGCAAAGAATCTGCTTGCCACACCAGCATGGAACCCCCCAAAATGTGGTACCCAATGTGATGACATAGGCCACAGTGGCTTAAAGCGGGCCCTGCTGGAATGGATCATGCATTCTCTTTGCATGCACCCAGAACCACCTGTGCATGTTTACATGTGTGTTGGGCAACAATGCAAATCTAATCCTCCAGCATCCCTTCAACACTGTGAGACAGATCATCCTCACCAAATATTTCTGATATTGCTAATAGTAGGTCTGAGAGATTACTGTGATTTAACCCACATCCAGATGAAACAGTGTTTCTATTAGCTTGACAATCTAATACTGAATAGGAGAGTGTTTCTAACATCAAAGTGACCCTTATATAGCAGAACACCCAACATAAAGAGCTACTACCTTTCATTTAAGTTAGTGATGGCTACTCATTTCTTTCAATATCACACCTTTGGAGGGCTGGTCCTTTTTCACGCCATTTCCACCTGACACAACCTCTACATTGGGACCTTCTCCACATTATCCCTGTAATATAATATGCTGCTCTGTTGTCCATGTGGGTTTGATACAATTTCCACAGCAACACCTGCATTAAAGCAAATGCTGATTTGTAAAGACAACACAGCAAAGGCACCAGATAAAGGCGGTGTCAAGCAGCATGTTCAGGTTATTGGCCTTGCCTCCCATGGCAAAAAAAAATAAAAAAAAATCAAATCTATTCACAATGCTATCCCAGGTCAAATAGGAAAGCAATAAACTGTGCTCACATGTTCTGCTTGGATATTAATTCTGATTATCTGTTTTGTTTACACAGGTGAGATTAACAGCTTATCCGATAATTGTTCCTCTTCATCAAAATCAAGGCACATTCATCACTCTACATATAATAGTAAGGAAAGCCTCTTTGAATATCTGTTTACCTAGCTACTTATCCTGAAGTTATCACCTTCATGCATGCTTTTAAAATGTGGGGTGGAATAGTCCGTAACATCTCAGCCCTTTCAAGTACTGCACTGAACTCAAACTGCTCTATTTTTCCCTCACAGCCTGTATCAATGTAAGCTGTAATATGGTTTCGTGAATGTTCTAAATCCCAACCCACACTTTGAGAAACACTGGTGTAGTGGTTTGGGAATTGGACACAGACCTGGAAGATCCAAGTTCGAATCCCTGCTCAGGCATGAAGCTTCCTGGTATGGGTCAGTCATTCTTTCTCAGGCTCACTTACCTCTCAAGGTTGTTGTGAGGACAAAAGGAGGCGTGGAACTATGTACACCAGCCTGGGCTCCTTGGAGAAGGGCAATACAAACATGCCCCAGTATCCACTGATTTATATCCCGTCATTCCCATGCCGAAGCAACAGGAAAGCAAAGGTGGCTTACATGGGCAAGCTAGTCTAAACCACCATTTTTCAATGGAGTTTTGACAAATATACAATATTCTGTAATTCACCGAATCCTCCGTCCAGATGTAGCCTTCACAGTGTGGTTCTCCCCTCTGGCTGTGTGCCATTGAGCTTCAGCAGGCAATAATAAGCCAAGCCTGGACAGATCCTCAAGGTCGTACTCCATTCTTTTGCCTGCTGGCCTTCTCACACTCCGTCCCCCAGCTCTCACTTGTGGTGACTAATCAGCTCAGCAGTGACTCTGTCCTGCCACAACAGGTACAGCAGCTTGTCATAGCCTGACATTCCATCTCCCATCCAGAAACCTCAGATCCTTTAAGCAGTGCCGGCAGCTCAACCATCACCTCCTCTTTATGCATTGCACTGCAATCTTAGACCTCTTTTATTTACTTTGGCTTAGTGCATTATCCAGGTACACATTCCTAAGAACTTGATTTCAGTGGGAAAACACTCTGAAAGATCTCCCATTGCAATCATGGGAAATTCAACATGCTTATCTTTGGCCAGCTCTTCTCTTTACTTCGTAGTAAGTGTAGCAACAACGGGCAATGCAGCAATCAGCTATCTTTCATTAACCAGAGATTTATTCTGCCATTTAGTTAATTAGGTGTCTCAGCCAGTCACAGTAGCATTAAGTATTTGAAGTGGCAGGTTGGTGACCACAATTATTTAAAGGATCATGAAAAGCTAGTTCCTCAGGAAAAATCCGTGACAAACCTGAGATGTGATGTGCTTTTTTCCTATCAAAGTCTGCTCAGTTTAGGATTGCGAAACTGACATGACACTCCATTTTACTTTCCCAAATGCAGTGCAGTCCTCAGGCTATGTGGCAGTTCTAATGGCAACAGAACTTTGAAAATGTTGACAGTCTATTTTTACAGGAGATAGCAGTTGTTATAAAGATCTAATAATGCTTTCTTGTTTACCCAGAGGAACATGGACTACTTTGGCACTTGATTAATAATTTGGTAATTAGGCAGCATTAACCAGCTCTTGCTGTCTAGCTTTTCCCCAGTGATAAATATGGTGAAAATGCATGACTTTCTACACGCAATAATATACAGAAGCTATATTGGATTTACAGATATGGTTTTCATTATTTGCAATGGTTTACGGAATGTGTGACCAAATTACAGGTTTGATAAACTACAGATTTTGACACTGAAACACAGAGAAATGTTAAAGTAGGCTTTGGGATTCATAAGACAACTGGAATCTTTCGTATGGGCTAAGCAAACTGCCCTTTTATCATATTACACAAGAGGAAACACTCACCAAACGATAGAAATATTTTGTGGCCTTGTTTTTATCATTGTCTTGTGTACAACATGTAGATCAAGAATTAAATGCTTTTCTCAGATCGTTCCATTGATGTGTGAGGGACAACTATTCAAGGAAAGAAAGAATGTGGTCATAATGTGGAAACAATGGATAGAATTCAGTCAAAGTTGAGCAATTTTGCAAAATCAGCAATTTTGAAAGTCTTCTTTATTTCAGAGCGCAATCCTAATCTGGAGTTAGGCTGGTATAAGCTAAACCAGCAGTTTGGCCAGCACATGGGCGACCGTAAAGTGTGTTTGGACTACTCTTGGAGTCAGAGAGGATGACTCACGTCTGTGTGCTGGCCTCTCTGACTCTAAGAGTGGTCTAAACATACATTACAGTGGCCCTTGTGCTGGCCAAACTTTTCTGGCTTACCGTATGCTGGCCTAATTCATTTTAGGATTGCACCCTCAGTGGGTAAGGCTCAAGCATGCATTTCACTACCCCATTAAAATCCTCACAGACTTAGAGCGCAATCCAAAACTAGAGTTAGGCCAGCAAAAGCTAAGCCAGCAAAGTTTGGCCAGCACAAGGGCCACCATAAAGTATATTTGGACTACTCTCAGAGTCAGGAAGGATGGCTCACGTTTGGGTGCTGGCCTCTCTGACTCCGAGAGTGGCCCAAACATATTTTTCGGTGGCCTTTCTGCTGGCCAAACTTTGCTGGCTTAGTTTATGCTGGCTTAACTCAGTTTAGGATTGCGCCCTTAGAAGTGCTCCATTTGGCTGAAGCAGGTTCAATATCACTAGCCAGATGCATGATCTATGCATGGGATCTAGTTATATATGTTTGATCTCTATATTTAAATAACAGATTTGAGAAAAAGGATTTCCTGCATTTATCATGGAAAATAACTAATATGGCTGAATTTTTTCCAAGACATTCTTTAATGGAAACTTCTTTATTTTCTCTGCCTGTATGGAGATAGAACTGAGGTTCAATGAATCACTGGCCAATTTGCAGAAAAAGCAGAACCTTCACTTTACTAGACTAGGGTGTATATGGCCCAAATCCTAACCAATTTTCCAGCACTAGCATAGCTGTGCCAATAAGGGATATGGTGCATCCCGCATTTGGGGGGCAGTCACAGAGGCCTCCTCAAGGTAAAGCCATGTAGCCAGTTCATGGTCAAGGAAATATGGAATTAAAAAGGTAAAGGTATCCCCACGACCAAATAGTCTAGTCGTGACCGACTGTAGGGGGTGGTGCTCATCTCCATTTCAAAGCCTATAGAGCCAGCGTTTTGTCCAAGGACAAGCTTCCGTGGTCATGTGGCTGGCATGACTATACACCGTAGCACACGGAACGCTGTTACCTTCCCATTGAAGTGGTCCCTATTTATCTACTTGCATTTAGGTGCTTTCAAACTGCTAGGTTGGTAGGAGCTGGGACAAGGAACGGGAGTTCACTCCGTCGCGCAGTCTTGAACTCCCAACCTTCCAGTCGGAAAGCCCAGCAGCATTGGTTTAACCCGCTGCGCCACCACGTCCCTAAGATGGAATTAGGGGAAGGCTAATTTATAGTTCAGTCTCCTAGTCATTACGCCACACCAGCTCTCAAGAGCTAGTTCTCATTCACTGAAATCTCACAAATACCATGAAGAGAAAGCAGAGGATCCAGGCTTGTAGGGAAAAACGAGCGAGCAGCTACAGCCTGTCAAAATGTGATCACTATAGCTAACTCAGGCGGCAATCCTCACTGAAGACAATGGAAATTACTTCAGAGTAGACAAGCATAGAATTGTTCTCTCAGAGGTCCAGAAGGTGCCATGATTGTAAGAGTGAAGTTCAGAGGCGTTGCGCGCGTAGGGTGTGATGTAGCGCCTGTCATGGGTGCCGACAAGGGAGCTGGGCACGCCGGGGAAGAAAGCGGTGCGGAGCTGGGCCCACCTGCCCACCCCTGCCTCTGTTGCTCTCCAAAATAGAGCAATTCTGGAAGCAGGGGACATGGTGGGTCTGTGCAGGGGGTACGGTGACGTCTTTCGTCACAGCTCCAGGCGCAATCAGAGCCTGCTCCGGCTCTGGTGGAGGAAATAGTCCAAGGTCCAACCAGCTATGGTGCAAGTGAGATAGGAAGGGAGGATTCTGGGATCTGAGCAGAAAGGATTAGCTGTTGTTTGAGACTCAAAATGATCTGGCCAACCTATATCTAAAGGTGTTGTGCTTTTCTTTTATTCATGCACATATATACTCTGCTACCTGAGCAAAGAAGCATCTTCTAAGATTGTGCCCCTTTTATATTTAGCATGGAAAGAGCAACTTTCACCCCAGCATAGCACTTCCGCCACCCACCGGCAATGACCCTGGAAGCCCTATTCCTTTTATTTGCAAAGGGCAATGGAGGATTCCTGGAGACACCCCATGGACGGAAATGAAAGCTATGCAGCAGTTTGGGTAGATGGTAAACTACATCCATCATCATCCAATATATACCTGTATTTCACTCCTCTGGTCGCGCTGCGGAATCAGAAGGATCTTGGCAACAGGAAAATCGGACTTTGATGCAGCTAAATTAAGCAAAGTTGTGCTATTTTATCCCACACTGAATCCCTCTTTTAGCTTGGGGTTGAGGGCTCACATCTGTGCTGCTTTAACCCCTCTGCTCATCAACTATTATCTACTATTTTCCAATGAACAGAGGTAATAAAATATGGAACACTGATGAAAGCATGTGAGCGCAGCACTTTTCTGAAAACAGAGTCTCTCTTTCTTGCTGCTCACGTAAGAGAGTGATCTAAATGCAGTGCATAAATTAAGATGAATTGGGCCTCTAAAGATTAGTAGCAATCCTTACACAAATAAACAGTGGTAGAAAAGGAACATTAAACTGGGCTTGAAAGATAAATACATACTGAATAAATCAAAGAGTACATTTAGGCTTAATCACACTTTAAAATTCAGTTTAATTTATGCCCAATTGCCAACATTCTGAAGATATGCACTTCAGAGTATTTCAGCTGGCCTCAGAGGTAACAATCAGCACATGACTATCTTCTTCAATTCAGCTGGAGTAAATTTTTCTTCCAATGACTAAATGGGGAAGATTGCATTGGCTGTAATGGGAAATGGTTTGGCCTTTGCTTGTGTAATATGTTGCTTGGGAACTGATGCAAGACCAGCAGAGAGGGTTCCAGGCCAGTAAGCCTTGCAGTACACTGTTGGATCCTGTGGCTCATTGCATCCTGCAAAATTGTGGTATATAAACAAATTGTAATTTTCTCACCTTCCTACACCAGCGTTATCTCTATATGCAAGTGGTCTATGTTCATTTGAGCAGTGTTATGTACAAGGAAAGAGAATGTGATCCACAGTTGCTGATCAACTTCTGTAAGCGTTTCCACTGCAACCATTCTCCTCTGAGATACTTTGCTGAACTATGATTCCACTGTTATAAGGTAGTCAACAAAAAGTCCAAGACATTTAGGGTGCAACCCTAAACTGAGTTAGGCCAGCATAAACTAAGCCAGCAAAGTTTGGCCAGCACAAGGGCCACTGTAAAGTATGTTTGGACCACTCTCGGAGTCAGAGAGGCCAGCACACAGACATGAGCCATCCTCCCTAACTCTGAATAGTCCAAACACACTTTATGGTGGCCCTGGTGCTGGCCAAACTTTGCTGGCTTAGCTTATGCTGGTCTAATTCCAGTTTAGGGTTGCACTCTTAACCACATTGATGAAGGTAGAAGACTATTTAAGACCAGCTGCAAGCTATTCAATAGCTTTGTTCCATCGGCCTACCTGGTCTATGGCAATATGTCATGAATTTTAGTGCTGATTTATGTGGGAGAGCCAGGCATGGAAGTGCATATTTACAGGTCATGTGAAGGGTTCCTCTTCAGAGGGAGGGCATCATGCCCAGGAAGATACACAAGTATACACTACAGATCAATGTTCATGAGAAGGGCAGTGCTTCAAAAGGGAAATCCTTGCTCCCAGAAGGTTGGCAAGTTCCCTCATCTTGCATTACGGTGTTCACATAATTAGTGGACCTCTTGTGTGTACTGCTAAATGTGCATATAAGTAGCTGAAGTCAATGTATTTATTGGTCCTCAGTGTTTCAAAGTACTAGATCAATATTCATTGGGAAAGCTGTGTTAAACAAAGCATTAAGCACAAATATGAAAAAATCAATTAACCGAAAGATAAAATGTCTATCTAGGTAATTATATACTGGGTGCATAACTAATGTGTATTTTATGACTCTGTTGAAAGCAGATTTGTGGTTTGTAAATCTAAATTTGACCTAGTGGTACTTGCATGGAATAATCAGTAACATGGTGTCTGGCAAAAGTTTTAAAGAATATTTTATGGCTTGTTAAAATTAAATGTAAATTATTTTTGATTATGGTAAATATAGTGCATTTGAAATGCGCAGTTGAAATGTACCATAGAAAAGCTGAGGAGGGTAATGAAGTCTGTATTTGCAATGGGGTAGTGTGGGCGGGGCCAGGGGGCGGTTGCCTTGGGCACAGAATTCTTAGGGGAGCAAAGTTTTAGCCCCATACTTCAACTGAAGCTGGGGGCAAGGTGTGCCTAAGCCCTGCCCTCAAGAAGAACATCAGCATCAGAGCATCAACATCAGAGCATCAGGAGAACATTGGGGGGGGGGCAGTACTTGCTTGCCCTGGGTGCTGGCAAACCTGGCTATGCCACTGTTTTGGGATCATCTGATATTTTATCTGGGAGAAAACCATTATGTTCAGCAGATAGCATACCAATGTCCACTTCTCTCACAATCATTTGCATGCTTACATGTGCCATCACCAGAGGCAGATCTAAGGGAGGGCAAAGCTCTAAGTCTTGCAAGAAGCCTTACCTTGCAGTGGAAATCACTCCTCCCCTGCACCGTTTTAGCCAATCCTCACAGGGAAAAGCAACATCTTGGCGTTGCTTACTGGCTACAGCAGCAAGGGAGAGGAGGGATTTACATGACAGGGTAAGGCTTCTTGCAACACTTGGAGCTTTGCCCTCCCTTAGATCTGCCTCTGGCCATCACTCAGTGGCATGCTTCTACTGCAAAAAGTTCCCATTTCCATCACCCAGTTGGCTGTCACCTCCAACTTGCATCAGAGGGGAGAGGGCCCAAGGGGGAGACGACTATTGCAGCTCTCATCAAGAGGCAAGCTGTGGTGAATGGCAAAAAGACAGAGAGTGCTTTTCACTCTGAGGGCTCAATCCTATCCAACTTACGAGGGAACAAACATTCCCTTCCCTTGAGGAGGCCTCCATGACTGGCACCATCATTGCAGGATGCAGTACAAACCCCTTTGGCCTGGCTGCGTCAGAGCTAGAAAGTTTGGGCCCTGAGACAGTCTGCAGCTCACTGTTGTTGGAGCTGCTCCATGGATGGGGGCCTCTTCCGAAGGGAATTAGAAGGCTGCCTGACTGCTTCTTTATCTTTGCCTTCTTCACAGTCCCTTTAAGCAAAACAGCCATCTGCAATATTTATTTCCCTTTCCCCAGGGGACTAACAGTAGAAATAGGGAGGGCATTAATTAATGCATTAAAAATGTATATGCTACCTATAGGCTCGGAACGGCATACATTTATTTATTGCCTCTGCAGCCTGGTTGTGGGAAACATAAAAAAAGAGGCAAGTGTCCGTGGGTCATGGGTCTGATGCAGATATGGGAACCTTGGGAGTTCTGTGCAGAACTGCTTGGCTATGACTGTGGAACTGATGGATGTGGGTAGTGTAGGGTAGTGTAGCCCAGTGGAGCCTGCTTGAGGAATCTTCATCTCAACCAAAGTTGTCCACAGGCATCAGAAAGCAGCAAGAAAAAGTATCTGCTCATTAGATAAGGGCTTGTCAGATCATAGACCCAGAGTGCAATCCTAGCCTGGAGTTAGGCTGGCACAGTTAGGCAAGGAATGTTTGGCCAGCACAAGGGCCACCGTAAAGCACATTTCGACCACTCTCAGAGTTAGGGAGGTTGGCACACATCTGTGTAATGGCCTCTTTGTCTCCGAGTTTGGTCCAAACATACTTTACTGTAAGGTGACCAACCGTCCTTCTTTAGGGAGGACAGTCCTCCTTTTGTAAGTTCTGTCCTCCCTCGAAAAGTGTCCTCCTACATGTCCTCCTTTTTGATATTTGAAGACTAATCTGTAAATCTCCGTATTCGATCGATGCTGATCCGATCCGTTGTGTGTGATGTGACGTATTTGTATTTGACATGACAATTCGTCAAGGCTCGGTGTAAAGAGCAAACAAGAAAAAGCTAGGCCCTGGCTTGACTTTATTTTGAAAGAATTGTAACACAGGCAAGATTGAGAGAGCTTATTTCATTGGTTGTTTGCAAAAGGTGTGAAGTTATAGCTGGGGTCAGTAATTCAAGCTATTCAGAAAGGTTACATGTAGCTAGTGCTGAAAACAGGAGAAAGGTTACATGTAGCTAGTGCTGAAAACAGGAAAACACTAGCACATGTAGCTAGTGCTGAAAACAGGAAAACAGGGGTAAATAGCCCCTTTACCTGGATAGGCTAATTGATTGAGCCTGAGGGGTGTGGCTGCACAACCACCATCAAGACCTTCCAAACTGCAAGACTCCTCCAGATCATCCTCCAAGAAGATCATAAGACCTGATAAATCTTGCAAACCTGCAGACTTTCCTTTGCAAGACTGGAATTGCTGTCTGAGGAACAAGGTGAACAACTAGGGCCTAGTCAGTGATAGGAGCCTAGTTTTCTTTGTTTTATAAGGTATCTCTGTTAATTCTAGTATGCTTTCTTAGTTGTGTAACCCTTGTTTATCAATAAATTGCAATTAAATTTATTAGAAGCTTTGGTTGTCTTTGGAACCAGATAAGATTCAGTGGCTAAAGTGGCACGCTTACCAAATTTTAAGTTACTCATTGGAAAAAGTCCCTGTAGTTGGGACTTGTTTAGCCTGGGGAATTTTAAGGTTAAGAGGAAGTATTCTTAACTTTGGGCCCAGACTAGTAGCAGTGGTTGTGAGCCTTGTTGTGCTTAAGGTCACACGCTGCTGAAAAAAATCACAGACTCCTAGGGGCCCGGAACTGATTAGAGGGTGTATGAGCCTGTGATTTACACTTGGTACAGTGTGGCGAGACGCCATTATGAGATGGATGCGCTCCGCACGGGAGACCTTGAGAGAGTGCGCCACGCACAAGTGGCTTTGTTTATTTCTTACCGAAACACGACATGGCACATACACAAGCAGTAGACTCACGGTAATTATTTCTTCCTTTCAGTGAATATTCAATCATACACAGGTAAGCACAATTCACTTTTTAGTAATTCATTATCTATTTAATAATGTCCAAATATGTATAGTTTTATTTACAAGTTTATACAACCCTGTTGGCATGTAAGCATAATTACAATATAAAATGTTACAAATGTTTTTATTATGCATTTATCATATTATAGTGTATTATTGTTGCAATGAATAAAATGTTTCTTTTATTTACGATATTTTTTCTTCAATTTATTTGTGTCCTCCTTTTCATTGTAAAAAAGTTGGTCACCTTATTTACTGTGTCCTTATACTGGCCAAACTTTGCTGGCTTAACTGTGCTGGCTGAACTCCAGGTTAGGATTGTGCCCCCAGTGGCATAGCTGAATGGGGGCTACTGATGCGATCCACCTCCCACCCCACCCCTGTGGCACTCTGGGGGTTTTCCGGGCTCCCCACAAGAGGGTGCAGTGCATTGCTGCTCAAGTGTTTGGTTCTGCAAGTGCAGTGTAGAATAGCCCTTCTACCTGCCCCTAGGCTCCTATTGGCTCCAAATCAGAGCCATTCCAGAAGGGGTGTGTGTGCAGGTGCGGTGCGTGTGTGTGATGCGAGGAGTTGATGTTGCAGCATCATTGCATCACTGGGCCCAGCTGGTCTTGCACTACTGATGCCTAGGCCCTAGATACACACACACACACACACACACACACACACACATTTTTTGGGCTGGAATGGTTAATGGAAAGCTGGATAACATCTTATTTTTTTTCCAAGGATATGCTGGAGTCAGACCAAATGAGTGCATTCCCAGTGCTGCAAGCTGCCTTTAGAAGTAGCCAGACAGCCTATCAGCTGAGTGAGTGCTGGTTGCAGCTCCCCAGCCTTTTCATTCCCTGCCCATTCCCTTCTACCTTGCCATCCACCTTTGGCAGAACACAATTAGCAAAGGGACTGCACTGTAAGCCATGCAGTGAAAATGGTACAAGTTCTTCCCATCTCAGGCATTTAGATATGGCTGTGATGGAACATTGGAGAATGATTATATCAAGGAGCTAGTAGCAAACCGCGCTTTCCCCTTGATCCTTCAGGGCCCTTCAAGGGTTAAGGCCAGTCCTTTCTAACACTCTTTTCTAAAGGACTTCCCCCCCCCACACACACACACACACAAGCTGCTGAGTCACTCTTGCTCATCACATCTGGGTATGGTTTCTTCCTAGCCTCTCTAGTTTAGAGAGCCTCCCAAGGTCAAACACCTGATCTATTTCAGTGAGTTGCGTCATAGAATCTGCATAAATGTGGTTTGGGAGTGCTTATTAGATACGCATCTGGAATCTGTGAGGATGACTTCAGGCATGCTACACAATCCGCCCGTGAAAGAGATACACCTGTAGTGGAAGGTGCTACATCTCCTTTCCTTTTTGAGTCATAAGAGCTCTGTCTTCATTCTACTTGTCTGGGGGATTTTGCTTTTGCTAGGCTAATAAATCCTGTTTCTGACTTCTTTCACCCAGTGGTTTGTGTTTCCATATCTTCAAATACATTTGCCTCTGGCAGGAGAGTGGTGCGTTCAGTTAACTTTCTCCAGCCAGAGAAGGCGTTAGCAGAAGGAACCAAGCAGGGAGGATCAAGCCTGACTAATTGTCTTCAACCAACAGTTGACTCATTGACATTCCCAACTGTCGGTGGTCAAGTTGCAAAGGCAGGCTTATAAGGGAACTAAAACACACACTCTGTGTTAGCACTCTTATCCATCTGTCTCCAGCAAGAGAAGTGAATGTTCATGTTCGAAAAAAAGAATCTCCTGTAATGCAGCCCTGCAGAACTAAGATCTAAAATGCAGCCAACCAGCTGAGCATGCTGGGCCATTGGTAGCTCTGAATTGCTTGCTTGTTGCATGGCTGGAATGGCAACAATGGGTGCATGTGTCAAGACAATTTATTTGACTTAGGGCGCAATCCTAACCTGGAGTGTGGCCAGCACAGTTAGGCCACAGTTAGGCCAGCACAGTTTGTCTGGCACAAGGGCCACCATAAAGAGCGTTTGGACCACTCTTGGAGTCAGGGAGGATGGCGCACGTCTGTGTGCTGGCCTCTCTGACTCCGAGAATGGTCCAAACATACTTTATGGTGGCCCTTGTGCTGGCCAAACTGTGCTGGCCTCACTGTGCTGGCTACACTCCAAGTTAGGGTTGTGCTCACAATTGGTGGTTCAATCCTGTAGTAAAATGCGGCAAATGACCAGATTATGAAGCTGATGTGCACGATGGCGTTCTGTACAGCAAAAAGAACTCCCGTCATCTGATTGGGGGTGCATGCACTTTTCTGCTCAGGACATTAATAGGCTTGTGGGATGAAGAAACCTGTGAGTGAGTCCTCAACCCCTGAAGGCTCCTTAGCCATAAGACCTACTGGATATTTTTTGCCCAATCTAATTGAATGCAGCAAAATCAAAAGTGAAGAACTTCTATTGTAGAATGAAAGCCTGGAGTTTTGCAGGCATTCCAGAAAAAGGGAAAGTAGTTCAAAACAAGTAGATAGACCTCAACACTCTGACATTCACGTTCTTTGGAGAGAAGAAAGCAATTCAGAACTGTCTGCTGTTGAAATGTATACATTACATCCTTTCAAGGGAGGAGGATTGTTGTAGGTTTTGTGTGGTCCATTTGTCACTGCAAGAGACTGAGGCTAAATGACACTGATGTTATGAGATCTTGGCATTCTCACAAGTGAGTGACTGTACAGGATTGTGACGGTGAGAGGACCTGAGGTTACACTAGGAGAATCAACGTGTGTCACTGTGAAGCAGCAAAAACTGAAATATAAATCCGACCTGTTTAAGCTTATTAAATTAAATGGAATGAGGTTGAGAACTGAACTTTTCTGTGTTGAAAAGAAAGCACCATAAAATCCTCCTCAGCCTCCTCAGCCTCATCCTCATCATTGATTTTGAATGGCAGTGCCCAAACGCTCATGGAGAATCGCGTTTCTCCATGGTTCCATTTAAAATAAATGGTTCCATTTAAAATAAAGATGTTACATTGTCTCCAAACCCTGCCTTCCACTTGTGCTAACTGGTACTTATACAAAAGGAGGAGACATGATGTAACTGATTCCCCATTCCTTCTCCTCCCTCACTCTGAACAAACATATTGTTCTCTGTCCTCAAAATTCATTATCGTATATCAACCTTCCCTGTTTAGTGAGGAAAAAACACTTTGCATGTGTTCTGGACACTCTCTTCAACTGTTTGCTGGTGAGCGTTGAGAACAGGACTTATCCATGGCTTGAGTTATTTAAGAGTTTAAGGGTGCAATCCTAATCTAGACTTATATTAGGCCAGCACAGTCATTTGTCCTGGCCCAGGAGTGTTGCAAATGCACCTTAAGGTGTGTTTGGACCACTCTTGGAGTCAGGGAGGCCGGTGCATGTCCATGTGCCATCCCTGACTCCAAGAGTGGTGCAAACTCACGTTATGGTGGGTTTGCAACACTCCTGGGCCAGCACAAGTGACTTGTGCTGGCCTAACTCCAGGTTAGGATTGTGCCCTTAGGGTGCTAAAAAAGCCTCATGGGCTGTCATGAGATTAATTGCCAGCACTAGCCATCGCAAATGTGCCGTAAAGCACATGTGCAACAATTCATGTGTAAGCAGCACCGGTGGAACGGCCTGCACTGGCCCATCGGCAGTGTATCCAAAAGTAAGGCCACTGGAGGAGGTGAGTGCCGAGTGGCACCAGGACAAGGAAAGGGTGGTGGGAGAGTGGAACAGAAGGGGAGGGGTGTAATGGGGTGGCAGGAAGGATCCCTACATGGGGCTTCTCAGACTTGCATCAACAAATTAGTTGGTGCAGATCTGAGTTGCTCCATTGAGCAGGCTGGGACTCGACTCCCCCCCCCCCCGGACATTTAGAAGCAGGGAAAGGTGTATGCCTAGCAAAAAGGATGGAGAATAATCCCATTGGGTGAGAATAGCCTTAGCTCAACCCAAAATCCTTCTCTAGCAAAAGCAAACTTTCCCCTTCTGCTTCTGCAAGCTCTTTTCTGGGGAGAACAGCAAAACGTGCAAAAATAGAAGAATAAATAATTCATTTGCCATTAAGAACAATACTTTTCCCTCTTACACCTGTACAGGTGAAAATTGCATTTCAGCATAAGATCCTCTGCTAAAGCCAATTATCTAGTAAGATGGAGCATTGATTTAATATTTCTCCTCTTTTGCAGCATGTGACACCTGAAGTGATGGCTCTCCATTTTGTTGGTATTAATTGTGTACATGCACTGGGAACTGATAGTAGAAGATTGATTGTAATTGAGCCATAAATTTAGTACAGAGAAACACCATCCATTTGACTGGACAGCTCTGTGATGAAATACATTTCCCAAGTATGGATGGCAGGCAGAGTGTCTAAGATACCAGATGATAAATGCCTTATACCCATAGCTACAGTGAGGCAATCGTCAATAAAAAAAAAAAAGCAGTGAGACTGAGAGAGCTGCCATAAATTATTTTTCAGTGATTGGGCATCACAGCAAATTCGTAAAGTTAAAATACTATTTATCGGCCAAGTGTTTCAGCTGATGAAAGCAGCAGACTCAAGCTATCCACATTTCTGAAATTCAGAATATTTTATATCTACCATTGCAGTACATGGTAGATATACCATGGTAGATATACCTAAACAAAGCAGCCCAATGATAAATCAGATTGTCGGCATTTAAATAAATACTCCCGATAATATGACCAGCGAAACCTAGTAAAAACAATATGCAAATCCACTCAAAAATAATTCATGGCATAAAGTTATAAGCAACTCTTTTGATTCACAAACACACACACACCTGTTTGCTCCTTGTAAACCTGTTTGCTCCTTTTCTAAGAAAAGAGAAATGTGAACTTCACAGTAAAAGCTTGTCGTTCTATTGCACATTGGTTTTTTTCCCAGGGTAATTCCTCCGCAAATGTGTGAAATTCTAATCAGACTTCACACCTTAATGCTCTCTTTAAGAACGCTCAGGCATCAGTTTAGCCTGCTACGCTATTGACAGAGTAAAAATCATTTAAAGCTGCTCAAGAATTCTGCAGAAAACATTTTTAACAATACTGTATGTTCCCAGGCAGACACAAAAAGGTCTCCAAGATTCAAATGGTTTAATTTTTATTTTTATTTTTAAAAAAGCAATTAATCAGTTTTGATAACCTACTTGATTTTATGAAAGAATTTGAACTACCCTTCCATATATTTGCAATATCAGTTTCTGGGGGCTTGCTAAGGAGCAGTATCACTTGGGCTAAGATGGCATAATAACTCAGGTGAACCTACTGCACCCATCTCTATTAAGAAATGATTTCTGTAGTGATTTTAGCATGCAGGTTTGCATTAATTAACCTCAAAATAACCCCTTTGGCCAATATTCCCATTTCATGTGGGCAGTGCCTGCATAAACCCCAAATCCCATAATACATTATATGCACTGGGTTGGGGAAAGAGCGTGGGAGTCTGAGATGTGCTGTTTGAGATAGATCTACAAATGTATTTAAGGGCACCATCCTAATCTGGAGTTAGGCCGGCACAGTTAGGCCAGCAAAGTTTGGCTGGCACAAGGGACACCATAAAGCATGTTTGGACCACTCTCAGAGTCAGGGAGGATGGCGCATGTCTGTGTGCTGGCCTCTCTGACTCCGAGGGTGGTCCAAACATACTTTACAGTGTCCCTTGTGCCGACCAAACTTTATTGGTTTAACTGTGCCGGCCTAACTCCAGGTTAGGATTGTACTTTTTTTTACTTCTAACACATGATTCTCATCTGTAGGGACCCTTACGTAGCTAGTCCTTTGGGGCATAAAGGTTTCCCCCATATCCATTGGGGGGGCCACCATGGATACCAAAACAGTGGATAAAAGGGAACCATATACTTACTGTGGCACCAAGCACTCTTCTTTCTTCTGTTTCACCCTGTCAGGGTTGACCTTAAGCCAATATGACCTGTACTTTGGGGGACCCTGCACCAGAACAGCAAGCATATTGCCTACTTCTGCAGCTGGGATCTCTATGAACTGTAAGTCAGTGGGGTGAGCAGAGCAACTTTACCTTGATCCCTCCCTCCTGCCTCTGCCTTCAAATGGCCCCAAATGAGCCTCCTGGAAATAGATGGTGACATGATGAGATCATTGCCACCAACTCTTTCTCGGTGCCATGCTGTGTACATGGCACCACAAGCACTTTTCTTGGCGATAGGGGGCTTGGCAGGAAAGGCGGAAGCCCCCGCAGGAATGCCCTGCATTGGACCTCACTGCCTGCACCCTAGATAAAGAACTTGAGAAGCAGCACCTGGAACACTAGAGCAGCCCTCACCAGACTCTGGCCCATGGATCCAGGATCCATTCCCCCCTCCCATGAGCAGCACTTATGGTTCTGCCGCACTGCTATTCCATTCTTCACCTGATCTGGGCACAGGGATGCTCTGAACAATTGCATCTGTCCGGATATTCTGCCACAAAGCCTGATGGGATGTCGGGCAATAGACATGACTGCCCAGAGTGTCACGTTGCCCAGATCAGGTGATGATGGAGCGGCAGCATGGCAGAACTGTAAGTGCTGGTCAGGATGGGGAGGGCTTTTTCAGCGCACAGTGGCCTCCAGTTTGGAGACTGCTGCTCTAGAGGAGGGAGGCTAAGGGCGCAATCCTAATCAAATTTCTAGCACCTGGATAAGGGCAAAGCAGCTCTGATGTAAGGGAACAAACATTCCCTTACCTTGAGGCAGCCTCTGTACAGTGGTGGGATTCAAATAAATTAACAACTGGTTCTATGTCCTTCAGGGTGGCCGCTGCCTTTCTTCCCTCTCCCAACCTAAAATTAGCAACCGGTTCCGCAGAATATGGGAGAACTGGCTGAATCCCACCACTGCCTCTGTGACTACTACTCCATGTTCCAAAACATGCCCCACTGGCACAGTCTGTGCTGGAAAGTTGATTAGGATTGTGTCCTAAGAGATGCTAACAGGAAACAAGAACCTTCGTACTTCCTGATAGCTTTCTCTTAGTCTTCCTCCTTTAGTATTCTGGCTGACTGCTTCTCGTGTTCCTCCTTTAGTGTTCTGTAACAGGCTGCAACGGAAGAGAGCTGAGGGTTTAGTTCCACAGTAAAGGAAAACAGTTTGGGTGGACACACAGAAGGCCAGAGAACCGCTAAGATAATCCACGGATATGAGGTGGGTGCCTGTAGTTCATTTTTACAAGAGTTTGCGGCTCCTGCTAAGAAAAACATACTTCACATCTGGCACCGAAATAAGCCAGTTTCAAAAATAAAAGATCATTGCTATTCATATTAAGCAGCCTCTGTGTGATTCATCAAGTGCCTTTCAACATGCACAAAATTTGTAACAAAAGATGGCAGTGGAGGGGATAGGGATGGGATGGGCAATAGATAAATAACAATAATGACAAGAATAGATCATTATTAGCTTTATAAATCTAGCCAAATCTTTTCTAAAAAGAAAAGAATGAAGTTGAAGACTGAAATTATGACTTTTGAGCACAATCCTAAGCCTGTCTACTCAGAAGTCTTGTTGTCGTCAATGAGGTTTACTGTCAGGAAAGAGTACATGAGGTTGCAGCCTTTATTGTATTCCTTTAGATATTGTTCCCTTGGGGTTTGGGAAGATTACAATTGAATTTCATGAAACAGCCCTGTGAGGACTCAGACTCGAGGAAGGGTGCAATCTTAACCCCCTCTTCGGCCGCCGCAAACCACTTGCGTCAGCCAAGTGCTGTTGCAAACATGCCGTAAAGCAGGTCTGCGCCAGCTCTTCTGGCGCAGCGCCAATGCAGGCACTTGCGTCAACACTGCAGCGCCAGAGCAAGCCCCCAGTAAGCCGCTCCTGCACCAGCCGAGTTCAGCTGGCACAGGGGCTATTCCGGGCAGGGGAAGGCAGGAGGGAGGGCAGAACAGGGTGGGGGGTGCGTTCCAGTGGGCAGGGTGGCCTGCAGAAGGGGTGGCGCCTAGATGAGGCTGTGGAGCCTGGTGGAGCCTGGATGAGGCGTATCCCGAGCCCATGCAATCGGAATCAGGCCGCACAGTGTGCTCGGACTTGTGCCTGCTATATAGCAGCTGCAGATCTACGCAGCCCCATGGGGGGGGTGGCTGGCACCTACCCCGGGGTAAGGGAATGAATGCGCCCTTGCCCTGTGGAGGCTCCAGCCTGTTCCCAACCTGTGCCGGGTGCAGCGCAGGCCAGCCAGCCTGCCTGTTCCAATGCAGATTAGGATAGTTCTAAGAAATAGTTCTGATTTTATATTTCCAGAAGAAAACAAAACCAGGCAGGGCTAGTCTGAAAGACCTGAGCCATTAGGAGAACAATCTGAATATGAGTCTGGTCCTGCTTTTGTTTGTTTATGAAAGACAGGTATGGAGGATGCTGAGCGTTGTTTTGCATCAAGAACTCTTTAACTTGTTAGTCTCTTGACCTCTTTACAATATATGGATGTAACAGCACGGTTTGGGGAAGAGATCTTAAATGGTATTTATGACTTTCGTGTGGGCTTGTGGGAAGATTACTAATGCCCGTAGGCGTACTGAGACTTCGGGATTCACAACCCTTTGGTTGGCTCGAGAGGGCTGTAGCTGCTTGTTATTTTTGAGCCCATCCTCCCCACCCTGGCTGGAAACAACAACTTATTTTTGGATCATTAGTCTGCAACCAGATCTTCCTTTTCTCTTCCTTTGTGCAGAAGAGAGCCACAATGTCATTTGTAGCACATTTTCAATCGGAGAATTAGGGAGGCCGGCAGGCCGGCACAGGGAACGTGGAAATCTAATAGCAAATTCCAAGTGGTATCTATGAAAGTGAAAGAAATGCCCCAGCCAGGCTTTTATTTGGGCTATTATGCCCAACTCCTTGGGAGCATTAAATCTATATGGCAAATTGCAACTATCAATGCGTTTGTGAGGCTGCCACATCTTAGCAGAAGAAAGGTTTGGGTTTTGACAAAGAAATCCCAGGAGGCTCTATTTTTCCCCCTGAAGTCTGGGGGAATTCTTTTATTCTTTTATTCTTTTACGCCATGCCATTGTTGCAGAAATATAATAGCTCTGAAATTCCTTACGCCTGCTCAGTAGAAAACGTAAGGAGCAGAATGTACGTTTTGCTCTATAAATGCAATGCCAGATGAGTATTGATTAGCGATGCTTGCAAAGCTGAGGAAGGCAGAGCTGCAGGTGCAGGCCAGGCATTTGGAAATCACAGCCAGGCGTCAATCGCGGGCTCAAAAGCATGTCCAATACATTCAGTTGTCATGCAATGCCATCTACTCAGTTAACAGGAATGGGATTTACTTGTATGCATTTTGAAGTTTGCTGTGACAGGGACAATCATAGAAGAGGTGAAATCCTACAAGACACCTACCCCTATTCTTTACCCCAGTGTTCTTCAACCTGTGGCTTGAGATCCCTCTGGGGTTGCAAAGCCTGATGGGGGCTTTCAAGGCCTGTGCAAGATTGGGCATGGATCCTATCCAGTAATAGCACTACCTTATCAAAACTGAGTTCTTGATATAGTCCTGCACAGCCTCTTTTTGCTGTCTTGCCCTGCAGCTCCTAAGGCCAGTCTTGCTTAGGCTACTACCTTACAGAGCTGTTGTGAAGATGCAAGAGGTAGGGGAAATGGGTCAGGCAGGGACAGGGGCTGGTTGGCAATGCGGGCAGATTAGGTTCCGGGAGGGAAGCACGATTGGCAGTCCCATACTGCCAACAGTTTTTTAGCAGCATGAAAAAGATTGAAGACCACTGCTTTTCCCTAAAACTGTATATTTTATATGAAAACCACTGCAGACAGCTTTTTCAGGCACTACTCAGTCTTCTCTTCATAAAGCAGTGTGTGTGTGGGGGGGGTATTATGTCTACACCTTCAGGGGGGGTGACCAGATTTTGCCTTTCACAAGCTGTCACTTTCCAAAATTGTAAACCCTGTACCCTAAGTCCACAAAGAAGTTGGTTCACAGAACAGGTTCAAGAAACTATTCAGGAAAGTGATGAAAAGCAGTGGGAGGAGGCCAGCTTGCCAATCCTAGTGCTGTGAGCCCCCTCTAGATACGCCACTGGTAGAACCACACATTTGAATGTTCCCCTACATCAAAATCTCCCTGCTTCTGGAAAACTAGCACTTCACAGCACATTCTAGCCCAGGGGACTCCAAACTCCGGCCCATGGGCCAGAACCATTGCCTCCCTTTTCCTTCCCCAGTGTGAGTAGAGGCTTGCATTCTGCGGGGGGAAGGTGTGAAAGACCCCCTACTACAGCTCCCAGGGGTCCTTGCGGCCAGGTGCTTCTGGGGTCTGCCACCCCAGCAAGCTGTGTGTCTGGCATTCTGCATGTGTGCAGCTGGCTACAAAGACCCCTGGGAGCTGTAGTAGGGATCTTTCGCACTGTCCCCAGCACAATGGAAAGTGCTGTTCGCACTGAGGACGATTTTCCCAGTTTGGAGACTGCTGTTCTAGCCAATTTATTTTATTTATTTGAAGAATGTATATCCCACCTTTCCCATGCCAAAGCAAATGCCCAAGGCGGCTTACATGGATAGGCTAAACAATTAAACAACAATTTTTCAATGTTTTTTTTTACAAGTACACAGTATTCTGTGATTCATCAAATCCTTAGTCTCAGATGTAGCCTTCACAGTGTGGTTCTCTCCTCTGTCTGCGTACCATCGAGCTTCAGCAGATAATCATAAGTCAAGCCTGGACATGTCCTCAAGGTCATACTCGGTTCTTTTGTGGGCTGGTCTTCTCACACATTCCCACACTGGCTAATCAGCTCCACAGTGACTCTCTTCTGCCACAACAAGTACTGCAGCTTGTCACAGCCTGGCATTCCGTCTCCCATCCAAAAACAAGACCACGGGCGCTCCTGTCCCCAGACTCTCCTCTCACATCCTAGCAGTGTTGCCAAGTTGTTTAACTTTCTATGTGTAGAGAACCTTTTTTTAAAACGAGTCATTCAAACACTGCATCATCTACAGGTACTTCGAGGGCTTTACCATATGACAGTTTCAGGGATGTCATTTGGCTCAAGGTATCAGAGAATACTCTGTCCTTCCAATTGATGCCTGTAATTTCACAACCATATATGAAGGATTTATATAGATTTATCAGACTGTTAAGTGTCCCCTAGTTGATTGGCAGCAGGATGGTCAAGCACGTATGAGCCATCTGTTGGAATTTGTCGATGGCTGAGATCTGGCACTATGTAAATGTCCAAAATGGTGCATTAAAGTCTATAATCATGTTGTTCAACAAAGCAGAATGAAGCAGAATTCATGCAGCATGAAATCTATTGTCCTGTCAAAAAAGAAAAAAAGCTAATATGCTATTAGCGTGCACTTTGTAAAAGTGTTACATGAACCCAAAAATCCCTGCTTATTTTTATAAGGATGGGAAATAATACTTTTTTAAACAGAGAAAACTATTCTATGGATTCATTTGTGGTATGAAGGGCAAGATTTGTCCCTGCTCTAATTATACTGCCATCTAGCCTTGTGATTAATGATAACTAAATGAAAAAAAGCTCTGTAAATGCAGCTTCATAGGTGAGGTTGGAAATGAGGAATCATTCATAGCATCTGTTTATCAGTTTGAACTTCTGTATCTGTGAGCACACATTTAGATGGCCTCTGTTTTTCTCAGCTAGTACTGAATGATTCCTTTGGGGTTTGCAGAATGGCTCATAGTCCACAGTCCACAGAGTCCATAGTCCACAGATGAGATTAGGACAGGCAAGGTGCAACTACACCAACTACATATGCCAATGTTCTTCAGTCTTGGGGTCAGGATCCCAATGGGGTCGCAAAGCCTCAGTTAGGGGGTCACAGCAACTTACAGGAATGAACAAGATTGAAGACCACTGGACTAGAGAACCACCAAGTAAACGGGGAGGTATCTGATGTATCCCTTCAGGCACCAGGAGATTATGCATCAGTCCTGCTTAGGTTCTTACCAATTGTACTAAAATAGTTTCCACTAGTGCCAGGCTTCATGGTGACCTTTCCTGCACTCTCTCACAAGGATATTTGGCTACAGGGAACAGTGCTGGGAGGGAATAACAGGGGTGAGAAGTGGGCAGCAACAGGGTTTTTTGGGGGGGGGCAGGGAGGGTCTTGGGAGGGGGCAGGATTGGTGGGGGGTCCCCAGTCTCATTATTTAGTTATATATTAATTGGGGTCATGGCATGAAAAAAGTTGAAGTCTACTGACATATGCCACACACAATCTCTCTCTCTCTCTCTCTCTCTCTCTCTCTCTCTCTCTCTCTCTCTCTCTCTCTCTCTCTCTCTCAATCTCAATCTCAATCTCAATCTCAATCTCAATCTCTCTCTCTCTCTCTCATATGTCGGTCTAACCCAGAGTGTGCTGGGAGGACCCCTGGGGCTCCCTAAGATCACTTCAGGAGCTCCACGTGCACATCATAAGTGGCTACCATCTGCTTGGTGCTGCACCACTCCATGCATGCTCTCAACCTCTGGGGCTCCACAATATACCTGCACTGGTGAGGCTACTCCAGGCTCTGTTTAAGAGTGTAAATGCCCCAGGAGGCCAACATTTTTTTGAACTGCTGGTCTAACCAATGACCATGTAGGAGCCGCCCCCCGCCCCAGCAAATCATGCAGTAAAGAAGTAGCCTGCAAAAAAAGTAATCAAACAAAATCTTTTTAGAGACATGACAGTAGAAATCCCTGGTGTCTGATATAGATTTATGACTGTCATCTTCAATCCTTAACCAAGTAATTATCTAGCAGTTAACATAGATTAATATAGAAAGAAGAGACAGTTAAGTTGTTGTAAGTATAGGATGGATGGAAGAGAGAGAATTAGGCCAGTTGATTTGTACAGTTTTTGTAACAATTTTTTATGTCAGCTTCAGTTTCGTAAATAGTAAGTCTAAAGTTTACCTTTCTTGCTGGCCTTGAAAGTGTGTGTGTGGGGGGGGGGGAGGTTTCCGCACGAAGCACTCCACAAGCTCAATGAGGGGCAAATGTTACTCTCATGTCACATGACTATATGCCAGAATCAATGATAACAGCTTTTTCTTATGCCGTACACTAGCACCACTAACGTTGCAATACTATGCCAAAGTTGCACTGGTGTCACTGATACATGGATGTAACATGGACTCAGCACTCGTCATCCTGTACAAAGGGGCAAGGAGAAACAAGAGTCCAAAAACTCCACAGTAGTGCCGGCCTCCTCCTAACTTTGCCCTCATCCATGGAAATCCAGACACCACCCACCAATCATGGAGTGTCAACACAATGTAGTCAGTCCAACGTGCAAAGAACCACTCTTCACAATCTACCCAGCCCCAATACCAACAGCCAGAGAAGCACCACCAGGGTGAGCCAAACAGGGCAGTGGCCGTCATTGGGACAATGCACATTAGAAGCTCCAAGGAAAAAGTAGCACATAAGAAGATGCCCCAGTGACATACGTCACATCATATTCCCCCTCATGGGCCTGAAATGCCTACAGGGGGCTTCTTGGACTTGCGCCAGTGATTTTGGTGGTGCACATCCGAGTAGCCCCATTGTCCATGCAGAGACTTGACTTAAGGGAACAAATGAGGAGACGTCCAGCCTGCTCAATATCCGTGTATATGTACATCTGATATCCATGTACTGTATAGACATATAATCAAAATCTTATAGCAATAGCTGCCAAACCACGACCCATGAGCTAGATCCGGCATAGCAACTTTACCTTTCTGGATGCAGTGCAGGCAAGGCTTTCGGTTCTGTGCCGCAACTTCTCCATTTTGCAGCTAATCATTTCAGAACCTCACGCCGGACAGCGGCTTCCGCCTGGAAATTGGGGTGCAGAGCCTGCTGGGGGAATGGGCAGCAGAAGTGGCTGCCTGATGAGAGGTTCTGAGATGAATGGCAGCAAAATGGAGAGGCTGCAGCACAGAATAGAAACTAGCCGTTGCCCACGATGTACCCAGAAGGGTAAAGCTGCAATGCAACCATCTGCAGTTTGGAGATCGCTGCCTTACAGGAAGAAATTCTGGAAGGGTACAAAAAAAAACCCCTAGCCATTTCAGCCAATCAGCTTCATAGCACTTTATCACTATTGTGGCGCCATGTCTCGTAAAAAAGAGGTTCCATCATTTAATTTGCTCTTATGCATCCTGAGTAATGTTTAGAGAAAAAAATATGTATACACTCATATGACCATGGCATCATAACTCTGTTGTGCTATCCTAGCCTGTGGCTGTATGCCTGGCCTCTGCTATTATGCTTATGTCTACAAATACCGATAAAAGCGCATCCTGTGCTAACAGTCTGGCAGGCTCCAATAACATCCCATGATTACTTTATGTGTTTATAGATCATTATGATATACATCAGTCCCTGTGGTCTGTAAAGCTAAAAGCAGAGAATGGGTGCCGCTCCCTCCCAAGCTTGTTCAGTAAAATTGTTAACAGTTTTAATAAAATGCAGTTCTGTACAGAACAGAACAAAAGCCTTTGCATTGAATTCTAATGGGCAAGCACACAGCCACAGTCCAAAGTTAATAGCTTGCACTATCTATACATGCATCCGAGATGGACTGACAGTGGATGGCTAATAGCATGCAGATGCACATCATTGATCTTCATCAGTCCTGTACATTATCCCTAGTGAGGTGTCCTTTGTGGAGACTTCATACCCTAGCACCACTCAGCTCTGCAAGCTCCTTCTTTTCCCATCTGCTGATAACTTCCATTTTAACCTTTTAATCAATCATCGAGATGCTGACCTTGAATACGAAGCTATATGGGATCATTGTAAACAAAATGGAAATTTAAAGCAGGGTGGAAAACCACATACATCGCCCTTGACCTTTGATTT
Organism: Lerista edwardsae; assembly: GCA_029204185.1. Lineage (NCBI taxonomy): Eukaryota > Metazoa > Chordata > Lepidosauria > Squamata > Scincidae > Lerista > Lerista edwardsae. Next base: position 5,912,755 of record JAJKFI010000006.1, read on the forward strand.
TGTCTACGGAACTCAAGTGTGGCAAATCAGGGGCTTGGATCAAAAGGAATTGTGAATCATTGACAACTAAACAGATTGATGTATTGTCCCATGGTTAAAGTTCACTGACAAGGGCACATGGACAGGGGCTTTGCATCTCAAGCTGCTTTAAGGTGAAGCCTCACATTAGTTTAAAAACCCTTCTATTGAAAATGACTTGAAGGCCATCCCATTCAACTCCATCCAACATCTAGTCACCTTTCCCTTACAGATTTATTGATGCCATTCAGACAGTGTGTACCACAAGCAGAAACAGACTTAATGGTGCTTGATGATGGGATTATGTTCTAGTAACCCTGTTGTTAAGCAATTTCATCATTAAGCAAAAAATGTATAAAAATGTACCTTGCTGGTATTCTCAGGATGCCCCAGAGGCCTCTACCAATTTACGCTGTGCCTCCATGGCCTGCAGAAGCCTCTGGAAGTCACTTCCAGTTTTCAGACAACTATTTTTAGTGGCTTCTGGAGGCTTCTGCAGGCCATTCTGAGACATGTGGAAGCCTGGGGTGGTCCAGTGCAACTCAGAGGAGGCCTCTGGGGCCACCTAAGGACACCACAAACACCAAGGTAACTGCTTAATAGTAAATATAATGACATAGTTTATAGTAAACCAATGACAAACCATCGTATATGTAGTCTTGTCATTGGTTGGAACGTTGCTAAGTGACATTCATCTGTACAAGCTAATTCAAAGCTCAATCCTATCCAATTTTCCAGCACTGATACAGCTGTGCCGACTGGGTGTGCATTGCATCCTGCAGTGGGGGGAAGAATCATGGAGGCCTCCTCAAGGTAAGGGAACACTTGTTCCCCTGCCTTGCAGCTGCATTGGAACTGGAAAGTTGGATAGAATTGGGTCTTCAGGTATGCAAGCTGAGTCACAGCTTGGGAAAACTCCAGCTTGGGAAAATACCTTGGGAAAACCCAAGATGGGAAAAGGACCTTTTTCAGACTGTGTATGTAACATCTCAATTGCCAAAAATGTGCCTGTACAGGCATCCCCTGGTATCCACTGGGTTCCGTTCCAGACTCCACCATGGGTAGCTGAAACCATGGATACTGGGGATGCCTTTTTAAAGATAGGGGAACATCAATGGTTTTGTTGCAACAAGGTAAAATAAGAGATTCGTTTAATGTTCCCCTACCTTTTTAACAGGTGTCCCAGTGTCCATGGTATCTGTGGATAACTGAAACTGTGGGTACCAAATCAGTGGATACTGGGGCATGCCTGTACTAAAAATTCATGAAATGGGTGCAAATCTCAACTGGTCAACTGTCAACAGCTTGAGTTTTCTGAATCTGGGGAAAACAAAAACTTGAATGTGGGGGATAAAATGTATGTGCTTTCTCTTGGAAGCTGATCTAGAGGCCACAATTTGTACGGAAAACCTGAATCCTGAAATTGAAATGTCATGACATTTCAAATTAAAATGTGTAGATTTGAACATTCATATTAGAATGGCTTTCCAAATCAGTACTCACGCAAGGAAGCTAACAGATTTCACTCTACGCACCATTTCTCACATTTTGCTCATCCCCCTTTCCAAATACACACTTCTGCTGTCTTCCCTTCCTATCTCTCTATTCCCTAATCTTCAGTCTTTGCAGACGTTTTCAAATATTTGCGAAGAACAAGTGCACTTTATCCAAGCTATCAGTGTTTGTATAGTCATCTATGGAGCTACAGGGTAGCTGTGCTTCTGCTTGAGAATCGATAACAGATGCAGCAACGACATTCAACTATTGTAGCGTAATCTGGAACAGCACTACGACATTCCATTGCTTACTTGTATGTAAGGAAGTGTAACAGAGATATTTGTTTAATCCTTCATCCTGAATAACACGTGTGCCACTCTAACTCTCAGAAACATTGCATATAATGGCATACATAAGAACGTAAGAAGAGCCCTGCTGGATCAGGCCAAAGGCCCATCCAGTCCAGCTTCCTGTATCTCACAGCGGCCCACCAGGTGCCCCAGGGAGGCATGAGACAACAAGATGCTTGCATCCTATTGCCACTCCCTTGCACCCGGTAACAGTAGCCCTCCACCTTTGTAAGGAGGTTGCACAATCCATCATTGCCTATAGCCCACGATGGACCTTTCCTCCAGAAATCCGTCCAATCCCCTCTTAAAGGCATCAAGACCAGATGCCATCACCACCTCCTGTGGCAAAGAGTTCCACAGATTAACTACCCGCTGGGTAAAAAAATACTTCCTTCTATCTGTTTTAACTCTCCCAACCCTCAGTTTTAGCGGATGCCCCCTGGTTCTGGTGTTTTGAGAGAGGGAAAAGAACATCCCTCTATCGACTCTATCCCTTCCATGCATAATTTTGTATGTCTCAATCATGTCCCCCCTCAGGCGCCTTTTTTCTAGACTGAAGAGCCCCAAACGCTGCAGTCTTTCTTCATAAGGGAGGTGCCCCAGCCCCGTAATCATTTCCGTCGCTCTCTTCTGCACCTTTTCCAGCTCCACTATCTATGTCCTTTTTGAGATGCGGCGACCAGAACTGGACACAATATTCCAGGTGTGGCCTTACCATCGATTTGTACAATGGCATGATAATATTGGCTGTTTTATTCTCAACCCCTTTTTTAATGACCCCAAGCATGGAATTGGCCTTCTTAATTGCTGCCGCACACTGGGTCGACACCTTCATTGAATTGTCCACCAGCACCCTAAGATCTCTCTCTTGAGCTGTCACAGACAGCTCAGAACCCATTAGCCTATAGGTGAAATTTTGGTTTTTTGTCCAAAACGTGCATCATTTTACATTTGTCTATGTTGAAACGCATCTGCCATTTGGCTGCCCATTCCCCCAACTTGGAGAGAGATCCTTCTGGAGCTCTTCACAATCCTTTCTGGTTTTCACCACCCGGAAAAGTTTTGTGTCATCTGCAAACATGGCCACCTCGCTGCTTATCCCTGTCTCCAGGTCATGTATGAATAAGTTGAAAAGCACGGGCCCCAAGACAGATCCCTGGGGCACTCCACTTTTCACCTCTCTCCATTGTGAAAATTGCCCATTGACCCCCACTCTCTGTTTCCTGGCCCTCAACCAATTCTGGATCCATAAGAGGACCTGCCCTCTTATTCCCTGACTGTGAAGTTTCTTCAGCAGCCTTTGGTGGGGGACTGTGTCAAACGCCTTCTGAAAATCCAGGTATATGATATCCACAGGTTCACCCACATCCACGTGCCTGTTGACCTTTTCAAAGAATTCCAAAAGATTTGTGAGGCAAGACCTACCCTTACAAAAGCCATGCTGACTTTCTTTTAGCAGTACTTGTTCCTCTACGTGTTTTAGGATTTTATCTTTGATGAGGCTTTCCACCATCTTACCTGGAACAGACGTTAGGCTGACCGGCCTGTAGTTTCCAGGGACCCCCCTTCTCCCTTTTTTAAAGATTGGCGTGACATTGGCTATCCTCCAATCCTCTGGCACCGTGGCCGTTTGAAGGGACAAGTTGCATACTCTAGTTAAGAGGTCAGCAACTTCGTTCTTTAGTTCCTTAATTACTCTTGGGTGTATACCATCTGGCCCTAGTGACTTATTTATATGTAGTTTATCAATTTGATCTAAAACATCTTCTTTATTAACCATTATCTGCTTTAATTCCTTAGTTAGGAAGGGCTGTTCGGGCTGTGGTATCTGCCCAAGTTCGAGCCTTGTCGAGCCCTTCTTTCTTTGCGGTATACACTTCCGCTGGGCCTCTACTACTGTTATTTTAAACAGCCTCCTCAATTTCTTTCTAACTAGCCTCCTCATCTGAGGGAAGTCTGCCCTTCAAAAGTCAAGGGTTCTTGTGTCAGATTTGCTCTGTACTCTTTCCTGGACATGTATGGCAAAACCAATCGCAGCATGGTCACTGTTCCCCAATGGCTCAGTAACACTTACATCCCTAACTAGGTCCCGAGTACCACACAATATTAAATCCAGAGTCGCCTGTCCTCTGGTCGGCTCCATGACTAGCTGCTCTAAGGCACAATCATTTAGCACGTCAAGGAATCCGGTCTCTCTTTCTTGACCAGAGCAGCAGTTGACCCAGTCAATATGAGGATAATTGAAGTCCCCCATGATTACAATCCTGTCTCTCTTGGTCACTGCCCTGATTTGTTTCCTCATTTCAAAGTCATCTTCAAGTTTTTGATCAGGAGGACGATAGCACACCCCCACTATTACATTGCTCTTACGGCCTGGTAGTTTAACCCACAGTGACTCCATGGTGGAGTCCGACCCACCTTCAGTCTCTACTCTGCTGGATTCTATCCCTTCTTTGATATAGATGGCCACCCCTCCGCCAACACAAAAATGTGTTCCGTTGCTTTAATTTTGGCTCGGGAGAAAAAAGATGTCATTCTTTTCAGAAGCCAGCATTCTGTGCTCTGTGAGGCTAATTGCCCCATTTAGGCTCATTTGTTGTTATCAGTCAGTTCTGCCATAAGACAAGAAGCCCACTCTTCCTGTGTTGGAACTTGTTAGCATTTTATGGAAAAAGACAATATTCCAGGGAGGCACTAATAGCCTTCTTTAGCAATTAATTATAAGTAGCAGTTTTGAATCCAAATCAGCATCACAAACTAATGAAGTCATCCTTATCATAAATGAAAATGACTAATGAATGTGGTCCATGGAAAACACTGGGTCACAATTATTTATCACATGAAAGAAAGGATTATTGGAGAGCGAAGGTTTACTCCTTCTCTTGCTGGGTCCTTTCACTGACAGTCAATGTAAAAGCATATAATCGCCGATTCTTTTTGTGTGGTTATTATGATCTCAGAGATTTCACTGTAGTAACCATTTCAGAGGCTTGCAGGCTGTCACTGGGAACAATTCAAAGTGCTGATTATTACTTTTAAAGCCCTAAAACAGCTTGGAACTACGAACCCAATTCTATCCAACTTTCCAATGCGGATGCACTGCAATGCAGCCCCACCGCAAATGCCAGGCAATTTGTACCCTTGGCAAAACTAACTACTTGCACCCACCCCCAAAAAAATGTGACTGTAAAAATTAAGTGCATTTTCACTTTTTTATGTATGTTGTGATATTTAGAATAAACAATATAACTAGTCAGTTGACTTTTTAAATGGGTTAAAAGAAACTGTGCCCCTCAAAGGTCAGTACTGTGCTCCTCTAAAGTCTGCCTGGTTGGCTGACTTTTAGCATCAGCTATGTACATGGTCTTTTCAGTGGTGTTCCGGGCAGGGATGATGATGCTGTCATTCAGGTTCTTGAACCTGTAAAGTAAAGTAGACCCTCCTCCTGGCTTTCACAGCCATTTGCAGCTGCTAAAGCAAAGTGGAGGAGTGAATGGCTCTGAAATGAGAGGGAGGGGCGACTTTATACAGGCGTTCAGAAGCCTGAAAAACTTAGCATTCCCCCCCCAATAAATGCCACTGGGTCTTTTTATGTATATTAGGGCCTAATCCTGTCCATTTGTTTGTTCCCTTACCTTGAGGAGGCCTCCATGGCTACCTCCTCAAAGTGCTGTAAAGCTGGATAGGATTGGGCACTAAGATATAGGGCCCAATCCTATTCGGCTTTTGTGCCCTTGCCTAGGGCACAAATAGCCTGGCACCAGCCCTGACCATCTTCTCTCCAAATGTCGCCCGTTCAGTCTGATTGCAGAGAAAGGCCGTATTACCTGCCCTACTGCCATCAAAGGTTTAGTTGACGGGAGAAATCTCTTCCACTGTAGCACTTCCTGTGGAACTCCCTACCCTAGGAAATTCATCTTCCCCACTCTTCGGGCGCAATCCTAAGCAGTGCTGGATTGGTACGGCCAGCTGACTGGCCAGAGCCAAATCCGACGCTGCTTTGGGGAAGCTAGAGCCTCCCAATGGCAAGGGCATGTTCATGCCCTTACCATTGGGGATTCTCCAACCTCCCCAATGCACTCCTCAGATCTGTGCCTGCTAAACAGCAGGCGCAGATCAGAGGAGACTGCACAGCCCGAATCGGGGCTGGATGGCCCCCTAGATGGTCTTCGGATTCGGCCTTATGGCTGAATCCAAAGCCTGTCCTCTCCCCACCCACAATCTCTCTCCCCCCCACACACACACACCAATCCCTGTCTCGGAACGGGACAGAGCCTCCCTCGCGCCGACCGGCTTCGGTCGGTGTGAGGGAGGCTCGCTGTTAGCGCTGTCAGGCCGACACTACTCATAGCATCGGCCTGGGAGCACTAGAACCGACACAGGGGTGTCGATCGGTACTCTCGTGTTGGTGCTAGTGATGTTGCGTCGACACAATGTTGCACCCACACTATGTACAAGGCAGGATTGCACAGTTAATGGCATTTAGATGCCATGTGGAAACACATTTCTTCTAGCGTGCTTTTGGCTGCCTATGCCTCGTGATCTCCTTAACCTTTAATAGTTCTTTTAAAAAAAAAATCTGTTGCAACGTGTTTTTAACAATACAGTATATGCCATTTCAGTATTTCATAACCATTGTCAGATTCCTGGTGATTCTGGGCCAAAGACCGACATTCCCCGGCCCCTGCTCACCCCTGATGGTTGAAGACTTGACCCAGCCAGATGGGTCCTCTAAGTGTTGTGGGCGCTTGGCCAGTGTCCTGACTGTGACCCCTGCAAACCAGCGTGATACAAACACCTGTCGCTGTGGTATAATTGCAGATTTGGATAATTATTTAGAGCAAGGACAGAGGGAATTAAGCATCATAGCTCTGATCAATACTGAACACCCCCCCCCCCCGTGGCTTCTTTATAGTGAAAAACAAATTGGGATATCTGATCACATGTGGCGCTCTCACACGATGTCTCTTTCTGCTCTACATGCTTTTTAGTTCCTTTCAATGTAAATCAATTTTCACAATATTCTTTTTTCCCTTAGATCAATGGTTCTCAAACTTTTTAGCACCGGGACCGACTTTTTAGAATGGCGATCTGTCTGGGACCCACCAGAAGTGATATCATGGCCAGAAGTGCCATCACTGTGATACCAGAGTCTGCTGCTTTCCTGAGAATGCAGCAATAAGGTGGGTTATTTCTCAGCCATTTTCCAATAGCAAAGTGAATCAGAAAGAAACATGGCCTATTTACAACCTTGACACAAGTAAAACAACCACACAGCCCTCCCCCTTTCCAGCATTCCATCTTCCCATATTTTAAATATGGCTGCTCTAGGTCCTTCACGGCCCCCCTGAAATTGGCTCGCAACCCTCTGGTGGGTCCTGACCTACTGTTTTGGGAACCGGTGTGTTAGATGCTTCTTTTGAGATTTCATTGGTTCTTCTAATCTTACACTACATCCAAAATGACATTTTCTTCTCTTTTCTTTTCAAAGAATCCTCGTAAATGTGGCTATTCAGGTAAGTCATAGCTAGTACATAACATCTAAACCAGGGGTCTCCAAACATTTCAATTCGAGGGCCATATAGTATATTTTACACATTTTCATGGACCAAAAAAAAAATCAGTTTTATGGATGGATGGATGGATGGATGGATGGATTAGTTTTACTTGGATCTTTTTTGTAATCGGCACAATATGATTCATTACAAAAAAGAAATATGACTTTTACAGAGAAATAATGCCATCCTTAAATGATATCTAATGAGTAAAAATGTAAAATATTTTAAATTGCTGCAGACCAGATAACATCTTGTGGCAGGCTGAATTTGGCCCCTTGGCCGTAGTCTGGAGAAACCTGATCTAAATCCATATCTGGTGGGAGAGCCAATAGTTTTGATCACAACCATAAACAATGATAACAATGTGATTAATGTATCAGTCCTCAGCACATGAAAACATGCATGATGCAAATAGGAAGGCTCCAGTCCTGCGAGAAAACACGTTCTACTGGCAGCGAGGCCCATTGGGCCATAAATTGCTTTTTCAATGGGAAGATGCTACTTTTTGGTTTTCTACTGGAAAAGAAAATTTTCCCCTTTCTGGAACACACAATTAAAAGGAAGGTTGTTGACAAGTGCTCAGTGTCTTCCACAATTCTGTCATAATGATGATGGTGTATTCTAGATGGTGTATTTTAGATTGTGAGTCCTTTTGGGACAGGGAACCATTTAACTTTATTATTACTATTTGCCTGTAAACCGCTTTGTGAACTTTGTGTTGAAAAGCGGTATATAAGTACCTGTTGACTGACTGACTGACTGTATTCTATATTTGTAGGTTTACGTGTAGTACAGCATCCGGCATAGGGTTTGGCACTGGGATGTGAGGATAAAAAATTAAAAACATTTTCTTCTATCTGGCTTGGGATTGGCTATTAGTTTTCCAATACGAATACCAGGAATACGATCCTAGAGCAAGTGTTTCTCAAACTATGGGTCAGGACCTACTTGGTGGGTCGCAACCTGATGTCAGGTGGGTCATGGAAAGCTGGGAGCAGCCTTCTTGGAAGCTGCAGACCTTACTCTTGCTATATTCCTTTTGTGAGTGTTAACAGTTTGAATTTTCAAGTGAGTGGTTTTTAAAAATTGTTTTTAGTTCAGTGCTTTTACATCATATTTTGTGCTATGCTTGCTTTCTGTCAGGGATCTTTCAAGGTTGTGCAATTGTTGCGGCCCAAGTATGCCAATTTGCATTCCAGGAGTGTCATTTTATTATGTCACAATGACTGCACTTCCTGCTTGATGATGCCACTTCCAGCCATGACACAACTTCCAGGTTAATGACATCACTTCAGGTGGGCCCCAACATGAGTGCCATTCTAAAAAGTGGGTCCAGGTCTAAAACCTTTGAGAATCACTGTGCTAGAGTATGCCTTGTGCTTGTTGTGGTCTTTAGGCGCAGTGTATCTGCTGTGTGTTTGTCATATTAAATCATACTTACGAGTAAAGATGTGCAATGATGCCAAATCCAAACTGCTGCATATTGTGGCCTTTTCTGGAAAGGTCACTCATTGAAGTGAGTTGAGGACAGAAACATTGATTTGGGTTTTTGTGTTTTGTGTTTTCCCTTATTTTCTCATAGCAATGCTAGTACTTTCATTTCATACAGAATCTAAAAACTAATTTCACAGAATTAAGTCAAAACCCCTTTTTCTGAATAATTCATTCTGTAGCATCTGGTTGGCTTATAGAGGCTTTATTGCTGCAAGTAACTTGCAAACCTGATTTGCTTTGAACATATCTGCATTTCTTTTGATTATTAATATGATGGGCAGGTTCCGCACTGGGCTGTGCCAATGTAAGGTAGCTGCGTCAAATGAAATTTATTCCAAACGTGTCTAATGTTGCATGAACTACAAGTTCTCTTCCACCAAATGCATTATTTTCCTTTTCATTGAACTTGGGAGTGTAAACAAATCTGATCCTCATGACTAAAGCAGCTGGGCTGATTTACCATAATCTGCATTAAGGCATTTGATCGCTTCCTTTTAGGGCTTCCAGGATTTCAAAGTTTGTTTTTAGCAGAGAACATATAATTTTATTGCTCTTTATGCTGCAGCAGAGAAAACCTGTTGTTCAAATCTGTTAAACAGAGAAAAGTAATATTGGTTATATATACACTGGTAGGGGTATATTTTGATAAGCAAATCAGTTCCCCATGCAAAGCTCTCTCTCTCTCTCTCTCTCTCTCTCTCTCTCTCTCTCTCTCTGCCCAATCCTATCAGTTCCCTACCCTATAACAATTGCCCCCTTACCCAAGGATAAAACTTCAACCTGCACTAGCAAAATAGCTGGTATGGGTCCACTGGCCCCTCATAACAGGATTGGGCACAGGAAGGGAGTTAAGATTCAGCAGCTGCTGCTGCTGTACCCACCCCCTTCTTGGAACCGCTGTGCCCCACCCCCACCCTTCCTGCCTCTCCTGCTGACTTACCTGCTCCGGTGACCAATATATGGGTAGGAAGGTGCTAGCTGTCCTGCTGGTGTTCCCGGCAGCATCCTGAGTAACAAGCTGCTCGAATGCCTATTATAACTGGCGCTGCTTGTTTTATGGCAGCCAGTGGAAGTGGCGCACCAACGTCCCACAGAGCACAATCCTAAACTGGAGTTAGGCCAGCATAAACTAAGCCAGCAAAATTTGGCTAGCACAAGGGCCACCATAAAGCGTTTTTGGACTACTCTCAGAGTCAGGGAGGATAGCTCACGTCTGTGTGGTGGCCTCCCTGACTCCGAGAGTGGTCCAAACAGAGAGAGTGGCCCTTGTGCTGGCCAAACTTTGTTGGCTTAGCTTATGCCGGCCTAACTCATTTTAGGATTTCGCCCACAGTGAGTGCATGATTGGAGCATCTCACTGTCTCTCCCTCTCCCTCTGCAAATCTATACACATCTGATCAGCCCTCTTTACATATCCCACTACATAATATTTCAAAATGCACTCACCTACATTTGTTCCTCTTGGAAACGAAAATACAGCAATAAGTCTTGGCTATTTCCGATCACATTTCCCCACTATATCTCTACGTTTCGTATATGGATTTTGATTGCACAGTAAAAATAAATACAATATGCAAATAGTAGCAGAGGAAGATAATTAAAGAGTTGTCAGGTGAATGCAAGGTGTGAATAAGAAAAAGACTATAAATATTAAAATGTGGGATCTGCATTCCCCTTACCAATTAAGGAATATAAGCTGCAGTATCTGCTACTAATTCGAACATAATTGTAACATAATCAGTATGACCTTGGTTGTGGCAAACTCTCTTAAGTTGGATGTAACCGCCAATTTAATTAGATTTTTTGCTTTCAAAAACTCCACTGTTCTGTGGAAGTGGGATCCTGCCTGTAGACATTAGCAGCGCCTACACACTGAAACATGGAGAATAACATTTCACTTGTTCTCAAAAGGAAAAAAGCAGGTTACAAAATGGATTCCTTTAAGCGCAATCTGCTCCAATTATGTTTTCAAACCCCAGAACTTTGCTGCTCTGTGTGCAGAAGGCAGGGCAGGATAAAAGCTAGCTAGAGGTGTTTTTTTTTTTTATGGGAAGTGAAATAGGGTTTAGTCTGAGAGCCCAATCCTGTGCATGTCTACTCAGAAGTAAGTCCCATTATAGTGAATGAGGCTTTCTCCTAGGTAAGTGTGGATAGGATTGCAGCCTAAGTCATATTGAACACAATGGCCTTACTTCTGAGTGAAATAAATAACACAGTTTTCAAACACCTCTAGACAGCAATGATAGTCTCTCTTTTCTAAGTGTGTTTTAGTTCAGTGTTTCTCAAACTGTGGGTCAAGTGGGTCATGACCGGATGTCAGGGAGATCGTGGAAAGCTGGGAGCAGCCATCTTAGAAGCTGCAGGCCTTACTCTTGCCATGTTCCTTTTGTGAATGTTAACAGTTTGAATTTTCAAGTGAGCATTTTAAACAATTTTTTGTCTGGTGGTGTTTTTCAATGCATTATTTCTGAGTCATTCCCTCATATCATGTAACCCAGGAGCTATGGACTGGATCTCAAGTGCCTCTAAGCTCACAACAGGCAGCATAGCTCCAGGCAACTCTGCCTGCGAGCATCACTTGTTATTAGAAGCGCATATCTGGACTATTTTCCTGAAGTCTCTATGCACATTCAGCAGACCACAATATGAATTTTTACTACTTGTCCAGAATTCAGGTCAAGCTCTCAAAACTGCATCTTGACCTCTGTTTGCTGCTAAGATGCCAGCTCATGCAAGTCACGCACTTTGGGAAAAGGGATGAGGTTGCAAATTCCATCTCACTGTATTGTGAGAACTTCCCTCTCCCGTTGGTATCTGCTTGATTTCTGCCTATATCTGTATTCTGGCTGTTTTATTGTACAGTATGCCAGGAAAGTTCATATAAGTGCTTGTTTGAATTCTATTTATATACCAATTTCTGGTTGCTGCGATAAACATCAGGAAAAAAGGGCGGAATGTGGTTTGCCTGGCTGAACGTAGAGGAATTCCTACGTTTAAATTACGGGCAGGATGATGGCACTACTTTTACTTCTTTCATTAGAATTAGTTTTGAAGTATGATTTAGGACAGGTAGGGATCAGATGGGGTGGGATTAATAATAATAATAAATAATACATGTATTTATATACCGCCTTTCTTAAGATCACTAGATTTCTCTAGTGATTACAACTCAAGGCGGTTTACATAGGCAGACTTTTTCATAAACCCGAAGGTTTTTACAATTTACAGAAATGTTCTGTCTTTCAAGAACTACACACATTCAGATCTTCCTTTCTGGATTTAGCCTTCTTTCTTTAGCCACCCGTCTGTCTTCTGCTGGCTGATGCTTCCCTGCTCACACCAGAGACGCAGCTGACCTTCAGCACACTCCTCCTCCCACGAGGCAGCTGAAGCTCAGCTTCTAATCAGCCGCAGCTGCAAGGTCTGCCGCTCTCAGAGACTTCCTGCAGTCCCGAGCTCACGACCTTGAGATCTTCAGGTGTTATCTTCGGGCAAACGGAGGCATTAACCCTCTCGGCTAAATCTTCTGCCTATTTTAATGTCTTATTATAGGATTACCTATTTTAATGTCTACATTGAAGACATTTTAGGGGATATGATTTAGTATGTTTAACTGTTTATGATTTATAGGATGCCTACGTTCTTCATGATTTTTGTATGGGGTTTTTGGTTTTCTGTTCTTTTATGCTAGTCAAAGACCGTAAATAAAGATCTGTCTGTCTGTCTGTCTGTTGAAAATGAAGAGGGGAATGGAGCAGAAGAGGAAGCATGGCAAAGAGCAGAGGAGAGAGGAGAGGAGAGTGGTGGCCTAGAATCAATGATGTCATCCGGGCGCGCCAAGAACCGGAACGCCCAGATGATTGGCAGCTCTCCGCCCCAATGGTGGAGCCCGGCCATGCCTCCCTGCACCCGGAATCGCTCCATTTTGGAGCGAACCGAGTACAGGGGCAGGCGGGAGGGCGCAAAGATGCGTGGCTTCTGCCGCGCAATGGTGCCCTTTGCTGCCAGCCCCTCCGGAGGAAGCGGTACGGCGTACCGGCCCATTCCACCAGCATGCCATCACTGCCTAGAATGTCTTCTGAGAGATGCTCTTGGCCACCAAGAGTCATGGAGTCATCTGCTCCATTCCTCTGGTTCTTTTCAAATGCAGGGAACAAACAAGGCAGCATGGGAGTGGACCATGGAGGTGGTAGAGGAGGACAAGGCAGGTGCAGTAGAGCTATCTGCCAATCTGCCTGTGGGGACTGCTACAGCCCACTTCATGACCGCGTGGATCTTGCCTTTTCTTGACTTGCTATCTAATTTTTAAAAGCTAGTAGAACTCTAAAGGGAATGCCTTATCAAGTTATTTTCAAGTTACCCTGACTGAAGGGCATTAAGAAATGTGTGAAATTTTCCAAATCAGCTTAAAAGAGATGCCACTTAAAAATTGTGTAGGAGTGATACAAATGCCAGCAGTAGTCAAAATGAGAGACAACATCAGCTCCTGTTACTGAACATCAAATAATATCGGGTCAGATTTGCACATCTGAGCTTTCAGCTTGATGAAGGCAATTCCCAAACCAACACAGCAAGCAATGCTACACAACTTGTGACCTGTTCAACCATGTAGCTCATCAGGACTATCAGGAGCTCCATCATTAGGACGATCATGTAGACTATCAGGAGCTCAATAACATTCCTGCTTTTTGCAGGCTTTTGTGACACTATAAAAAGGGAGGGCTTGACACCTGGTGAGCTACAAATTATCAGATTATCCAATCTCTTTATATCTATCCTCTCCAGATGCTGACTTTATGGATAATACTTGGTTTTTTTTTTCCAAATGTCAAGGCTGGCAGTATGGAAACAGAGGAAGAAGTGACAGATTGAGAGCAGCTTTGTCCACCATCAAGCATCAGGTTTCTTGAATTGAGGAGCCAGGCCAGAGTTTGTTTGAGGTTTGGGGACGGAGGCACATGGATCACTATTTGCCTCCTTTCATCAGCTGCTGAACTAGAAGCTACACTACTAGCTTCCTCCAATCAGCTGTGTCGATGGTGCCTAAATGCAGGAGACAGAGGCCTAGAGCTCACTCTGTTCCAAAAAGGTGGTGCCGTCGTGGTGTAGCAAGTAAGCTATCGAGGCCTGGTTGCCTCAATGGCTGGCTTGAAACCTCTGTAATCGTATAGCAAATGGACAAATTTAAAATAGTTACTACTAAATGCAGCTGCAGTTTGCAATTAGGGAGTTCAAAGTACAAACTTGGCCCCAGTTCAGGATTTCCAGACTATAGGCATAGCCCCGGTTTCCACTGATTTGATATCCTTGCTTTCAGTTATCTACAGATATTATGGATACTGGGATGCCTACTAAGAAGATAGGGGAATATTAAGCAAATATCTTTTTTTTTTACTGTGTTGCCACAAAACCATTGATGTTCTCTCTCTTTACAAAGGCGTCCCAAGTATCCATGGTTTCAGGTGCCCATGGGGGAGTCTGGAACGGAACCCCAGTGGATACCGGGGCATGCCTGTAATTATAAAAGGAGCCAAGGTAATAATTATGTTATTCTTGGAAATGGCCCTCCTCCCTTAAGCCACACTTTTCTCTTCTCTGCCTACCCCTGCCTGTGCACCCTAACAGCTGGCTGGTTGCATTTTCCAGTGTAGTGGAGCAACAATGGATCAGTCTTGTCCTGCAGCCTTGTACACGTCTGAAATTGCACACATGGCCCAACAAAGAGTATGTATGTATGTATGTATGTATGTATGTATGTATGTATGTATGTA
>JAJKFI010000006.1:5927452-5937990 GCA_029204185.1 Lerista edwardsae
GTATGTATGTATGTATGTATGTATGTATGTATGTATGTATGTATGTATGTATGTATTTCCTGTCTTTCCCATGCTGAAGCAAATGCCAAGATCAATCAATCAATCAATCAATCAATCAATCAATCAATCAATCAAAGAGTATTTATATACCACTTTTCAACAAGAAGTTCACAAAGCGGTTTACAGGCAAAAAATAAAGTTAAATGGCTCCCTGTCCCCCAAGGGCTCACAATCTAAAAAATGCAGAACACCACCAGCAACAGCTACTAGAAAAGACCATGTGCTGGGGTGAAGAGGGATAATTATTCTCCCCCTGCTAAATATAAGAGGAGTACCACTATGTCAATAGTGATCCTCTTGTTGGTCTACAGGTCTTGACTATTGTCCAACTATGGGCCCAATCCTGCCCAATTTTTGAGCACCGATGTAGCCACAGTGCCGCCCCAAGGTAAGGGAAAAAATGTTCCCTAATCTTGACTGCCCCCCCCACTGCAGGATGCAGCACCCACTCCATTGGCATGGCTGTGCCAGCACTGGAAAGTTGGATAGGATTGATAGTGGCGTCCCTACAGGGGGGCGGAACTCTAAGTTTTGCAAGGAGCCTTACCTTGCCGTGGAAATCACTCCTTTCCTGCTCCGCTTTAGACAATCCTCACTGGAAAAGCCATGTCTTGGCATTGCTTACTGGCTACAGCGGCAAGGGAGAGGAGCTATTATTTATTTATTTATTTATTTATTTATTTATTTATTTATTTATTTAATTTATACCCCGCCTTTCTGCCCGAAGGCACCCAAGGCGGGCACCCACAGGAGGGTAAGGCTCCTTGCAAAACTTAGAGCTCTGCCCCCCGGGAGGCCACTGAGGATTGAGTGGAGGGGAGTGGCAACAGGATGCAGGCATCTTGTTGACTTGTGTGTTCCCTGAGGCATCTGGTGGGCCACTGTGAGAAACAGGAAGCTAGATTAGATGGGCCTTTGGCCTGATCGAGAAGGGCTTTTCTTATGTATTTATTGCAACGATATTATGTTTGAGGCAATGTATATGGTCCTTTTTCTTAGAGTGGGGGGAAAAATGCTGCTCATTCACACAATAATTGGCCCCATGCTTCTTGGGTCATTTGGAGATGTAGAAACGACAAACAATGCCTCAGGCAACCCCACCCCCACCCCACAGTAGAGGAATACTGCTTTCTTTAACAGGGAGTCATATTCAATACGCTAATGAGCCTAGTAGGCCATATGTCTCATCTTCACAGCCTTAAATAATTTAAATCTATTGCCTGGCAACATGTTTACAACAAAATGGTTGTTGGCTGGTCTTGGGGGACAAAAATTCAATTGCGCATTCATTAAGTTATTCCTTAGGCAAATATATGAGGTGGTTTAAAAAAAAAATTGTGGGATTCCTGCACTGCATTGTGTCACTGAGGTCCATCTGGGTGTTTTGGCATCATCTTTGTCTCAGTGAATTAAGTTCCTCAGGAGAAATCTAAACTTTAAAATTCAATGTGTGTGAGGGAGGAAAGTGGGAGGCAATTTGAAAGAAGCAAAGTATGACAAAACTCCTAGCTTTCTGTTTCAAAATACACTCAACTGTTGTAAACAGTAATCGTGGCAATCGTATACCACCCTGTACTTAAGTCCCCTAAAACGTCTTGTTTCCAAAGTAGGTTACTTCATGGACGCAGGAAAATGCACAGGGGCTGTTCGTGCAAGCAGCCAGGCTTCATAGAAAACCATTCCAGAAATTTACACAAAGGCTGCAGCACACACACACACACACACACACACACACACACACACACACACGCACGCACACACGCACAATTCTACACACATACAATCCTAAACTTTGGCCGGCACAAGAGCCACCGTAAAGCGTATTTGGACCACTTTCGGAATCAGGGAGGATGGTGCATGTCTGATTCCAAGAGTGGTCCAAATATACGTTACAGTGTCCCTTGTGCTGGCCAAACGTTGCTGGCCTAACTGTGCCGGCCTAACTCCAGGTTTGGATTGTGCTCTAAGCCTGAGCACACAATCGGGAAAGATTATGCTCTGAGCTTGTAAAAATGGAGACCTGCAGCAAAGGTGATTTATCTAGGTTGCGATTTGAGAACCCAAGGTGTACAAGTGCCTCCCTGCTTGGGGAAAGCAAAGCACATGCTATTCAGGCTTTTAATGTAAACCCCCCCTTCCCAAAAGATTTCTCTGGCAGAGCTAAAATTGGTCCAGACCGCATAGGCAGTGCTTGATACATGCAGCTTCTACACAGCATGAGGCCTGACCAGTTTCAGTTCCTTGCAACAACTACCTCATAAGATAACCTTTATTGTCATTTTACAGTGGACACCCAGGCCAAGGCCCACAAGTATACACTCAAATGAAATTACGTAGCTTACTTACACCCAGGAGTTAAACCTTACGCTCACAGATAACTACCGCTGTACCCTGTTTCATCCCATTAACAACCCTGCTGAAGTACATAGAGGAAAGAAGCAGCGTGGGAGGTTACTAGATTGATACAGTATGGAACAAAACTGTGACTGAACCTAGATGTTCTACACCGAGTACTCCAAAGCCTCCTCCCCGAAGGCAACAGAGAGAGCAGGTCATGAAGAAGGTGAGTAGCATCATCAGGATAACTGCGGACGGTGTTATAACTGCGGACGGTGTTATCCTGATGATGCTACTCACCTTCTTCATGGTGTTATATCCCGCGGACAGGATAACTGCGAACCTGAGAGAGAACTCCAATGAGCATGGAAAAGTGACTTTTGAAATGGACTATTACTTCCATTTTATATCTGAGGTCCTGGGAGAACAGGGGCTTTCTTATGACTAGGCAGTGACCTTGTGGCTGGGCTGAGATTTTGAACCAGGGAAGTCACTGCTCATAGCTCCTGAGCTTAACCACTATGTTGTCTCGGCTCATGTGCATTCTCAGTTATCATGCAAAACTGATAACTGAAGAAAGTTAGCGGTTTTGCATGAAGTCAGTGTGGTTCATTGGAATGCACTATTGAAACATGATTACAGTTCTTCAGCAATACTCGTGTCCAGCTGTTGGCCTTTACTATAGAATTATTAGCATTTAGCTCTAATTGGACTGCTGAGATTTCAGGCTTAAATTCCCCATAGACTTATCATGAAATTATGGGAATTTAGGACTCCATGTGCTAAAGTGCTTCACTGGTAGGAACCAGCTTAGGAATATGTACTGAAAAAAACAAATTTGGTTCATGAAAATGATGTTGCAAGTAAGGAAAGAGCAAAGCCTCCCTTTATTCAGTGTAACCAGATACAGTGGCTAACATGGTGCCTACACCTTTAACCACTGTATAGAAGAGGGGATTTTGGCAGGTGCTGCGTAACATGGAAGGATTTAAAATTCTGCACCTGTGAAATCTCCCCTTCTATACAGTGGTTAAAGTTATAGGCACTCTGTCCTCAGTTGTAACCAGGTCATCCTGTTCTTAGTGCTTGTGTTTCAATTTCAAGCTCTTCTTACAAAATAATATTGATATATTTCATTAAGTTCACGCTTAGATAATATGAGGTATATTGCCTTTTTAGAGACCTTTTCAGAAGCCTTTAGTAATCTTTAGATTAGGTGTATCAAATGGGTTGGGAGACAAAATGTCTCACCCAGGAGATGCCCTACTACCAGTGGCGTTATTCACCCGGTACGCTGGGCGGGACTTACCTTTGAGTGGCAGTCCGCCCATTGCGTCATGCCGCGTTCGGCCACTTTCCCGCCCGCCCTGGTGGAACGCGGAACGCGGCGTGACGCAATGGGCGGACTACTACTCAAAGGTAAGTCCCGCCCAGCGTACCGGGTGACTAATGCCACTGCCTACTACCACACCCAGCAAAAGCAACTAGAGTAGCGTAGTATCTTACACAGCGCAATCCGAACCGGGGCTGGAATAGGCAGGTTGACTGGCCTGCACCTCATCCAGCAGTGGTTAGGAGGCAGCTGTGGCGCAACCCAGAGTAAGCTATGTTTCCTTTCCCCAAGGAAAGACCCAGCTACCCCAATGAGACTACTTGAAGCTGCACCAGCAAAATCACTGGCACAACTCCAAGAAGCCCCTGTAGGGCTAACCAGGCTGGGGATGGGGTTAGGATCTGGTCTACATGCCGGAGGCCAGTCCTACCCCCTCTCTGGGCCGGTCTGCCCACAGGCCCTCCCTCCCTCTGCCTTTCCCCATCCTGATCCGCCTTCCTTCCACCCTCCCCAACCCCTGGCACCAGCCAAACTCAGCTGGTGCTTACTTACGCTTTCCTGGCGGCGTGGGGCCTGGAACTCACCCCACTGAGCCAGCACACAGCCGTGCACTGGGTCAGCATCGTCCTGAGTCTTCTCAAACATGTTTTATGGCATGTTGGCGACACTCCTGGACTTGTGCCAGCCCATCCCCAAGCGAGGATTGCGCTGTAACACATTTACTGTAACGTGCATGGATTACAGTTTGCTTCCTGCAAGCAAGTGAACAGTCCACATAAGTTTATGCTACAATAACTGCGTTAATCTTCAAAGTGTCATGAGACTCCTTGCAGTTGTTTTAAAAAACGGTGTTTCCTTCTGCTTTCCTTTCAAATCTCTATTTTGAAATATACAGCACAAATATACCAAAAGCTTTCACACCTCCAAAGATTGGTTTCAAGATCCAGATTTAGCACGTATGGCTTAATCTTACACAAAACAGATATCTGCACTTAGGCAGAAATAGGTCCCATTTCGGTCAGTGGGACTGACTTCTGCCTAAATGGAAATTGTCCTGTTAGGAACAAGGGACATCTATATGGAGACAATTCTTACATAAGTGTTATGGCACATGGAATGACATTTTTTAAAATAGTGATGTCACTGTCATATGACATCATCACATCATAGTGATGACCTTTCTTACTCAACAAGATGCTCCCTTGCCTGCACAATCTACTATATCCACAGTTACATAAATCAGTGGCGTTCCTATGGGGCAGGGGAGCTTGAACAGCTGGCTTGGAGGCTTTGCTCTTTGAGCCACAAATGGCTCTTAAGGCGAGGGGGAGGGGCCACATTAGCCTTTGCCCCCCTTTTAGAAATGCCACTGATGTAAATCTTTCTTTCCATTTCCCTCTTTAAAAAAACTGTTCCATACACTTAGGCTGCAATTCTGTACACACTTACCTGGGCGTAATCCCCATTGTATTTCATAGGACTTACTTCTGAGCAGATATACATACATTTGCACAGCTACCCATACTGAAAGACAAAGGCAGTTTCTACATTGTCCTTGCAAGAATAGGGCTTGACAAGCTATAATTTTAATTTTTATGCTATAATTACAATTTTAAACTTTTTAAAACAGCCTCAGACCACTACTTTACCTTTGGACCAACTTATATTTCCCATTTATTTTTTGTTATGGTTGCCATTGTTATTATACATAACACACACAATACATACATAATACATAACACACACAAAATAATACATAACACAAAAAATAGCTTCTTATCTTTTTAAAGAACGTTTATGTACAAGTCCATAATTCTTGACTGTGTCATCCAGTAGCAACACTGAGCGGGTCAGCCTGCTAAGATCTTTGGCCTACTAATGGTGCAGTCCTATCCTGCCTTACGCTGTCAAGCATGCATACAGCTGCAAATGTGCCATAAGGCCCATGGCACATGGGCCTATGGCCCATAAGGCCCATGGCTGGTGCACAGGTTTGCACTGGTCTGCCAGCGTGGATCAAAAGCCTTCCGCCACTAGAGAACATAAGGTCTCCATGGATTGGCAGAGAGGCAGGGGAGGGTGGAATGGAGGCAGGGGATAGTGCAATAGGGTGAGGAAGGGGCATCAGAGATCTCTGCCATATCCTATCACCTCTCCGAAGCCTGATTTCCCAGCAAGGGCTATTCAGATTTGCTCTAGCTATTTTATTGGTGCAAGCCTTAGTAACCCTACAGAGCAGTGATATTCAGACTTTTGAGACAGGGACCCACTTTTTAGAATGACACTTCTGTCGGGACCTGCCAGAAGTGATGTCATTAACCTGGAAGTGATGGTATGGCAGGAAGTACCGTAATCAAGCAGGACGTGCTATCATTGTGACATAATAAAATGACACCCCTGAAATGCAAATTGGCATTCTTGGACTGCTGCAGTTGTACAACCATGAAACATCCCTGACAGAAAGCAAGATTAGGACAAAATATGATGTAAAAGTAATGAACTAAAACCAATTTAAAAAACAACCCTCAATTTGAAAATTCAAACTGTTAACACTCACAAAAGGACTATAACAAGAGTAGGGTCTGCAGTTTCCAAGATGGCTGCTCCCAGCTTTCCGCGACCCACCTGATATCAGGTTGCAACCCACCAAGTGGGCCCCGACCCACAGTTTAAATAACACTGCTATAGAGCTTGTGGCGGCTTACCCTGTGGGAAGGTGACAAACAGAAGGAGACCAGCAGCCTCTATTCCCATGCTGGACACGCTGGCGGCTATACTAGCACTGCTGCATTGCAGCTCGGGATTTTTGTTAGGATTGGGCTGCCTGATTAGAAGCTTCATAGCCTTGGTTCGATCATTTGTGTGGTATGCCGTCCTGGTGCTATGGAGTGCATTGGAAACCCCTAAAGGACCTAATAAGGCCTCTGAGCCTTACCTTTGAAACCTCTGTTTAGATTATTCTGTAGTTCAATCCAAGTTGATGCATCTTGTTTTCAGCTTTTTAGGTCTTGGGGTTTTGTTATTGTTGCATAAACAACATTTCCAACTGGTAACAACAGATGTCACCGGCAAGATCAGTTTCCCATGGGTCTTCTTTAAAATGTCATCTGTGTGCGTATGATATTAAGTTATCAATCAAGCCAATCCAGCAATTCCTTCCAAATCTCAATGAAGTGTTTGATTTGTCCTGGAGTTTTCAGTTAGCTACACTCCTGAATTGCCGCATATATTTGTGTAGAGACTCTCCATAGCAACTAATGAGCTCCTCAGGGTAAAGAAGGCTATGGAGCTCAGCTTTGATTTATTTTTTTAAAAAGTCAGTCATTTTCCCTCCTTGGTGATGAGTGTGCAGTGATTCATGACAGAATATGATTGTCATTTGTTTATTTTAGAATCACCAGGACACTTTCACTTAACTTTTAGAACAGTGGTTCTCAAACTGGGGGTTGGGACCCACCAGTAGGGCATGACCTGATTTTTGGTGGGTTACGGAACTGACAAGGAAAATATATTAAGCCTTATGGGAAGTGAAACAGCAGCACACGCACATTAATTTGAGTAGGCAAATTATTATTATTATTTATTATTATTATTATTTATTTATTTATTTATTGTCATTGTATTACACAATACAATGAAATTCGTTGACACCCGGAGACCAAACCAACACACACATTGAATTCCCAAC
Source organism: Lerista edwardsae (assembly GCA_029204185.1). NCBI lineage: Eukaryota > Metazoa > Chordata > Lepidosauria > Squamata > Scincidae > Lerista > Lerista edwardsae. The sequence continues at coordinate 5,934,871 of JAJKFI010000006.1, forward strand.
AGTCCCCCCCAATCCCCCAATCCCCGCCCCCCTTCAAAAAATTCCTCCTCTGAAACACAAACATCCACACAATAGGAAATGATACACAACAGGAAATCCACACAATAGGGAATGATAAACACCCACACAATAGGAAATAATACAGTCCGACAATAATAATGTGTCCCAGCTCTTATTGAAAGCCAGGTAAAGGAGAATGCAAGGCCACCAGAATGGTCCCAATCTGATGAACATGAACCTCAAAACACTGGCGTAGCTAATGAAAGTGCAGACGGCAAAATAATGCCCTGGAAGTGACATCACAACAGGAAGTGACATCATAGTTGTATTTTCATTTTCTCGTGTGTGTTTTTGGCCATAACATTTGATAGAATGAAGATATTACCCTCCAATTTGTTTCATTGTATTCTGCATTAAATTCTGCACCGAATGGTATATAAAATGATGGTATTATTCATACAATCCCATGGACAATCCCACAATCCCATGTATTTGAGGCTATGGATCAGGCAGTATGTTGGGCTTTCAGGCTGTTTGTCCATTCATGTGATGCCCTCATTTCTGAGTTGGAATGGAGTTTCTGCCCCAGAATTGCTCACCTCTTTTTTGTAGATATATGCATCAAGTATTTGGTAGTCATTTTCCTCTAGCTTTTCCATTAGAATATCCTTGAGCCTTTATTTTACACGTGTGTGTATGCACGTGCACAAATATGCCCCCTCGCACATTGTACGCAATCGAATGGCCTTTTCTGCTCATATTAGCCAAAAGGGTAGGAGGTGGTAATCCTGTTACTGGAACTGAAAAAGGATAAAGATTTGATACCAAGTATTTATGGCCCCATCCCTAATTGCCTCTGATGCTTGGCTGGTAGAGTGGATAAAGACACCTCTTGCAAATCATACAAATGAGGTATGATAATTTGACACATTCACAATTTGCATAGTTATAATGATGTGGTTGAGATTTGTGGTGAACAATCAGAACCTGAGGGGAGCTTGCAAATTGGTACACAAATGGGACATACTGAGTTGTGAGTGTGGTGGACCCTGGGAGCGTTCAAGTTTCTCCACCACGACTATGGAAGGATTATACGTATATAAACTGAGCCATTATATCTATGTCAGAGCCAAGACAATCATTAAGCACAGCATTTGATACAGTCTGTCCTATCTCTAATACATACATAATGGAAAAGAACTCCCATCGCCAGTCTTTTCCCATACATGCAGAGCTGGGAAGGGACAAGACTAGAAAACAGAAGCCTTCTTCCTTGTGTACTAACTTTGTATGTGCAGCGGGACATATGATATGGAAGCACACAAATCCACCTTATGCAATCCAGCATAAGTTACTTGCAAGTATAGCATCATGTGGATTTTACCATGCACCATAACCAGTTCTCTGAATAGGCTTGAATAGTACCAAGGGAACATGAATGTATGAAGTAACCCTTTGTAGGGCATTCACAAGAATTCCTTTCCTTCGTTTGTAGCAGGTCTGGAACAATGGAATGAAGATTCATTGAATTCCTACCCCTTATGTACAAATGAGATAAATACTGCAATATGTATTAGCATAAAAAGCTAGTGTGTGTCACAGAATGCTAGTATGATGTACTAGCTAAGAGCCCAAGCTGCAAATCAGGACCTATCCAGTTTGCGACACAGTCATTAGAGCTTCAATCGTACGCACACTTACTTGGAATTAAATCCCACTGAACATGGTAGGGCTTTCTTCTGCCGTAAACATGCATTGGATTGTGCTTTAAGTAGCCTTGGGCATAATGCTCCCTTTCAGCATCAGATGCAATGTGGTTGGTGATATTACTTTATTACATGTACCACTTTATATGTGGTGATATTGTGATGTGGTTGGGCACAATCCTAATCTGGAGTTAGGCCGGCACAGTTAGGCTAGAAAAATTTGGTTGGCAAAAAGGCCACTGCAAAGCACGTTTGGACCACTCTCAGAATCAGGAAGGATGGTGCATGTCTGTATGCCAGATTTTCTGACTCGGAGAGTGATCCAAACATACTTTAGGATTGCTCCGTCTCTTACTTTACAAGGTTGTTGTAAGACCGCCACTGAGCCAAGACATATGAAGCACTGGGCATCCTCAGACAGTGCTGTACAGGCATACTGTGACTTTCATCCCCTTTGCTTGACTTTCATCACTTTGCTCTTTAAACTGCTTTAAATTGTAACCACATTTCAAATTGCATCCACATGCTTTCCTCTTTTATCCAGTTTCAACCAACCAACCAATGAACATCCATGATGTTCATTGATGTTCTCATGTTTAATTTTCTTTTATTTCTTACTAGCTTTTTGTTACCCGGCATTGCCCAGATACCAAATTATCCCAAGCTTCTATTAGACAGGAAAAGGAATGAATTCTACTAATCAGCTCAGTGACCCCAAAAACTATGGACTTGACACTAATGTTGGTCATTTTGGACATTTTATTTTGCACCCCTTCTCATCCCCCATGCTGATGGGGGCTGAACGTGGACTCAAACGGCATCAGGAGTGTCACCATTCATCTTGGCGATCCCGGAAACTATGGAATCGACACCAATATCGGGCGTTTTCGATCATTTTTATATGGCACCCCTTTCCCACCTCCACTCTTAGGGGTGCTAGGGGTATCGTACTCCCACAGTGTTTCTTTCCAGATCATAAGGCATACATGTACCAAGTTTGGTGCATGTTGCTCCAGGCATTCCAGCAGGGCATGCTGGATGTTCTGTTTTGCACCCCTTCTCACCCCCCATGCTGAGGGGGCTGAACCCGGACTCCAACAGTATCGGGAGCGTCGCCACTCATCTCGGCGACCCTGGAAACTATGGATTTGACGCCGATTTCAGCCATTTTCAACCATTTTCATGTGGGGCCCCCTTTGCACCCACACCCGCAGGGGTGCTAGGGGGATCTGACCCCTGCAGTGTTTGTCGCCAGGCCGCAAGTCATGCACATGCTGGGTTTGGTTCCAATCGCTCCAGGCGTTGCAGAGCCTAAGCGGAAAACACACACACACACACACACACACACACACACACTCACCTGATTTATAGATAGATAGATAGATAGATAGATAGATAGATAGATAGATAGATA
>JAJKFI010000006.1:5943696-6013612 GCA_029204185.1 Lerista edwardsae
TGTGTGTGTGTGTGTGTGTGTGTGTGTGTGTGTGTGTGTGTGTGTGTATGTTTCGCATAGGCTCCGCAACGCCTGGAGCGATTGGCACCAAGCCCAGCATGTGCATGACTTGCGGCCTGGCGACAAACACTGCAGGGGTCGGGGCCCCCTAGCACTCCCGAGGGTGGGGGTACACGGGGGTCCCCGCATGAAAATGGTCAAAAACGGCCAAAATCGGCGTCAAATCCACAGTTTCCAGGGTTGCCAAGATGAGCGGCGATGCTCCCAACACCGTTGGAGTTTGGGTTCAGCTCCCCCTCAACATGGGGGGCAAGAAGGGGTGCGAAACAAAACATCCACCATGCCCCGCTGTGACGCCTGGACCGATTGGCACCAAACTCAGCATGCAGAAGCCTAGCGGCCTGGCCACAAACACTGCGGGGGTCGGGGGGCCCTAGCACCCCCAGGGGCAGTGGTGCGCAGGGATCCCCATGTGAAGACAGCCGAAAACGGCCGAAATCAGTGTCGAGTCCATAGTTTCCGGGGTCACCGAGACGACCGGCGACACTCCCGATGCCAGTAGAGTCCAGGTTCAGGCCCCCCTCGGCACGGGGGGCCAGAAGAGGTGCGAAACACAACATCCGCCATGCCGTGCTGGAACGCCTGGACCGATCGATGCAAAACTTGGCACGCATACACCTTGCGGCCTGGCGACAAACACTGCGGGGGTCAGACCCCCTAGTGCCCCTCGGGGTGGGGGTACACGGGGGTCCCCACATGAAAATGGTCAAAAATGGCCTAAAGTGGCGTCGAATCCACAGTTTCCGGGGTCGCCGGGGCAAGCGGCGATGCTCCCGACACCGTCGGAGTCCGGGTTCGTTCCCCTCGGTGTGGGGGGCAAGAAGGGGTGCAAAACAAAACGTTCCCTGCTGGAACACCTGGAGCGACGTGCACCAACCTCGGCATGCACGTGCCTTGTGGCCTGGCGACAAACACTCCGGGGGTCAGGCCCCCCTAGCGCCCCCAGGGGTGGGGGTGCCCCAGGGCCCCCGCATGAAAACGGTCAAAAACGGACGAAATCGTCCTCGGTTCTGTAGTTTCTGGGGTCGCTGAGGTGAGCGGCGAGGCTCCCGACGCTGTGGGAGTTCGGGTTCATCCCCCCTCAACGTGGGGGGCGGGAAGGGGTGCGAAACGAGATGTCCGCCATGTCCCACTGCAACGTCTGGAGCAATTGGTGCCAGACTTGGCATGCGTATGCCTTGCGGCCTGGCGACAAACACTGTGGGGGTCATGTCCCCCAGCGCCCCCAGGGGTGGGGGTGCCAGGGGGCCCCATGTGAAAATGGTCGAAAATGGCTGAAATTGGCATACAGTCCGTAGTTTCCAGGGTCGCCGAGGTGAGTGGTGACGCTCCTGACGCGGTTGGAGTCTGGGTTCGGCCCCCGTCAGCATGGTGGGCGAGAAGGGGTACAAAACTCATAAACTCTGGAAGATCATTTTGTTACCCGGGCAACGCCGGGTAACAAAAAGCTAGTATTATCTAAATAAATGGTTGACAAAACTGGAAATTTTTAAAATTCTGTAGGTTAAGTGTTTTAGCTCTGCCTTCTTCAGTAACACACGGTTTTGATTTAAATGCAAGCCCAGGTATTTGACAGGTTGAAGGATGCTGATGGTGGTGGAATTCTCAGCAGAATGACATGCTGGGAATAAATGCTAGAGAATTAAAGAGACATGCACATGCTATTCTCAAGATTGCAGTCATGGAGCATTTGGGGTTTAAATTAAGATTAATTTATATATTTATATATCCAGGATTTGATGGTTTCTCAAAGGAAGATTCTTTCTAAGTCAGAGAGGTGGTGGCCATCAGAATTAAAATATTTAGTAACAGACCATTTAAGCTTTTTTTGTTGTTATTGCTCATTTGTGGTTTTAGAAACATGCAAAGGTCTGCTGTTTTTCCAGCATACCAAATGAAGTACTTCGGGTGCTTGCATTCAATAAATTGTTTTACATGTAATGTGCGGACTTGCACGTGATGTTCTGTTTGACAGGAAAGGAAAGTGTCCATTTCCTAAGTACCAGTTGTGGACCCAGCCAATGGGCAGCTCCAGGGCAAAGAAGGAGCACTGCACCCTCCGTCAATTCCACCCCTTGCACCACTCTGCCATGCCCCCACCCACATCAGTCTCCATTTTGGAGCTGTATGGACCACCTCATTGCCCCCCTCCTCCTGCTCCACCTGCGCAGCACCCGGGGCATTCCCCCCCCCACTTCTTAATGGTAGGACCCGCCACTGATTAGTTCAAATGCAATTTCAAATTGCATTCCCCCCCCCCACATACACTTCTTAATGGTAGGACCCGCCACTGGTTAGTTCAAATGCAATTTCTGCTCATCTACATTTTCTTTCAAATATTTTAATTTTGCGTTTTTGCGCTCTCGTACTATGTTCTCGTGTTGCTTGGCAAGGGATAAATCCAGACGCTTCACTTCTTATAACAATGTGCTTGTTGTTCTTATTCTCTAGAAATTGTGGGTGAAGGTCTTCTGACTCTCCAGTTTCTGGTATGTTTCTTGTTAGAATCTTGTGAATTGAAGAAAATGTCTCTGTATAAATGCATCATGTTAGTAGAGGGCTGAAAAGAAGGGGGAGACGGTGATATCTTTGGAGTGTAAAACGTAAAGCCCGCAGGCTGGTAGCAGCCCCAGCCCCAGAAGCTCTTTATCCAGCCGTAGTTATAATTGGACTTTCCCAGAGTTACCCTTTTGACAAGGTGCTGGGAGGGTGAGATGGGCCTCAGCAGGTGAAGAATGCCATGAAGAGGAAGAGGGGTGTGAGAGGGAGAGGCTGCTGATATACTTGGAAAGCCCAATTGTCATGCGGGCTTCCCTTCCAGCAGCACCACTACTGCTGAGGCATCACCTTGCAGAGCCCCTCTTAGCTGCTTAGCTGTGAGGTGATGTTGTGGCGAAGGGCCTCTGCTGAAAGGGCTCATAATGGGGCTCTCCCAGAGTGATAATTGATCTTTCTCTTATCTTGAAAACATGATCAAAATCTTCATTTTTTCTCTTCTGTCATTTGCTACTAATGAGTTTCGCTGTTAGAAGGAAGTGCTTATTTCTGGCCGTCATTTGCTTATGATGTCACTTCCTGCCTAATGATGTCTGGCCTTCAGCCGGGTGGCATAATGGTATTCAGCCCACTATATGAAATTAATTTTAGGTCTTAGAAAGTCCTTGCTCCATTTTTCCTCTTCTTTTTGTTGTCTAGGTGCTTATCAAAAATTACGTGTTTTGTTGTATTTGTTTGAAACAAAATACACATTCTTCATATTTGAGGTTTTCCCCCCCATTAAACTCATGTTGCAGGGCTTATTCAGGTATCTTCATTTTTATGAGATTTTGTTTGATTACTACATATATAAACAATATTTTCAAAATAAATTCAGTCCTGTGTCACTTGGAAGAGATTAAAATGTTTCCTGGAGCAGATATAGGATTGAGAAGACCAAGGCCTTTGAGGATAATGTGAAGAGTTTTGACATTCAGTCGAGAGTGTTATTTTCTATGGTAAAAACATGGCATACGTTGGGCTGAAGTGGCTGTTGTGCAGGATGGTTTTCTTGATTGAAGCTTGCTGGATTCAAGGATAATGCCAGTTGCTTTAGTATAATTCAGGGCACAACCCTAACCTGGAGTTAGGCTAGCACAGTTAGGCCAGGAAAGTTTGGCAAGCACAAGGTAAAGTATGTTTGGCCCACTCTCAGAGAGAGAGGCCAGCACACAGATGTGCACCATCCTGACTCTGAGAATGGTCTTTGCTGGCCTAAATAGTAACATCATATAAATGTATATTTTTTAGATCTCTGTAAGCCACCTTGGATGCCCGTAGTTGTGAGGGAAATACAGGATACAAGTTTAATTAATACAAATAAATAAAGGTTGACAAAACCAGTTTCAAACATTTCAGTTAAACATTTCATCCTTTACCTTTATGGGTTTTGAGTTAAATACAAGCCAAGGTATTGACAGTTTGAAGAATTATGAAATGGTGGGTGGGTGGGTGGGTGTTGCGAGGGTGTATTCAACAGAGCGCCACAGGTACTTCAATGGTGTGATTGAAGGGGTCAGGCATATAGTGTCATGTTGAACTACAAATAATGTAGAACAATATCAATTCCATTTTCATAAATGCAATATTTGATGCTACCTCTGATTTCTTTTCAGCTCAAATATCAGACTCATCGCTGTGTGTGCGTAAAACACACGTTTCTGAGGAGACGTGCAGCACCTCTTGTCAGCAGAAATAGAAACTGTGACAGTTTTGCCCGTTATCACAACACTTCCCTGTCATGTTTTTATAATCAGTGTTTGGTTCAAAGACGAAAAAGCCTTCGCATCCTCCTACATACTGTAGCAAAGAGAGTAAATTTTGTTATTAGAGTCTGTAACTCTCTTTCCATCTCCAACATCAAACACACAGGTTTTCCAAAACCTGGAAACCAAAAGAACAAAATAAATTCCAAACTCACTTTATTTCATTCCAGTTTGTGGACAACCGAATACAAAAGAGTATAACCAAATTGTGCACATCCTTGAACACCTTTGGCTTACTCGTTCTCTTGGCTCTGTTGTTCATCAACAGGTACAAGGAAGTGTGAGAGGTCTAAGGTCCATCACAGGTGGGATGGAAGCTTATATCAACAAAGTGTTGAGCTCATTCGCTCATGCCAAGAACATTATAATAACATTCCTTTTGTTGTTGTTGTTGTTGTTGTTGTTGTTGTTATATTTTTATTGTAGTTGGCATATATTGGACATAGGGATAGGTACAGTGATGTCATTCAGGGGGAACGGACCAGAACGGGCGTTCCGGATCCTAACAGGCTCCGTGGCTGGTTCCAGGTTCCCGACAAGTGCCAATCAAAAGTGAGTTCCTGTTCCTAAGTCATTTGAATGACACCACTGGATAGGTAATATAGGTAATATAGGGTACATGGGTCAGGGAGACATTACATTTGGAATAACATTCCAAGAGTCAAAATACTGTGAAAACTCTAGGGGTAGCCAGTGTTCCAGCATTATTGAAGAACATTTGGATGTGGAGTCAGCATGTCCTTGGATAGGAGACTACTGGGAGTCCCACAAAGTCTGCTCTGAGCTTTCTAAAGTAATGGCCCAATCCTTTGAGGGCTTTACAATGTTGCAGAGGCATACCTAGAGGGAGGTGACAGTACTGGGAGCACAATTCTAAACTGGAGTTAGGCCGGCATAAGCTAAGCCAACAATGTTTGGCTGGCACAAGGGCCACCATAAAGAGCATATGGACCACTCTCGGAGTCAAGGAGGATGGTCTATGTCTGTGTGCTGGCCTCTCTGAGAGTGGTCCAAACGTACTTTATGGTGGCCCTTGTGCTGGCCAAACTTTGTTGATTTAGTTTATGCTGGCCTAACTCAGTTTAGGATTGCGCCCCTAAATCTTGCAAGCAGCCGCTTCCCCTCCTCTTCAAAGCCATTCATAGCATACGTTGCCTCTGTTTTGCTCTGTTTTTGCTCTAGCTCAGTGATGGCGAACCAATGACACGCGTGTCAAAGGTGACACACTACAATGTTTGGGGTGACGGACCAGTGTTCACCAACACCTGACAAAAACTTTACTCATTCTTTCATTTTTGTATTCGTTTGATGTTTCTTTATATAATACGTAGCACTACAATGATTGGGCTGTATTTTTTGTTTAAATAAATGAATGGTTTTTAAATAAAAGAAATGTTTCTCTTCTGTTGGGGGGGGAGGGGTTGACACACCAACAGAGTCAAGTTAAGCATTTTCTGAAGTGTTGACACGCCGAGTCCAAAGGTTCGCCATCAATCAATCAACAGTATTTATATACCGCTTTTCAACACAAAGTTCACAAAGTGGTTTACAGGCAAATAATAACTAAAGTTAAATGGCTCCCTGTTCCCCAAAGGGCTCACAATATAAAAAATTGCAAACCATAGCCACTAGAAAAGACACTGCGCGAAGGTGAAGAGGGACAATTACTCTCCCCCTCTTGAAGGGGAGGACACCTCTTGGAAAAGTGGCTCTTGCTTAGTCATCACTGCTCTAGCTGCTGGGAATAGCTCCAAAGAATGGGAGTGGCTGCTTGCAAAACTTCCTCCTCTAGGTATGCCTCTGCAGTGCTGTAGCTAGGATTCCAGAATTGCGACAGTCCAGCAGTGCATAGTGCCACAAAAGGTGACGTGCCATTCAGCACAGCTGCAAGCACAAAGCAGTGGGTCCACACGCCACCGTCCTGGGAAGGAGCCCGGGCAAATCAACATGGACGGGGACAGATGGGAAGCCAAGTGAGTGGAACAGGACAAGGCAGTAGAGGAACGGGAAGGGGTGGATTAAGGCCAGCGAGGGGCAGAATTTGCGGCAGCCATGCCACCAATATCCTATCCCCCTTTCTGACCTTGATTTGCCTTCCTGGGTCCACTCGGAGTTGCAAGAGCTCAATTGTTGGTGCCAGTCCCAGTTCCTATCTCGATCCTTTCTGACTTTCCAGTTTCAATGCAGCCATGCCAATGGGGCATGCACTGCATCTGCAATGGAGAGGAACACAGCATTGCATTGCAGCTGCATAGGCACTGGAAAGTTGGATAGGATTGGGCCCTTGGGCAGCGGAGGCTTATCTCCAGGCTGGGGGCAGAGGCGGATCTACAGGGAGGGCAAAGCTCTAAGTGTTGCAATAACCCTGTCATGTAAATCCCTCCTCTCCTTTGCTGCTGTAGCCAGTAAGCAACGCCAAGATGTTGCTTTTCCCTGTGAGGATTGGCTAAAACGGTGCAGGAGAGGAGGGATTTCCACTGCAAGATAAGGCTTCTTGCAAAACTTAGAGCTTTGCCCTCCCTTAGATCTGCCTCTGGCTGGGGGACAAATGTTCCCCTTTCCTGGGGAGATCTCTGGGAATTCCCCCTACCCCAGGATCCAGCACATGCTCTGGTGATGCGGCTGTATCAGCAGGATTTTTTGTTTTAAAGGATTGGTCTGTAAGAGTAGGATATAAGAATTATAAAGGAAGGAACAAATGAGAGGGGGTGTTTGGTGTATTTGTGAAAAGGGTTCTCTACAAATGTGTAGGTCTTGATCTTCTGTTCTAAAAACAAGAAAAATTGGTCATAAGAACTACGCAGGTCATCAAACATGTATTTGACTTTTCCCCTATTTGTAGTAAAATGTGTTTTCCTTATTTTTTAGAATTAGAATTATAGGTTGGAGGCTAATGAAAATTGGAATAGTTATAGGAGCCACAGAAAAGAGTCTGATGATCAAAGGAAGCCAATTGCTATTTTAACTTAAGGCTCCAACTCAAGTCTTTTCTTATGTCCATCACACAGAATCACAAGCAAACCACAAGCATCATTTAAATCTTGACATTGATATTCAAGACTAGTCAGTCACACGTCACTTTTCAATGCAGTAAAAACAATCCCTTTGAAGGAATTTTTACCGCATATGGTATGTTGTTTGTTGAATGTATCTTCGCCTGTTGTGGAGTAAAACCTAGTCATGCCTACTTAGAAGTAAGTCCCACGGTGTTCAGTGAGGCTTGCTCACAAGGAAGTGTGGCCATGAGCCATAATCCTATGCACACTTACCTGGGAGTACCTGCCTAATCCTATCCCCCTTCATTGTACCGTTCCAGCCATGCTGGTGGACTGCACACTGCATCCAGTGATGTTGGGGGTGGGGTTATCAGGAGAGTTATCAATTTACCTGCAAAAGAGAAGTTTACTTCCCTTTGCATAGGATTCCTGGTGGTCTATGGCACTCCTCAGACCTATGCCAGCTATAGAGCTGGTTTAAGAGTAAGGAGAGAAAAGGGATGAGGTGGACCAAAAATGGGGACTAGGATCTGGCATGCACATTTGCTGCTGAGATCCTCCCCACCTGCCCACCTCATCATACACACTTGCCCACACCTGTGCATCTGAAGGATGCATGTGTTCCATTTGATGTGTTGCCTTTAAAATACTTGTGAGTCATGCCCATGTTCATATTGGGCCCCTAATGCCGAGTATTTTAAAGGGACATCACGTTTTAAACATGTGGTTTTTTCCCCTGGATAAGTGGCAAGTCCAAAATATAAACTGAGAATTAGTCTTCAGTGAAGCTTCATTGCAATGACAGTCGGTAACAAAGAAATTTCAACCAATCTAGGAGGTAATAGCTACAAAGCAAAATGAATCATATGGGAAGTATTAAAGGACAATACACTCGGCAACCAACATAGTCTGATAAGCTGCTTCCCCTCAAAAGTTAATGCTACTTCACAAATCAAAGACATGAAACACACAATAGTTCAGCAAACTGTTTACATTCCACACCGCTGTAGCTTAAGTTGTCAAAAGCTCATTAGTGCTGGAGGAAGGTAAATGCAACACTCCAAAGGTTTAGAATTTGGATTTTTTTTTCAGATAAACACCTAGCAGAGTCGAAGATTATATAAAGCTTATCAAGAAACCCTTGCTTCTGCAAAATTTAGCTGGAAATCTCAGAAGAGCAGTTTTTCACATGATATTTACAGCCAAATGTTACAGATAAAAATCATACAGGCTGGTTCGTGCTAATCCAAATTGAACCAACCCTTTCTAACCTTTTGAGAGGTTTCTCATCAGTGGCTCACGCTTCCAAAGCGCAAACTTAAAAGGAGAACAAAAATGAAAAGTTTGGCTATCAAGACAGAAAACAACGACATACCAGAAATGCCATACAAAACTAAAAGGAAATAGAAATTTAATCACCATGTATTATATTTATAAAGGACATGGTGGTGCAGCGAGTTAATCCGCTGTTGCTGGGCTTTCCGACCGCAAGGTTGGGAGTTCAAGACTGCGCGATGGAGTGAGCTCCCGTTGCTTGTCCCAGCTCCTGCCAACCTAGCAGTTCGAAAGCACCTAAATGCAAGTAGATAAACAGGGACCACTTTGGTGGGAAGGGAACGGCGTTCCGTGCGCTACGGCGTAGAGTCATACTGGCCATATGACCACGGAAGCTTGTCCTCGGACAAAATGCCGGCTCTACAGGCTTTGAAATGGAGATGAGTACCGCCCCCTACAGTCGGTCACGACTAGACCATTCAGTCGTGAGGAAACCATTACCTTTATTATATTTATATGTTGTTTAAAAAAAAGTTCGCAGAGCAGTTTACATAGCAAAAGAATTGTTAAAATGGTTTGCTGTCCCAGAGGGTTCTTTAAAACTCGCAAAAGAGGCCCCAGCAAATGGAAAAGATGCTGTGTTGCTGTGGAGAGGGATAATTGCTCTCCCCCTGCTAAACAGAAGAGAACCACGACTTCAAAGGGACTGCTTAGCCCAATTAGCGGGGGCATCAGCTACAGTGATTAGTTATTTATTGTTTTAGAGAAGTATTTCCCATGTTCCCTGCAAATGCAAGCCCAAGGCAGTTAGCAATAAAAGAAACAAAGAACATGGTTGAAAACAAAACAAAAAAAAAGTGTTCAGTCCACAAAACACTATAAAAGCAGCAACATAAAAACAAACTGCAAACAGCTGACTAAAACACCTATTTAATTAAAAGCCTTGGAAACTAAGGGCCCAATTCTATCCAGCTTTCTGGTGCTGATGCAGCTGCAATGCAGCCTCAACGTAAACGAACAAACGTTCCGTTACTGTGAGGAGGCCTCCATGACTTACCCAACACCACAGAATGTAACACACACCCCATTGGAATGGCTATACTAGGGCTGGAACATTGGATAGGATTTGGCCCTAAATGAAGTCACCAGTCACTTAAAAATGGCCAAAGAGGGAACCGGTTATCTCTCTCTAAAACAGTGGTTCTCAAACATTTTAGCACTGGGACCCAAATTTTAGAATGACAGTCTATCCAGGACCCACTGAAAGTGATGCCTTTACCTGTCTCCTCTGAGGAAAGGAGCAGATCCAACCTCCCTAAGTAGCTGTCACAAACAATGATCTTCGGGGAACTCTAGATCCTTACTAGCAGAGGCAAACCAGGGCGAAATGGCGCCCATGGCACGTCATGATGTCACAATGCTGTGACGTCATGATGTCGAGGGGTGTGACTTCTCTCCATACAGAGATAAGCCACACACCTCCCTGGTTGGAGGGGGAGGCGCATGTCTTCCCAGAAAGGATTGTGAAGAGCTCCAGAAGGATCTCTCCCAGTTGGGGGAATGGACAGCCAAATGGCAGATGCGTTTCAACATAGACAAATGTAAAGTGATGCACGTTGGGGCAAAAAACCAAAACTTTACCTATAGGCTAATGGGTTCTGAGCTGTCTGTGACAGCTCAGGAGAGAGATCTCGGGGTGCTGGTGGACAATTCAATGAAGGTATCGACCCAGTGTGCGGCAGCAATTAAGAAGGCCAATTCCATGCTTGGGGTCATTAAAAAAGGAGTTGAGAATAAAGCAGCCAATATTATCATGCCATTGTACAAATCGATGGTAAGGCCACACCTGGAATATTGTGTCCAGTTCTGGTCGCCGCATCTCAAAAAGGACATAGTGGAGTTGGAAAAGGTGCAGAAGAGAGCGACAAAAATGATTACGGGGCTGGGGCACCTCCCTTATGAAGAACGACTGCAGCGTTTGGGGCTCTTCAGTCTAGAAAAAAGGCGCCTGAGGGGGGACATGATTGAGACATACAAAATTATGCATGGAAGGGATAAAGTCGATAGAGGGATGTTCTTTTCCCTCTCTCAAAACACCAGAACCAGGGGGCATCCACTAAAGCTGAGGGTTGGGAGAGTTAAAACAGATAAAAGGAAGTACTTTTTTACCCAGCAGGTAGTTAATCTGTGGAACTCCTTGCCACAGGAGGTGGTGATGGCATCTGGTCTTGATGCCTTTAAGAGGGGATTGGACAGATTTCTGGAGGAAAGGTCCATCGTGGGCTATAGGCAATGATGGATTGTGCAACCTCCTTACAAAGGTGGTGGGCTACTGGTACCGGGTGCAAGGGAGTGGCAACAGGATGCAAGCATCTTGTTGTTTCATGCCTCCCTGGGGCACCTGGTGGGCCGCTGTGAGATACAGGAAGCTGGACTAGATGGGCCTTTGGCCTGATCCAGCAGGGCTCTTCTTATGTTCTTATGTTCTCGGCCTCTGATCGGGCATTTTTGCATTTTTGCGGGGGCGCACGGTTCCTCCCAGTGGGGAATCAGAGGCAGGGGGAAGACGCAGCTTTCCCTCACCTCGCGCTCCCCTGGCTGCTCATGCCATGTGTCACATCCCATTATATTAGATATGCCTCTGCTTACTAGAGCACAGCATCCAGCCTGCATACCTTTGTCTTCCACTGGAGCTGCCCAAGGTCCTGACTGGCTACTACATCGCTGGGGCCCAATTCTATCCAACTTTCCTGTGCCAATGCAGCCACAATGAAACTCAGAGGTAAGGGAACAAATGTTTCCTTACCATGAAGAAGCCTCTGTGACTGCCCCTCATAGGTGCAACATTAAGCATGGCTGCATCTTGCTGGAAAGTCAGATAGGAGTGTCTCTTGGAGCCCCTGAGATCTTTGTATTGATCACTGGCCTAGCCACTGAATAGAGCAGCATAGCACCATTGGGACATGAAGGTGATGGCATTCCCCTGGAACCTTCCAACTAGTACCAATGGATCCCCAGATGCCCACCACCAAAGGTAATATGGTGGGGGAGGCTGGAGGGTTGGTGGGAGGGTGGAATGGGGCAGAGTGAGGTGGGATGGTGATGGGGGCAGAAGCATTGGTGGATTGGGTTCAGGAAGAGGGTGGGTTTTAGTGTCAGCAATAGCTGCTGAATCCTATGGCTGACAGTATCCCATAGCATAGGTCCATGCAGACCTATGCCAGCTATTTAGCTGGCACAGATCCAAGTTGACACCACAATGGATGCTTACCTCTGGAAGACCCCAGCCCTACCCCCACCATAGGATTCAATGGTAGCCATTTTGGCAATGCTGCATTGGTGGGAAGGGGAAGGATAGGATGGGGCCATAAGTATTCCTCTAGCAGAGCAGGTTAGGAGAGTCCATTTGTTGATCACTGTCTTTTGTAGAAGGCAATGTGCCTAGTAGGGTGACACAAGGCTTATGGTTATAATCAACTGTTCATTTATCATCATAGAACTATTGTTTCTTTACATGGTTCAAAATCTGTCCTTGTCAGCTGGTGAGGATAGAGTATGGGAACATGAGAGTGAGGTGGGAGCTATCCCTTGTTCTGGGAAAACAGAGTGATTCTTCACACATGTTGGAACTGATGGATTTGTCTCACAATTAAGTGAACATCCTATTACAAATACATACACATATCCTAAAAAAGAAAGTAAGAATCACCTGCATTTCCATAAGAGGAAGGAGCAGAAAGAGCTTAACGGAACTGTTCTTTTCTTTATGTCTCATCGTGCTGCCTAAGGGTCAGACTAGATGAGTATGTCGGTCCATGGGTTTGACATTTTTTAATCAAAGCATGAGATAGGGGTTGCTAAATAGCACAAAACTGTGACAAGATATGGGTGTGGCTTTAGCATTTATTCTGGAATTCCCACCACAGCCTCTAGCCAGTTCATATTCTTCCCCACCCACTGCTGTTTGGACATTTTTCAATGGACTTTCAATGGACATTAAAAACTGCCTGTGGGGAGGATGGATGGTAAGCACATGGTTGGCTTGGAACGGCAGTGCCAAAGTCCCCCTATCCCTTGGCTATGGTTTTGCATACTTTCTCCCAAAGCCCCTCCCTCCATGGTTCATCTTCTATTTTGCCTAAAACAAAAATTAAAGGGTTAAACACAGGCGTTTGCCAGCTTGCCCAGTTTGACCCTAATGTTCAAGAGTTTCCTCTACTCTGAATAATTTTATCCATGGTCAGTAATTAGAGAGAGAGAGGGGGCAGCTCCCCCAAATCCAATTCAGAATTGGTTTGTTGACAACAGATGCAATAAGCGAGCAAGCAAGCAAGCAAACAGTATTTATATACCGCTTTTCAACAAAAAGTTCACAAAGCGGTTTACAAAAAAAACAAAACACGTTAAATGGCTCCCTGTCCCAAAAGGGCTCACAATCTAAAAAAATGCAGTACACCAGCAGCAGCAGCCAATAGAAAAGACACTGTGCTGGGGTGAAGAGGGACTGTTACTCTCCCCCTGCTAAATATAAGAGGAACACCACTTGAAAAAAGTGCCTCTTGCCCAGTTAGCAGGGGATGTCTGAAATATTAATGGATCTGTTGGTAATCCTGTGTTTTTGAAAGAATCAATTTGGAATTGTCTAGGCCTTTGACTCCGGCACTTCTGAAGACCTCGCTCCTACCTCCCCTTGCATTTCACATTATGAACCAGAGGTGTGGAAGCAGAGACAGATGGCCCTTCTCAGGTGGAACAACTGCAGGCCCCAGGAGGTCTCAGAAGCTCCCACAAACGTGTGTCACTTTTCAGGCACCCAGGCAGTGGAGGTGCTGGAGCAAGAAGGTCTCCCATTGCAGGGATACCCCTAGGACCCCACTTATCTGAGCAGTTACAAGTGTGGCCTTTTCGCCATTAAGCTTTTTGAGGGTAAACCGCAGCATCCGCCCTGTTTTTGTAAAGACTGGGCACAATCCACTGTACACCTAGGCAAGCTCCCTGAAAATAAACGGCTCTTTTGCGGCTTCTGTGCAGTTTTCCTGTGACTGGTGCCCCCGTGCTTTTCAGCTACAGCGGCACATCACTTTGATCTGATAATAAAAGAAAAAATGTTTTGTTCCTATTTTTTATTGTCAAGGCAGAACTTGGACCTGACTGATTTGCTTCACAATTTAATGGCTGCTTTCGTTTCATTGCAAATACACAGTGCGCCAGATGAAGGTTTGAGGCATTGTGCTCCGTGTAGTCCATCCCTTTTCATAATTTGTAACGATCCGACTGGACTTGCCATTCTTTGATATGTAATTAGCTTCAGAGTCTATTTTTTTTCTTCCCCTCCTTTGCTTTGATGTGACAGTGATGTGGAGCCGCGAGAACGACTTTGTGTCTCAGCCGTCTGTTGCGCGGTCCAGGTGAACGGTGCTGTGTTTAAAGGGAAACTTTCCAAAAAGCTGTACTCATCTCAGCATTTGGTCTCTTGGGCCAGGCAACAAGGAGCGTTTGCAGGCACTGGCGGAGAGAAAAGAATACAGCCTGTCTTCAAAATTGATAAGAACGTTAGAAGGATCCCAGAAGGCGGCAAGCTTAATAGGAACAGCATGTTTGGAAGAGACTTCCCTCATCTTCCACAAGCCATCAGTACTGTTGTGGTAGGCCGCAGATCATTGCTGGCGTGTGTGTATGTGTGTAATTCACTGAAATAAGCAAGCAAAATGAAGGCAACTTTTAAAGCTAAAGAAGGTGGATGAGGATCTTTCTCCACACAGATTCTAGAGTTGCTATAATTGTTACTAGCTCCCCATATGGGCTAATTGTGTTCATTTCTATATTGCCTTCATTTATCCTTGACCCTTTGCTTTTAGATTTGTTAAGCATGGCATTTTCAACTGTTGTGCCAAAGAAAGAATGGGGGGAATACCATCCACCTCTGGCCCACCCACTTTCTCCTTCCCTCCCTCTCGCCACCCACCCAGAATCGCTCTTGCGCCAGCAGCCCTTGGTGCCGGTCAGCACCCTTGCTCCAGCACTACCGCCTTTTGGCGAACGCTAGCAGCTAGTGTTGGCCGAACGCAGGGCGTTGGATTGCGCTCAATGGTGTCATTAAAATGATTTAGGAACAGGAACTCACTTTTGATTGGCACTTGTCGGGAACCCGGAACCAGCCCGTTCTGGTCCGTTCCCCCTGAATGACATCACTGTTTGCTCTGTAAGACACTTTGAGCTCTTCAGAGGAAGAGAGAAGATGAAAACAAAAAGCATGCATACACTCTTTCCTTTTTCAGAATACTAAACGAGTAAATAGGAGCAGACAACTTCAGTCATTTCTTGCTGAAACATCCTTCCTCGACCGTTTTCAAATCAGGGTTTGGACCTAGCTGTGGCACCGTTACTGACGTTTGTCAGTAGGCACAGGAACTGTGTCTTGGGTTTGGCAGAAACTGTGTTAAGCAGCCGAGCAGGGTTTTTTTACATCTCAAATCATTCTTTTGGAACATCTGCCTAGGATGACTGGGCAGCCCCCCCCCCCAATACTTCAATCACTTCTGTCTGGCTGCATTCAGCATATGGTCGTGGCAGAGTTTAGTTCAATACCATGGGAATTTAATACCATGTGGTTGGTGCAGGGTTTGGTGCCACAGCCTCTCATCACTATGAAGCTGTGGAGCAATCATCCGGAGATTTAGAAGGGTTTCATCAATATGCTGGTGACGTGCAGGTCTATTAAAGATTACAGGTCTATTAAGCATTGTAATTAGAATACTTCATCTCAGTCCAGCAACCCTTTATTAAGCATTCAGGAATGACCATCTTAGTGGTGCCTGAAAGCCTTGGGAAAATAGATACAGTTAAAACAAATGAATCCAGACAAGATGGAAATGATGCTTGCGGGTGATCCCAGGGTTCCTAAGGGATTGCTGATGCCACAGCAGAGCAGATTCTAAGCATGGGAATTCTCCTTGGAAATCAGGTAGCAGGTAGTCCCCAGTGCTCACCTGCATTTTTTGTCCCTGACACTTTTTGGATCACACTTATCCACATTCTTGGAACCTTGGGGCTGCCCTTGAACAGACTTTTGAAGCTCCAATAATGCTAAATGCCTCCCCCCTGATGGAGAGGCAAGAACACATTCAAGCAATTGTTGGACCAGTTCCACCATTTTGAGATCTTTCTGCATGAACCACCTTTGCACCTGAAAAAGGTGATATATGAGTATTTTTTAATGTATTTTTTAATGTATGGCGTGCACAGGCACGCCGTACGTTACATGTATTGGCCTTCCCTTGAGTCTGGTGGGGCCTTAATTTGGAGTCGTATCACAAAACTGTGTTTCTCATAGCCTAATTAGAAATGACTATCCTAGGATCAGCAATCAGAAAATGTATCTTGCCACATGAATGCAATAGCTGTCAGTGTAAGGAATGATTAATCCCCTGATAATTCCCACCTCGGATGATTGTGCAGCAGCTTATAGGCCAGAACTCTTCCTCGTGAGTGTTCCCTTTCAACAAATCATGTCCCTTGCTACCAACAAGACTTATTTTCAGTTACATTTCACAGCTCTGCCTACAGATCTATAGTGAACGCTATAGTGTGAATCTTGCGTTATTAAAAAGCTGAGATAATTCTGATGGAAGGGTGATTATGGAGCCGTAATTTCTGTTTGTTTGTTTAATTAGATGTGTGGTTTTCTAGGGGAAAGAGTAGAAAAGAATAGAATCAGTTCATCCCACTACAAATGCAATCCTAACTTGGAGTGAAGCCAGCATACTTAGGCTAGCAAAGTTTGGCCGGCACAAGGGACACCATAAAGTACTTTTGGACCACTCTCAGAGTCAGACAGGCCAGCACACAGATGTGTGCCATCTTCCCTGACTCCACAAATGGACTAAATGTGCTTTACGGTGGCCCTTCTGCCAGCCAAACTTTGCTGACCTAACTGTGCCAGCCTAACTCCAGGTTAGAATTGTGCTTTAAAGAAGAGAAAACATTTTCCTGACCACTAAATGCAAATTCTTACATTCTTACACCAAACACTAACTTGGTTTTGAAGAGGAATATTTGACCTGTGGAAAAATAATAATTAATCTTTGTTAACGAAGAATGGATTCACAAAGGAGCCTGCCAACCAGCTTCTATGTGTACATAAGGCTCTAGCTGGAGCCTGAGGGGAACCTGCCCCGGGCACTATGACAAGGGGGGCACAGGACTGCCCTCAGGCTCTATCCGAGTCATGGAGGAGGCCCTGGTGAATTTGTGACCCTCTTCCTTCAAAGGGAGCCTTCACAGGAAAAGGAACAGGGGTGTGAAGCCACTGCAGCAAGTGCTCCCTCCTCCAGGGAGAAGCTGGAAGTGACATCATTACGTCAAGTGACATTGTGACGTCACTGCCCCAGGCGCCAAGACAGTGCATTTTGCCTCTGACAGTGCCTGACTTTTTTCAGAAGCAGAGAGGATGAAACAGAAGCCAAAGGGAAAATGCTGCAGTGACAGTCCTCTTGAGAGGGTCAAAACAGGGCTTTGGCAGTAGCAATTTTCAGAGCTCTGGAAGCAGGGGGTCCTTGGCTCACAGGCTCCTGTTTGTCATTTCAGAGATCCCACCTTTTTCAGAGCCAATTTAGAAAGTGCAGGCTCTCAGACATGTTAGTAGTTTCAACAGACTATTTTTGTTTTACTGAAAAAATCCTTGGATGTTTTTCCTAATGAGGAAACTCCTAGTTTGCCTCCAAATGTTGCTTTTGACCAAATTTGCGGGTGACAACCAGAACTGTACCCGGCTTGTGGCACACTGGGGGGTAGGGTGACGTCACCGTGCCTCCCGGCACTGTCGCCCTGCCCCCCGCGTCGGCGAGCCACACCTCCCTGCACCCGGAATAACTCCATTTAGAAGCAATCTGAATGCAAGGGAAGGCAGGGGGGCCAAAAAGCCTGAGAGGTTTTTTTGCGCCACTGCACCCTGCCACAGCCCCTCCCCTCACCCCTCCCCGCAGCACCCTCTCTACGCCTCTGGTGACAACTCCAGTTTCAGGTGTTACCATCTTGGCCTACTCCATGAAGAGTTTCTATTGGAAAGTAGGTGCAATGCTGCCTGCAGGATATTTGGGGGCAGTCCAGGAACCAGACGGGAGCCTGTCCTCTTACCTGGCTTCCTTCCTTCCTTTGATCCTCCAGATCCTTCCTTTGATCCTCTTTGATTCTCCAGAAGACCAAAGTCTTCTCTCCAGGAGCTCTCCCAGCCACACACATGCAGAGGGAATAGTCCTCGGATTCCTATTCCAGTTTTTAGAACCTGTACTATCAACCGAAATGTACGAGTTTGAGAACTGTGAGTAAACCATTTTTTGTCTGAAAAACAAAAAATGCTTTACAACTCAGCTTAATATAGATGCCTAGACTCCCTTTTTCCATCTTCACCAACTCAAGTTTTCTGCTAACTGGGCAAGAGGCACTTGTGGTGTTCCCCTTGTGTTTAGCAGGAGGAGAGTAATCTTCACAGTGATTCTGTGTCTCCCTCAGTGATTCCCTCTTCATAATTGTCCCTCAGTTGTCCCACAATTGTCCCACAGTGAAGTGATTCTCTCTTCACAGTGTCCCTCTTCACAATTGTCCCTCTTCACCCCTGCACAGTGTCTTTTCTAGTGGCTGTTGCTGGTGGTGTTCTGCATTTTTTAAGATTGTGAGCCCTTTTGAGACAGGGAGCCATTTAACTGTAATAATAATAATAATAATAATAATAATAATAATAATAATAATAATAGCCTGTAAACTTGTATGTGCTGAAAGGTGAAGGTAAATGTTTCCCCATGACTGAAAGGTCTAGTTGTGACCGACTGTAGGGGATAGTGCTCATCTCTAAGCTGAAGAGCTGGTGTTTGTCCGAGGACAGTTTCCATGGTCATGTGGCCAGCATGACTATAAGCCGAGGCGCACGGAACACTGTTACCTTCCCACCGAAGTGGTACCTATTTATCTACTCGCATTTTTACATGCTTTCAAACTGCTAGGCTGGCAGGAGCTAGGACAAGTAATGGGAGCTCACTCCGTCGCATGGTCTTGAACTGCCAACCTTCCGGTCAGCAAGCTCAACAGCTCAGCGGTTTAACCTGCAGCACCACCACGTCCCTATGTGCTGAAAAGCAGTATATAAATACTGTTGCTTGCTTCTGGCTGGCTGGCTGGCTGGATTTCTGAAAGGACATTCAGTAACCCTCTACTAACCCCTTTGGGTTATATTAGTGTTTTCCTCACTAACCCCAGTGAGGAAAAACTAAGTGGTCAGGACTTAACAAGGTGACAACACAGGGAACTTGAGGAAAGTGCAGATACAGGAAAAGAATAGTTTGTTTCAAGAACCTAACTGGCAGGACTATGCTCAGGGCAAGTCCAGAAGGCCCAGTGGCATTCCTAGAGGGGGTCAAAATGCTAAGTTTTGCAGGAGCCTGTGCTTGCCTTCAAAGCCTTTCGCATCTGTAAAAGCAAAACTTCTGAGCTAGTGAACAGCTGTGATGGCGGAGGAGGGGCACTTTACCCAGGAGCTCAGGCTCCTGCAAAACTTAGCATTTTGACCCCCTCTAGGAACACCACTGAGGTCAGTCAAGCAAGAAAAGTTCCAGGACTCTGCCTGAAGAGACTCTTGTCTAGATAAATTTCCCAAGACCTCTCCAAGCTGACCCTCAGACTCCAGCCTCGAAGAGGTTGGAGACCTGAGCTGAAGAAGCCTGGTGCAAACTTCTTTTTGCTGGTGTAAAAAGGCTGTGTTTGACTCCTACAATTGAAACTGTGTTCTGTGTCCCCAGCCACAAGAAGTAATTAATAGACTATTCACAGAAGCTCTTTTTGCTTCCCTCAAAATCCCTTGGATGTTTTGCCTGAGCAGGAACCTCCAGCATCATCTTAAAATTTCCCATTAGGCAACATTCAGACACAATTGTGGTGTCAATGGATTTACTTTGTCAAGCAGCTTTGTTATTGCTCCACCACCCGCTTGCTGCGCAACTCCCAGCAGGCCGCATAGAAACGGAGCATATTGGAAACATGTTCTGTTGAATGCACTGCTCACTGTGCCAGTAACCTTCGTTCTGTCACTTCTACTCGATTGCTCACCCTTGCCGCTTCTGCAGTTGGGGTAGTCCTTATGTTACACAATTTTTTTTTAAACCACAAAAGCAATAAATGCTACATTGCCTCCCCAAGGAAGCTTGATGAACTGTCGCAGCATTCTTGAATCACACTTCGACACCTAAAGTGCTTAGAATGTGCACAGTGTTTAAATTGCTGATGATTGAGAAGTGGGTCTTATTTACACTGAATAACTGTGCTTATAATGAATCCTTTTTGCACACCCAGAATCAAAACACAATAACAAAACACGACTGATAAGACATCACCCAGTTAACAGTTATCACGTTGAAGTCCAATCCAGGTCAATGGGAAAGTAAAAGGCTGCAATCCTATGCACACTTAACTGGACATAAATTCCATTGAACTCCATAGGATTTACTTTGAGTGCGCATGTATAAAATTAGACTGTAAGGGCCCAACCCTGATGCCCCATAACACCAGATATGTGCCACTGGTTAAGGGTGCAATCCTAACCTGGAGTTAGGCCGGCAAAGTTTGGCCAGCACAAGGGAGACCGTAAAGCACATTTGGACCACTCTCGGGGTCAGGGAGGATGGTGCATGTCTGCGTAGCCCCTTAGGCTCCCACCACATCCTATCCCCTCTCTTGGGCCTGAAAGCCTGACATGGGGTGCCCAGGTTTACACCAGCAAGGCTAGTGCAGATCTGAGAAGCTCTTGGGTAAAATTCCATAGAGGCTGCTGGTGTTTTACCCGAGGTAAGGGGATGAAGGGGACTTCCAGCAGCCTCTATTCCTGTGCTGGATGCAGCAGAGGCTGCACTGGCCCCATTGCCCCATAGCATGGAAATTAGTTAGGGTTGGGCTATCCGCAGAAGCAGATCTAAGGGAGGGCAAAGCCTTTTGCAAGAAGCCTTACCTTGCAGTGGAAATCACTCCTCTCCTGCACCGTTTTAGCCAATCCTCACAGGGAAAAGCAACATCTTGGTGTTGCTTACTGGCTACAGCAGCAAGGGAGAGGAGGGATTTACATGACAGGGTAAGGCTTCTTGCAACACTTAGAGCTTTGCCCTCCCTGTAGATCCACCTCTGGCTATCAGGCTACAATCCTATACATCCATGCACCCGTATCCGCTGGGGTTCCTTTCCAGACACAACCGTGGATACCTGAAACCGTGGGTACTGGGGTGGCCTTTTTAACGATAGGAGAACATCAGTGTTTTGCTGCAACAAGGTAAAAAAAGATTTCTTTAATGTTCCCTATCTTTTTAGTGGGTATCCCAGTATCCATGGATAACTGAAACCTGGAAGTAAGTCCTATCAAACTCTCTGGAGCTGACTTCTAATAGGACAGCATTGTGAGAACTCTTAACAGTGTGGGAAAGGTGATGTTTTAAGTGGCAATCACCAATAAAGCTATTCCCTTTCTCCAGCAGCCATATCCCTTTTTAGCATTTCACTTTCCCCCACTTTTAAAATTTTCTTTGAAGACTGTAAACTCACCCTGTTCAGCAGTGAAGCACATCTCTCCCCCCCCCCAGTTTTCTTTTATAAAAGCATTGAATGCCCACGGCAGCACTGCTGCGAACCTTTATCTGTTACGCGCGGACTGGATATTGTGCAGTTCCCTTTGCATTTTTGGACAGGTGGGTAGGGAAGGGAGAGATAAGGGAAGCAAGACAACAAAGAGAAAAGAGAAATGAAAAAGCAGGGAAACTAGAGATAAATGACACCAAATACAATTTGCTTGTTTCTTTAGCCTGTCCTAAGGCTCTGCTGGGCCGGCCATGAGGCAATGTGGCCTATGTCGTCACACTGGGCCCCGTACTTTGGAAGGGCCCCACGCTGGCACAGACTGCTTGCTGCTGCAGCCGGGATCTCCATGTAAGCCAGTGGGGTGAGTGGAGCGGCTGCTTGTTGGGCCATCCCACCTGGCCCTGCCTCCAAATGGTCCGAAATGAGCCTTCCGGAAGCTGTTGGCAGTGACGTCAGCTATTTCCAGGTGCCATACTTTGCACGTGGCACCACAAGTATTCTTCTTGCCATGGAAATAGGGTGAGTGGAGAACACTATGGGGAGGGTGGGGAGTCCTACAGGAATGGCCCACGTTGGTCCCGCCGTTCCTGAGACCAGCCCTGAGGCTCAGAGTCAGTAAAAATAAAAAGTGAAGTTACTTGTCCCGTGATATCTCTCCCCCCTCACCTCTTCATGATTTAGTCACGAACTGCAAAGGCAAGTCTCCAACAGGTGTGCCTTCCAGGCAGGCCTGATATGAGGAGAGCGGGGTGCAGCCGGTACATTGTTCTGGGGCCCATGGAGCTCAAAGGGGGCCCATGAAGGGGAAAATTTATTAAAAAAAATATTACAAAACCAAATTTTTAAAAAGAAAAGCCGTTTGTGCTATCAGCAGTAACGCCCAATTGCCCCACCCCATCTCAGGCAGCCAGGCTGGGGCTTGCATCCCCATTGGCTGTAGAGCTGGGGGAGGCGGGAGCAGAGCTCTGGTCTGCATGCTTCTTCCTGATTGAGCTCAGTTCAGCCTGATCTGCGACCATGAGGGAGCTTGACTTTCTTCTGCCTTTCTTTCTTCTTGTCTTCCTTCTGCCTTTTGGGAGAAGCAGCATTAATTGATAAGGAGGGTAGCAAGGACTACATTTCCTGCCCTTCAACTTTCACCTGGGAAGAGCTTCCATCCAGATTCAGCAATATCCTGGGTATGTCTGCTCAGGAGTGGGCTCCATTGTTTCCAGTGGGCCTCAACGCCTGGGGTGCGTGTATAGGTTTGCAGACTGAGCAAGCATGCACAGTAAAAAGGCTATGAGCATAGGTTTGCAGACTGTTTGTATGCTGTCTGCTCAAGAGTGGCCCCTATTGTTTCCAGTGGGCCTTATGCCTGGGGTGTGTGTATAGGTTTGCAGACTGAGCAAACATGCACAATAAAAGGCTATGTGCATAGGATTGCAGGCTGTTTGTATGCCTGTGCATGTCTGCTCAAGAGTGGCCCCTATTGTTTCCAGTGGGCCTTACGCCTGGGGTGTGTGTATAGGTTTGCAGGCTAAATGTGCAACTTGATAAATTGAGTTGCAGAGTGATAAATTAGCTAGTTGGTGCTGCTGCGGCCCAACCTAAGTGCTCTGGGACACCACCAGCACCACCAGTGATGTCACTTGTTATCTTATTTTAAGCTTCCCTTTGGAATTTTTTTCT
The DNA here is from genome assembly GCA_029204185.1 of Lerista edwardsae. NCBI lineage: Eukaryota > Metazoa > Chordata > Lepidosauria > Squamata > Scincidae > Lerista > Lerista edwardsae. Next base: position 5,966,609 of record JAJKFI010000006.1, read on the forward strand.
ACTAGTATTGTAGGCCAGTCAATTTTGGTTGTCCCAGTAAAGGGCATGATTTAAAGTTCATGTGGTGCCCATGGGATTTTGTTGTTTGTTTTCACTGTTGTACCTTTACGGTAATTCAAGGGGTCTGACTAAACCTAATTGGTGCTATATGGCATTACCTAATTTTACATTGAGGAACATTTGGGAAGTCTTCTTGGAAGCAGTGTTTCTGTGGGCAGAAGTTTGGAAATGGTGTAATATATTTTGTTCAGTGTCAAGCCCATTTGGCTCAGTAGGTTTCAGGCTATGAGCCTATTGTATGCACCAGAAATAAACACCTCTAAACAAATGGCCACAATGCAGTTTACAAACAATAATGTAGTTAAATGTTAGTTATACAGTTATTTAATTAATTAATTAATTAATTAATTATATAGTTGATATTGTTAAATATAATTCACTATATATAAAAAAATGCAGACCAGCAACAGCCACTAGAAATACACGGTGCTGGGGTGAAGAGGGATAGTTGCTCACCCGCTGCTGACTAGAACATCACTTTAGGGGGCCTTTTGCCCAGATAGCAGAGGTATCGGCACCTCACTTTAGCACCCAGTAGCATTGCTGGTTGCAAGCAGGAGTAAAGGGATCTCACAAGCTATATAATAGATGCAGTGCCTTGATGCAGTGACAGCTTTGAAACTTTTGGTCCCAAGCCAATCCTGTGCCAGAGGCAACAGTGATTAGATGCCTCTTTTAAGGCATCCCTAATGCTTCTAACTTTCCATCAATGGTTCCTCATTAGTGGGTATAGGCAGTGATGTCATTCAAATGATTTAGGAACAGGAACTCACTTTTGATTGGCACTTGTCGGGAACCCGGAACCAGCCACGGAGCCCGTTAGGATCCGGAACGCCCGTTCTGGTCCGTTCCCCCTGAATGACATCACTGGGTATAGGGTCAACTATGATTATTCCAATCAAGGTATCCAGTAATCTCATCTATTGCAGTCACTGTAAGGGGTGTATTCAATTATTGCATGGTGTGCACCTAGTGGTGGTGCATGTATGACCTGACACCTGCAGGCTCACATTCATAGAGAATATAGATCACATTCCTGTGAGGATGCAGTTCCATAACCTTGGACTCAGTCAGGTGGGTCTTGGGAGGAATTTTTTCAGAGGTCCTGCTTTAGGACTCAATTCTCATCTTCCTAGATTGGCACCAATTTGGGTTTGTTAAGTCTTCCATGCAGACTGCTCTTCCATGGGGAGGTGCTTTCATGTTAGCTGTCAACCCCCCCCCTTTTTTTTATGGGCTCTCTAGGGCAATAGTGCCCTTTTTTATGGGCAATAGTGCTCCAGTAAGGTTTTTTCCACAAAGTTGATCATAATCACCTGGCCCCTTTTTAGGTGCTGGATTGACGGGATTCTGAATGTTTTAGTTGTTTTACTGTTTCAGTAGTTTTCAAACTGTGTAGAGTCCTTAGAGGCTGCTGCCTGATTATAAATGCCACAGGATGTGGCTATAATGTTGATGGGGCAATAGTGCTCCTCTCCAGTAGCAGCTTGTTTACCCCTTGATGCACATGGCCTATTCAGCCCTGTATGTTTTGCAAACCACCAAATTAGGTCACTACCTACCGATGGGTCCTGGACCCATAATTTTAGAACCCCTGTTTTACTGTATCAGTGTTGCCTTGGATGGAGCCTGTAAAAGTTTAGTTTCATTTCGTTTATGAATATATTTTATATTTCCTTTCAGTTTATGAATGGTTATGAAATGTCATCTCAAAAATCTGGAGCTCAAAAATGCAAGGAAAAACAGAAACGTGATGAGATTAATAAAAAGGGGTGACAAATGCTTTTTTCAATTTGGCGTTAAATGCAAAACAAGCAAAACTAACCAAAATGAAACTTTAAATTCAGAAGAATGTGAGACAAGTGCAGAACTGAAACAAAGGTCAGAATCTCATGAGGCCAGTTTGGATTTTCAAGAAACATCAGATCAAGTAAATTCTCAATTTAAAGATTTAGAGAAACAATTGAATGTTAGTGATGAGAGTACTTCACTGTCTACAGACTCTGGGCATGGCAGATATAGTGAAGAGAAGAGTAGGTCAAATACTGGAATTGATATTGGACTTCTTATAACAGAGGTGCCTTCTTATCTCAAGTGGATATAGCAAACTATGTTATTAAAGGTCATACTGGCTTTCCTAAAACATGTCCCAAAGATATAGATAACCAGGTTTTTCCCAGAAGTCTTCTAACATTTTGAAGTTTAAATGGTGAAAAACATGACCGAGATTGGCTTGTCTGGAGTGAAGTTAAACAAGCATTATTTTGCCTTCCTTGTCAATTATTTTGGAACAAGATTTGTTGCAGCATTAGCTCAGCATCTAAGTCTCTGCTTGCATCAACAAAAGGATGGTAAGCAGCTAAAAAGTGGTGAAAATTATGTATTCGCATCCCAGAACATGAGAGAAGCAATAGTCATAGGCAGTGCTATCTGGCTTGGCGAGAACTAGAAAGAGAGAGGTGTAGGTGAGGGGGCCCATATTAGTCTTGTGTTCCAGCACTTAATAATCCTCTTGGCTTCCAGGTGCTTCAGTTTTGTTTTCATGGGGTGTGAGGTCTCAGGACTTAAAGGTTAAGCCAAAGGCTGAGTGGAAATGATGAGCTTCAAAGCTTTGAGCTTTGAAGAGGAAGTATAACTGGAAAAACTGTTCTTTCAGCTAGAGACATTTGTGAAAATGTACATATTATTATTATTATTATTATTATTATTATTATTATTTGAATTTGTACCCCGCCTTTTTGCCCGAAGGCACTCAAGGCGGCATTACAACAATACAGTAAAATATAAAAACTTAACATAAAAACAATTTAAAAACAATATTAAAATAATACAATCAAACAAAAATTAAAACAAACAACAAAATTTAAAAACAAGCCCTGTGGATCATAAAATATAAAATATAACCAGCCAGCCAGCCATATACAATGCCAACCTAGCAGTTCGAAAGCACCTAAATGCAAGTAGATAAATTGGGACCACTTCGGTGGCGTTCCGTGCGCTACGGCGTAGAGTCATGCCGGCCACATGACCCTGGAAGCTTGTCCTCGGACAAAACGCCGGCTCTGCAGGCTTTGAAACAGAGATGAGCACTGCCCCCTACAGTCGGTCACGACTAGACCATTCGGTCGTGGGGAAACCTTTACCTTTTTTACATATACCATTACCTTCCCGAACTAACTTTGTCGTGCAACTGGCTAATTCCCCATCGACCAGCTCGGCAGCTGGGTAAATGTTATCCTGAGCACATTAGACCTCTTAAACTTGCTTTGGCCTCCTGCATCCCATGGATCAATAAGGCAACAAGGTCACCATATTTCGATTTGCTCACCACGAACAGACCATAAAGAGCTCCGTTCTTTCATCTTTTTTCACATGACCTGGTTTCATGCGCTGCAGATGAAGACCTTGGAGGATTACAACAGCTTAAAACCTGATAGTGGGGGGGGGGGAGAGGAAAAAAAACAGATGGAGCTGAAAGATCATTTTATTTGCTCTAACGACTCTCCATAATCCCTTCATTGCACACCAATGACCTTTAAATAGTATTTAATAATTATCCAAAACAGCATCTTGTCCAATTGCCTCTCCGGTTCACTTCCAATCACGGCAAGTGGCTGCTCACCAGTTCTGTTTTTACTTTCCAGTGAGCAACAAGTTCCAAAATGCACATTTGGGAACATTTTTACCTGTTTTAACCTTTCGGTGAGCAACAACTGCTCAAGTGTGCATTTGGGAACCTTGGAAGTGTGCTGCATGCATCTTAACAGGTGCTGGTGCTCAGACATGCCAGGAAGACACACTGTATAGACTGCAAGTCTGCCTCTTTGTAATTGCCATTCCTCCCTCATGAAGGTAAAGCACTGCACATGCTCAGACACCCTTCAGAGAGCAATCCTAACCAACTTTCCAGCACTGACATAGCTGTGCCAATGGGACATGGGCTGCATTCTGCAGTGGAGTCGTAGTCACAGAGGCCTCCATAAGGTAAGGGGAATGTTTGTTCCCTTACCTCAGAGCTGCACTGCCCTCACCCCAGTACCAAAAGGTTGGTTAGGATTGTGCCCTCAGTTTACTTTGCATGTTTCAGACTAATTGCGTGTATAGGTTGATAATCCCTTATCCGGACTACTTGGGACAGGAAGGTGTTTGGATTTTTCTGGATTTTGGAATAATTGCATGTATATAATGAGAAAGGCTCCTCCTTGCTCTTTTCACTGTTACCTATTTGGGTGTCTGCTTCCCTCTTTGACATTTTTCAACCGTGGCACACGCCAGGGCTGGCTTTAGGAGTAGCAGGACATTGCTGTGGGCCCACCCACCGACCCTCCCTGGATGGGCCCCCACTTAGAGCACTTGTGGTGCCACGCACAAAGCATGACACCTGGAAATAGTTGGTGGTGACACAATGACATCACTGCCAACAGCTTCCAGGAAGCCCATTTTTGGCCATTTGAAGGCAAAGGTAGGTGGGAGGGCCCAAAGTAAAGCTGTTCTACTAGCCCCACTGACTTACAGCCCATAAAGATCCCTGCTGCAGTAGCAGGCGATATGCTCAATGTGCTGGTGCGGGGGGGGGGCAATGTGTAGTACCCAATGTGATGACATTGGTCACACAGAGGCGGATCTACAGGGAGGGCAAAGCTGTTGCAAAGAGCCTTACCCTGTCATGTAAATCCCTCCTCTCCCTTGCTGCAGTAGCCAGTAAGCAACGCCAAGATGTTGCTGTTCCCTTTGAGGACTGGCTAAAACGGTGCAGGAGAGGAGTGATTTCCACTGCAAGGTAAGGCTTCTTGCAAAACTTAGAGCTTTGCCCTCCCTTAGATCTGCCTCTATGGTCACATTGGCTTAAGGCTGGAACTGGCACACACCAGACAGCACAGAATAGAACTTACAACCTGTACGTGGGAATGAGCACAGGACCTTCTTTCCCTGGAAAGTTTTTAAAAACGTTTGGACAAAGATGTCTAGATTTTGGATGTCTGGATAAGGGATCATCTACCTGTATTAAAAGGATGATCCTGAGTTGATTCCTAAATTACATTGTGTTCCAGCTTCCATTTCAAAGCCAGTTTAACTAGAAATATACCAGAAGGTGCATACTAAGCTCAGCAATTAGCATTCATTATCTAAACTGCAGGTGGTGTGAAAGCTGGCTTGCTTTGGGCATGTTTTCCTCTGGTTGCAGAATATCTACTTTTTACCTGAACAGAAAAATGAAACAGATGCAGTGAATCAATCCATATTCATCGATATTACAATGGCAGGCAGATCTCAGCCTCAATGTGTCATAGCATGAGTACAAACAACTAATCAGCACTTTCCTGTCCCTGAAACTTTAAAGCACTGCATTTGTCCCAAATTAGCATCCTCCTATGGGCAAAGTGTTAACCAAGAAAATAAAATCAATGGGTGTGTTGTCGGCTGCTGATGGGAATGCGCTGCTAACAGACTGATGTGTGCAATTCTGATGTGTGACCTCCACAATATCAAGCTTCTAGGTTGTGTTTGAGAGCTTGTATTTCAACAAAATGGGAAGAAAGGTCTTTGTGCACATTCAGCAGAGCTCTCCAGCAGCTTAATATCCTGGCCAAGCAATTCACATAAGGCCCTGGAAAGCAAATGAGCAGAAGTATGTCAGGAGACAGTATAATTAAGTTTGTTTGATTATCCAGGAGATAAAGAATGCAATTTTGGGGATGTCATTAAAACAGAAGGAGTCTTGGCTTCAGTCTGACAGTTGCTCTAGTCATGTCATTATGTCTTTTAAAAACACTGGCGTTCTAAAGTGTCGGCCACAGTAGCCTCTGAGGGCACAATTCTAACTTGGAGTTAGGCCAGAAACAATTAGGCTGGCAAAGTTTGGCTGGCACAAGGAACACCCAGACGTGCGCCATCCTCCCTGACTCCGAGAGTGGTCCAAACGTGCTTTAGGGTAGCCCTGGTGCCAGCCTAACTCCAGGTTATGATTGCGCCCTGAGACTGGTCCACCAAGAAACCTTTATTTTCTGATTTGAGGAGCAAAGTCACAGAAGCAGGCAAAGAACATTGTCAGCAAGGAAGAAGGAGCATTTACAAGTCCAGTCTTTTTCTACACTGATTTCTGATTCATGGACATTACGGCTTGAATATGGTATCTTTTTAAAAATCTGCTTCCTTCTCCCTGTTCCCCAGCTGCCAGCCAACCTCAAGTGCCAATCAAAAGTGAGTACCTGTTGCTAAATCATTTAGATGCCATTACTGCCTGTGCAAGTTCATGCTCCAACTGTCCATGCTTTCCTCTCTTCCAACAGCAGAGAGACACTTTGCAGCTCGCCAGCACTTCAGTCAGCCAGGCAAGCAGGCTGTCGCTGGGCCTTAAAGGCTGCCTTCTACAAACACCGTACAATTGCAGGTTAAAAAAAAAAATTCCCTTCCTTCCTTCCTCTTCCCAAACTGCAAGCAGACTTCACCCTGCACAATTTCACACTCTGGCTGGCCATGGTGTCCTGTCTGGCTCTCCCAACAGCTAACTCCTGCAGGGACATGCTTCACAGCTAGTCAGCACACCCCACAGGCAGGCAGGCAGGCTGCTGCTGGATCTTAAAGCCTGCCATCTATAAGCACAGTACTATGCCTTTTAATATATAATAGGGACTTGAGTACACACGTTTTTTGGTATTAGCAGAGAGTCCCTGAAACAAACCCCAGCAGATACCAAGCTCCCCTCTGTATTTCTCTTCTTCATTGGCATGGATGTGGGGCTTATTTTATACTGATTTTATAGTGTCTTCAAAGGAATCCTGGGCATTGCTGCTTGGTCAAAGTGCTAAGAATTATGTTCGAGTTTCCAAGCCTCTACCAGACACTTGAGCACCTGAGTCTAGAAGAAAGGGAATGAAAGTGAAATCAGAGTGCAATATTAACTTGCGCTGGAACAGCGAGGCCAGTGGGACTGCACTGTATCCAGCGCAGCTTCGGAGCACTGGGGAGCCTCCCTGGGGCAAGGGCACATTTGCACCCTTGCCCCAGGGGAGGCTCCAGCCTCCCCAATGTGCTCCTTGGATCAGCGCCTGCCAATCGGCCCAACAGCGCATCCAGGATTTCACCCTCAGGTCTAGTGCACATCTGCCCACGTGCAGAGTGTTCACTCTGGGTTTTTTTTCCATTGCTTCTAAGAGTCCATTTTTATAAACTTATATTGAGCTGGGATTTATCTGTATTTAGTCAGATTATATTTATTTAATTTATTTATTTAAGAAATTTCTACCCCGCCTTTCCTCTGCCAAGGCATATATCTGAATTGAACTGTTCCAGGGAAGTAGCCTTGTCAGCAAAACAAGAAAGAGTCTTCTGGCGCCTTAAGGACAAACACATTTATGGTTGCCTTCGCTTTCACGAACTACTAGTCCATAAAAGCTTCTGCTAAAATACATATGATTGTCTTTGAGGCTCTTTGTTGTTTTTGCTTTCAGACATTATGAGCTTCTACCTCCTGCATTGTCTCCCTTCCCTTTCTGGGACTTTTGCATCTGTCTTGGCCCATATTCATGAACGTCTTGCAGTATCTTTTGGCAACTTTTGGAGGCTGTACATTAATTATACCGCTTGGCTGGGATCCAAAGGACCACAGGAAGCTTTTACATAAACAGAGGGCTTCCAACGGCACATCTCTCACGCAATCTGATCAGCTGCTCTTGAAACTCAGGAGAATTTCCTGAGTAGTCTCTGATGTAGCAGAGAGAACTTCAGGGTCAGAATAAAATCATGCAGAAGCCCTGGATGCATTCCACAGGCATGAGTCTGTTTGGATACTGGCTGTTGCCTATATGCTAAGAGGTGACATTCTCCAACCCTTCTGCCCAAGAAGGAAATAAGTGTGAGCCAGAGTCAGTCAGCAAGGGCTGATGGGAGATAGGGATGAAGAAAGCATCATTTCCGCACCAACTAATAGTTGCATTCTTTGCATGTGCAAAATAATATGGGCTCTTGGGTTCGACCTCTAGGATTTCATGTGAGATCCAGTCAGTAGTGTCATTCAGTAATGATCAGACGGAACGCGAGGCGGGACTTACCGCCTGATTGGCTGCTCGTTGATGACGCGTCGCGACCTTGCCGAGTGCCGTGCGGGCACCCCTGGCTTCGGTGGGTGCTGAGGAGGGCCGCGGAGGGGCGCGCCACCTGGAAGAAGCCCCCACGGTGGAAAGGCAGGCGGCGACGCGTCACGGGCTCCCTGTCAATCAAGGGGTAAGTCCCGCCTCGCGTTCCGTCTGATCATTACTGAATGACACTACTGGATCCAGTCCAGGTGAGAGCCAAGATGGCTGCCTTTGTATCCGTTTAACATTTTCTACCAATGATGCGTTAAAGCAACATTGATAGAAATACAATCTCCAGTGCATCCTTGGTAGAAAATTTAAACAACATGACTAAATCTGTTTGATAGCCAATACTTTCAGGATATGTAAAACGCATGTGCAAAACATGGCACACACCCTCATTCTGCTCCCTGATACTGGCATTGTCCGGAATGAGAGAGTTGGAAGAATAAAGTCTATGATGATTCTTATAGAGAGCTCTGATATGTTTAAGATCTTCCTTTTCAAGAAGTGTTGACTCTGATCTTAAAAGGAAACCTTGGAAAGGAAAAGTCAGCCTGAGAAAAACCTTTGATAAATCTTCTTTCATATCAGTATCCAGCAGGGCTATACAATGAATTCTTCCATTCTCACTGTTAGCTTTCTCCTATAATTAATCTTCCTTTGTACACTCTTTTCCCGAATGATGTATTTTGGGTATTCAAGCAAGAAAAAGAAAAGCAGCATGCAGATGAACAAAGTTGTCAAGAAAAACAGAGTCCCAAAATGCCCACAGCCATTCCTGCCTTCCTTTTTCTGGACCTTGGGACCAAGCAAGATGCAAGGTACCTGTGCTTGGGTCTCCCAGCATCTTTTTCAAGGATAAAAGGGAGCTGTGGGGAAGGGGACGCCAAGGTGAGCTAAGGTCATGGTGCTAGGGGTGGGGCTCAACACCGAAACCCTCCACGCGGGCGGCACTGGTGTCACAAAACGTGCCGCAAGACATGTTCAGCACCGGTGGTAAGGGTTTACTGCCTGCACTGGAGCGGCACTGGAGCTCACTGCCTGGAGGCGACGAGGCAGCGATGGCAGCCAGTAAGTGAACCAGGTGCCAGCGTTGTGGGGATTCTGGGCAGGGTAGGAGGGTGTAATGGGGTAGGAGGAGGGGTGGAGCAGGTATGGGACCGGCAGCAACTGTTGCCACTGATCCCAACCTCTGTATAGGGATGCACGGCCCTACATGGAGGCCCTCGCCTCTGCACCGGATAAATAGCTGGTGCAGAGGTGAGTAGACCCATCACCAGTGATGGGATCTACAGACGACCTGGGGGAACGCTGGGCGGGACTTCCGCGGGGCTTCCGCGTGATTGGCTGCCTGTCCACAGTGTTCTGCAGCTGTCCTGGCCTGGGGGGGGGGCTGCCCCCGGTTAGCACGCCCCATCGCTGCTCGCCCAGGCACCCAGCGCGACCCTCACCCGTCCTCTGCAGCGAGCAGGACCCCCCCCCCGAGGCCAGGGCAGCTGCGGATCACCGCGGACGGGCTGCCAATCACCCGGATGTCCCGCCCAAGTCCTGCCCAGCGTTCCCCCAGGTCGTCTGTAAATCCCATTGCTGCCCATCACCTGTGCTGCACCTTACCCCGGAGGATGGGGGAGAACCTCCCCTGCTTCCAAGGAGCCTCCTGTGGCTGCCTAGCTGCTGCAGGCTACACTGGTAGCTATTTGGTTGCCACTGTGCCTGTGGTGGCAAGGTAGCTCAGGATTGGGCTCTTAATCTTCCCACATGCATACACCATTTTTCTCGAGGTTTAGTGCACAATGTTGAAATACGGAGACTTCAGATATTTGATCTAGTATTCATTGTTCAGTAAATGTTGTGTGAAAATATTTTCACCAAAATGGAACATCCATACTGCTGTGGAAAGAAAATATGTAAAGGCCTTATAAAGCTGTATGCAAAACCCAGTGCATTGATAACAAAAGATCCAAGATAAGAAATTCGATTCCAGTCACGTATGCAATGATAGATTCACAGTCAGTCCATATACAGTATACAGGCATGCCCCAGTATCCACTGATTCAGTAGCCATGGTTTCAGTTATCCACTGATACCATGGATACTGGGACACCTATTAAAAAGACAGGGGAACATTAAACAAATCTCTCATTTTTTACCTTGTTGCAGCAAAACCACTGATGTTCCCCTATCTGTAAAAAGGCATCCCCAGGATCACTATTTTAGGTATTCATGTTGGAGTCTGAAACGGAACCAGGGCATGCCTGTCCAGTTTCATTACTCTGCCCCAATAACTAACAACATATATAGTCATAAATGAATTCTTGCTTTGTGCCCTTGTAGTATTTTTTTTTTTTTTTGGTGGGGGGATTCTGGCTTTCCCTCACTTTTCCAGATATATCTCTTTTCCCGTATGCTTTCCCCTTCCCATCTATCATTCTCTAGTGCAGCAATTTTCAATCTTTTTCATCTCATGGCACACTGACAAGGTGCTAAAATTGTCAAGGCACATAATTGGTTTTCTTTTACAATTGACAAGGCACACTGTGCTGCTAGTGGGGGACTCACAATCCCCCCCATTGCCCTACTAATAGATTATTCCCCCATCACCCATTTGCACACCTGCGAACCATTCAGGGCGCAATCCTAAACTGAGTGAGGCCGGCATAAGCTAAGATAGCAAAGTTTGGCCAGCCAAAGGACACCATAAAGTATGTTTGGACCACTGTCAGAGTCAGAGAGGCCAGCACACAGACATGAGCCATCCTCCCTGATTCCAAGAGTGGTCCAAATACACTTTATGGTGGCCTTTGTGCTGGCCAAACTTTGCTGGATTAGCTTATGCCGGCCTAAGTCCAGTTTAGAATTGTGTTCTCACAGCACACCAATGTGCCATGGCACACTGATTGAAAATTGTTGCTCTAGTGGGCAAAACGGCATGCTCACCTCTCTTTCTGTTCTCTCCCATGTAACATTTGATAAGGCAAAACACATAGCATGACATCATTTTGTTTGAATTTCTCCACCCCACACTTTGGCTGCCAATGGATTTGCACATGGAAACTTGCAAAACGATGACTGACACAATGTCCATTGTGGTTGCTTTTGGCAGCAGCTGCATCTTGGCTATAATGTGTGTTTCTAGCCTGTGTTACCATAATATTGACCCTTCCGTGATTGTGGCAACGTCATATTTTGCAACAAGCTGGCAGTAAGTCCTCACTAAGCAATCACTAGAATTGCAATACTAATGTCTATTAAAACCAGAGGGACTCAAATAAGCACTTTTGTTTATCCTGCTGATGGAGCAGACTTTAAAATATGATCTCAGATACGCTTTCAAAAGCAATACTTGGATCAGTACTGTACACAGTTCTGGTTTTTCTATATTGGTACATAGTTCTTTGTAGATCATCACCAAATGCATTAGCTTTAAACATAATTTAGAGTAGTGGCAAAAGAGACTGCGGAGCTTGTTTGCTTTGTAACAGAACTTCTAATGAACCGACACTGGGAAATGCAACCTTCCATCTTTTCTCTGATGAGGCATCAGCAACATTCACTTCCATCAGCACTGGAAGGAAACCAGGATCAGGCACTGATATTTGTATTTCCAGATTTCTGTTATTTCCTATCATTACAGCATCTTAAAGAATTTGAAACAAGTGAAAAACAGACAGGTAGGTAGATAGCTAGATAGATGGCTAAATAGCAAAGGGTGCTAGAAAGGGACTTTTGCCAGAAGGGGCAGGTTTAAGGCATGTATAATCTGCCCAACCTCAAAGACTCAGGGCGGGTAAGAAAAGCAAACACAAAAATCCAAACATAATTCAGAGCACGAGCCTATACTGCGCTGGAATGGCGAGGTCGCTGGGCCTGCGCCATATCCAGCGCAGTATTAGGCCTGCTGCAAGGACACGTTAGGGGGGCCTCCCCGCAGCTGGAGCAGATCTGCAGAGACCAGGCGACCCAAATCAGGGCTATGCGGCCTCCCAGATGGGCTTAGGATTTGGCCTTATGGCCCACCCAGAACCGCCCTCTCCCCGCCCACTCCCTCCCCATCCCAGCATGGCTCCTCCCCTTAGCACCAACATGGGGGTGCCACTCAATACCCCTGCATCGGCACGAAGGGTGTAGCGCCGAAGCAACCACATTGTGTCGATGCTGCACACCCCGTAGGATTGCGCTGCCCGGCACTTCATATTAAAAGTCACCATCCTCTGCTGATTTAGCCTTAAATCCTCAATTCAAACCGGGACAAGTAGCTCTTACTTATGCAGCCTGCTCAGTCTTGGACTTTGGCGAATCTCCACTGGGAGAGAGTTTCATAACTGGGGTGTGGGGAAAGGGCAGCTGCTAAGAATACTCTGTTCCAGAGGCCTTATTTACAGTTTAAACTTTGCAATTGAACAGCCAAAAATAAATGGATTTGCACCTGCATTGATGCATGTGGGAGTCTGGGAGCTCAATCCTAACCTGGAGTTAGGCCGGCACAGTTAGGCCAGCAAAGTTTGGCCTGCACAAGGGCCACTACAAAGCACTCAGGCAGCTCAATCCTACAGACCACATAGCATCAGCGCAATGGGGTTGCGCCGACGCTGCGAGCTTAGTGCTGGCACAGGGATGCCAATTGGCACCCCCACGTCAGCACTAAGGCAACGGGACCAGCGCTGCAGGCAGGGCCTGTCCTGTTTGCACCCACGCAGCACCTCCCTAGTGTCCGTCGAAGCCGGCCAGCGCAAGGGAGGCACCATGACAGGGCAGCACGGGAATTGGGCGAGGGAGGGAGAATGTGGGCGAGGGGAAGGCGGGACCTGGGCGGGCCTGGGAAGCGGCCATACGGCCCCGATTTGGCATGCAGTCTCCTTGGATCTGCGCCCGCTATTTAGTGGGCGCAGATCCGAGGAGCGCATAGGGGAGGCTGGAGCCTTCCCTATGGTAAGGGAGCACACACTCCCTTGCCACGGGAGGCTCCAGCCTCTACCCACCCAGCGTTGGACATGGCGCTGACCAGCCGGCCTTGCCAATCTGGCGCTAGGTAGGATTGCGCTGTCAGAGTCAGAGAGAATGACGAACGTCTGTGTGCTGGCCTCTCTGACTCGGAGAGTGGTCCGAGCATATTTTAAGGTGTCCCTTGTGCTGGCCAAACTTTGCAGGCCTAACTGTGCTGGCCTAACTCCAGGTGAGGATTGTGCTCTGGGTGATGCAGCTTTCCACGTGTCCACTTTCAGGCACACCTGTGTGCTACATTTCCATAGGCATTTCATGTGGTGCGGCTGTGACAGATGTTGTCTCACCAGGCACATCTCCATTACCTTGAAAAGAAACAGCCTCTGTTACTAATCTTTGGATAACAGAAAAATTACCTGGAAATCCACCAGACTTCATGGGTCTACAACGCCCTGGGACAGTAATCCCATTTCATTTTAAAGCCCTCTTGGGAAAAGGGCCTTTGATTTTAATGTACTATATTATCTGCAATGCATTAATGAGCAAATACTTCTTCAGCAAGCTATTACGGTCTCCAGAGCTGCCGAATTATTTTTTTAAAGCATGTTGCCTGGTCTTCAAAATGTGTCCCTATTTTTCTGCCAGCCTTTTCATAATTCTCTGTAAAGATAAGGCACCTGCCTCACTATGGCTAGCAAGGTTGTGATGACTGAGAACAAGAGTGCCTTAATGAAAAGCCGATGATTAGACTCTTGTTGACCTTTTGACTCTTGAAATCCTAACACAAAATTCCTATTGTGTAAGAAACTCACAGTCCCTTGAAGCGGAATTCAAAGGGAACTATTCCTCCAGCAGGGATAGCCAAGTAAAAATTGTCCCACTTTTACTTCAAAAAGTGCAAATGCAAAACCACAACACTGGTAGAAGCCTAGTAGAACTTTATCCATTAGTTTGTTTTTCAGTCATTTTTTTTATTTATCGTGAAAAGTTTGAAACGAGGCAAAGCAAATTCCAGATGTGAGGTGTGTGCATGTGTTTTATATTTGAACAGAACGAAAAAAGTAATTTAATTAAAATGAATGAGCTTTCAGGAGCTAATGAGGAAGTGGGCACTTTAGCCAGAAAGACGCCTGTCTAAGAGTGCAATTCTAACCTGGAATTAGACTGGCACAGTTAGGCCAGCAAAGTTTGGCTGGCACAAGGGATACTTTAAAGTACATTTGGACCACTCTCGGCAGAGGCAGATCTAAGGGAGGGCAAAGCTCTAAGTCTTGCAAGAAGCCTTACCTTGCAGTGGAAATCACTCCTCCCCTGCACCGTTTTAGCCAATCCTCACAGGGAACAGCAACATCTTGGTGTTGCTTACTGGCTACAGCAGCAAGGGAGAGGAGGGATTTACATGACAGGGTAAGGCTTCTTGCAACACTTAGAGCTTTGCCATCCCTGTAGATCCGCCTCTGACTCTCGGAGTCAGAGAGGCCAGATGACCACCAGCCAGCAAGAGATCAGAATGTGATTAGCTCCTCCATTGAACTTAATGTTCTGAAAACTACTTACTTTTGGTTGGATTGTGCCCAAGGATTGAACCAATCAGATCAATTAAAATAATGTCTCTTTACATAACTTAGCTTTGCTTTTCTAAAACTGCCAACTACAGGATTTATTGAGAGGTTACGGAGAGCTGACGATTATAATTTCATTTCCTCCCAGAAATCTACACATAAATTTAGTATTTGCCAGCTGTGTTTATTGCCTTCTGTTGATCGCCAATGGCAGGTACAAAAATATAACAACATAAGAATTTGGCAAAAAAAAAAGTGGCATCATGAACATCTAAACTCTATAGCTATAGGTGCTGCACATCTGTTTATTTCATAGCCTGCTCCAAGTTCATGAACAACTCTTTGTAAAAAATCTGTAGGAGGTTCTCCTCAAAATTGGCATCTTTGCGCTTAGCTCTACTTCTTTCTCGTTCATCAAAAGCCACAGCTAATAAGAAATACAGGCATGCCCCAGTATCCACTGATTCTGTAACCCACGGTTTCAGTTATCCACAGATAAATACTGGGTCGCCAATTAGGATAACATTAAACAAATCTCTCTCTTTTTTAATCTTTTTGCAGAAAACCACTGATCTTCCCCAATTTTTAAAAGGCGTGCCCAGGATCCACAGTTTCAGGTTTCCACCAGGGGAACCCCAGCAGATACAGGGGCATGCCTATAATATGGCCATATGGCAGTGAAGACTCCTGTTCATAAAACCTGTTAATCCAGTTGCTTCCTGGATCCAATCCTTCCAATAACGGGAAGCCTGCATTTCATTTGAGTGGCCTTTTTTGCCATATTAGCTTGCTTCCTTTCAAAGCACACGTTCTCTCTCGCGTCATCTCTTGCTGCCTCCGAGCCCTGCTACTCCACTTCTATTGAGTTCACGTACTCACAGATGTACACGATACAGAAAGCCTTAACCCTAGAATTATAATAACCCTAATATAACAACTCCCTTCGCAAAAGGCCACCAAAGGTCTTACTCCCGTGAACACTGTATTTGTTTGACTTCTTTTCTTCTATCCACAACATTCTGTACTCGGCAATATGCTGGAAGGGAGCCCCAGAGCTGGTAAGTGAACACAGGGGGTGGGCAGGAGACAGGAGTGGGGGTAATGGTGTGAAGAGGGGAAGAAACAGGGCAGGGAGGATATGTGCTAAGGCCAGGAAGGGGCAGTATCGGTGCCAATAGCTCCACTGATATCCTACCCCCCCCTTCCCAGCCTTGATCTGCATTCCTGGGGCCACTTGGACCTGCACCAGCAAAACTGCTGACCCAAGCAGACCCATTCAGGCAGCAGAGGCTTACCCCTGGGCAAAGGAAAAAATGTTCCCTTACCCAGAGGAGACCTCTGGGACTGTACTATGGCTGCATCAGCTGGGAAGGGGGGATGTTTGACTGGTATGAACAACTAGTATGAAAGTAGTCCGTCTCATAGCCTGTGGTTTGCTGCCTCTTCTTGCTAGCTCACTCAGGCAGCCTTTTTTAGTTTCATAAAAAGCACTTGTCGAATGATTCTCGCAAAATTTGACAAAAGCTGTCCAAATCTCCCTCACCCATTTTTAAAAATATTATTCTGCCAGTCTGTTGGTTGAGTGTGGGAAAGATTGTACACTTCAGTAAGGGAAGAAATTAAGAAGCTGGGAGAGTAATGGAAACAGATTACAGAATTCAAATCACTAGCACACGGGTCACAGATGAGCTCTTGGAGCACATGGTAGTACTTTAGAAGGTAATCAAGAGAGGTCAAAACATTAAATTACTTCCCACCATGTTCATAGTTTCCTTTTGCTGCTATACAAGAAAGCAGGATAGAAACTCATTTTTCTGCTCCAGGCTGTAACGTTTTCCTCATTACAAAACCACCAAATGGAATTTCAGAGCACATTTGGCTTGCCTCTGAATACATGAATGGCTTCCGTTGGGTTAATCCTGGAGGTATATCTGTGCAAATCTGCTGGAAGTGAGATAAGAACCAGGGTTGAAAAACTGACTTGAAGATACAGAGATAGGTTTCTGGCCCTAAGAAAGGACGTATCATCACAAGATAATTGTTTGGCTTTAATTATTTGTTCAATATGACCACTTTCCAAGGAAGTATGTTCATCACTGAAGCTGTCTTCTTTGTTAATTCATACAAATTGCTTTGGATTTGGCTTTAAGGATCACAGATATTGAATTTTGGTTTGCAAGAATTTTATAGTGCATTTCAAAAGAAAGAGAAGAGCAATTTAACAGTAGGTTACATTCCGTTCATAGTTTGTAGTCTTGGATACTAAATATGTCAGAAAAAAAGGAAGGGAGATCACAAGATGCTAACTCTGACAGCCCAATCCTATTCCCCGCCAGTCAATAGCATGCAGCCATGCTGCTGAAGTAGTGCTGCATGACCTTTTCGATGTAGCTCCGGGTAAGCTGATCATATATGGGTCTCCTTGGACCAATGCTAGCTACTCTGCTGGTGTACGGTCAAGGGCAGGAAGGCAGCAGGGCTGGTTAGAAAATCAGGGATAGGAGCCAGCATGCACTTTTGCCATCAAGATACATCTCCTCCACCCCCGCTCCTGCCCTCTCCCCTCCCTGCCAGGAACCTCTCCCTCCCCCTACAAACCATCTTCTCCACCACCTTACTGTCTCCAGTGCAACCCAGGTGGCCCACTGGAGTGCATGGAAAGCTGTCAGACTGGAGTGCATGAAAAGCTGCTGGTGGTTCACATGTGCTTGGCAGTAGTGCCCCATTTAGCATGGTACCACACCATTCACGACAGCAGAACATGAATTCCACAGTTCTCTGAAGAATAGGGCTGGTCTGTGTGTTGTTTGTGCAAAAACATTGCAAACATCCAATTTGCTACTGGTTTTGAATACTTGGTTCTGTTTTGATTTGCTGTGGATATTTAATTAACCCTTCCCTTGAAAGTGCACAAAACAACATGGGGAAGAAGACTCATCACTTGACTATGTACAGTATATATATAAGAAGTAGCTGAAGATGGTGAAGGTGCTCACTGCAGATAAACTTGAATGAATTATATCGTGCAAGTGTGACTGCCAGTTTTTGTTTTTGATTGCCTTAAAATAATTTTTGCATCTAGTCTGGACATTAATTAGCTAAAGCACAGCAACCACACATCAAAATCCATGTGAATTTTGCACTTGCCAAATATATCTTTTCTAAAATAATATGTATTTTGATTGTCACTTGTTTCTCCAAGATTCTGGTTTATTATTTCCCTTCTTAAAAATAAAACAAGAGGAATTTAAGTTGTAAATTACATTAATTGTTCTACGTTCTAGACAAAGGCACAAGTCACTTGGCTGTTTTGACAAGCCATTTGGCACTCTATGGGAACATTCATTACTTAAGAATTTGTGATTGGATTGGATTGAATTGAATTGGCAGTAATAATCTTGGCAGGCTTGGCAAGGATGCAGGTAGAATTTGAGTAGTCAGGCTAAGAGCACAATCTTAACCTGGAGTTAGGTCGGTACAGTTAAGCCAGCAAAGTTTGGCCGGCACAAGAGACACCATAAAGTATATTTGGACCAATCTTGGACTCAGAGAGGCCAGCACACAAATGTGAGCCATCCTCCCTGACTCCGAATTTATGACATCCTCCTAAACACGCTTTATGGTGGCCCTTTTTCCAGCCAAACTTTGCTGACCTAACTGTGCCAGCCTAACCCCAGGTTAGGATTGCGTTCTAAGGGTAATTATGTAAATATAATAAAGGGTTTCTGCAAAGGGATATTACTGTATGTTGACCATAAAGCAGACATTATGGGGATGGGTTCTCTTGCTCTTGCTGTGCTTCAGAGATTCTATTAGTTGCATCAGCTAGGAAGTCCTATGTTTAAAGGATCTGTAGTAGTAGTATGAAGGAGTAATTGGCTTCTTTAAATTTTGTTGTTGTTCAGTCGCTAAGTTGTGTCCAACTCTTCGCGACCCCATGGACTACAGCACGCCAGGCCTCCCTGTCCTCCACTAGCTTCCGGAGTTCGCCCAATTTCATGTTCATCGCTTCAGTGACACTAACCATCTCATCTTCTGCTGCCCCCTCCTCCTTTTGCCTTCCATCTTTCCCAGCATGAGGGTCTTTTCTAAAGCGTCCTCTCTTCTCATGAGGTGGCCAATGTGTTTGAGCTTCAGCTTCAGGATTTGTCCTTCCAGGGAGAAATCAGGCTTGACTTTTCTTTAAATAGTGAGAACTAAAATGGGTTCAAATGGCTGTTTCCAATGGTAAGAGTTCAGATGACACTTTTGACAATGAATACTCTGTAACGTACAGTGGAAGCCGTACACATTTATAAGTCACCCACTGATTCAGGGCACAATCGTAAGTTGCGCTGGAACAGCAAGGCCAGCGGGCCTGCATTATACCCAGTGCAGCTTTAGAGCCCTGGGGAGCCTCCCCAGGGGAAGGGCATGTTTGCGCTCATCTGCGCCTGTTGCATAGCAAGCACAGAGCCAAGGACACTGTGCTGCCCAAATTGGGGCCACGTGGCGGAGGCTTGGATGCAGCCAACCCCACCTGCCCCCCTGGGCCGGCACACCTCCTGGCCTACCCATCCCCTCCCAGTTCATAGTAAATATTAATAGGATTGCCTGCTATGGCAACAGGTGCCTGCTATGCAACAGGTGTTATTACCCAAGTATTACCTGCTATTACCCAAGTGTCAGACATATTTCTTGCATTATCTGGCTGTGTAGCACATGAAAAAAAATTGAATTCATTTACTATGCAGGTCAATAATTTATGTTTTAATATTTCTGTGTATTTTAAAATTTAGGGCCCCTTTATTTTATAAGCCCTGCACTAACTTAATTCAGCCCTGAAAATCTGGGAAATTTTGGGTGGCAACCTGGATCCAGTCTACAGACTGTAGGTTGCTGACCCCTACTCTAAAGTACTGCAGAGAGACGCTATCTTTCCTTGAAAATACCCAAGAACGGGGAAGCTTAATACCATCTTACTAGATCTACATTTCTAAGTTAAAATTTTCAAAGAATGGACCATAGGTCATGAAGCTGAACTGGAATCCAGCCTGTTGCAACCATCTCCTGCTGGTTACTTAGCTCACAATTGCCTCTTTTCTTAACCTTATTCACATAAATAATACGGATGTTGGAAGCTATCTGGACACCACACCATTCTGAGCATAAACTTAATAGGCCTTATGCTTTTATCTAATGTGGAGTTCAGCAATCAAATATATGCAGTTGTGTCACTACCCTGGGCCAGCTCCAGGAGTGGCAGGGCCCAATGTGGGGCATTCCCGCAGGGCCCCCACCAGCGGTGTTAGGCGGCCAGAACGCTGGGCGGGACATCCGGGTGATTGACAGCCCGCCCGTTGCGTTCCCGAGCGTTACGCCGTTTGCATAACCAATTACGCCGCTTGCGTACGGTACGCAAACGGCGTAACACTGCAGAACGCGACGGGCGGGCTGTCAATCACCTGGATGTCCCGCCCAGCGTTCCGGCCGCATAACACCGCTGGCCCCCACCCTTCCTGAGGGGCCCCCACTCACCAAGAAAAATGCTTGTGGTGCTGCATGCGGCACCTGGAAATATCTGGTGGCAACATTGTGGTGTCACCACCAACCGCTTCTAGGAGGCCCATTTATGCCTGTTCAGATGCAGGGGTGGCTGGGAGGGCCCAAGGTAAAGCTGCTCTGCTCGCCCCATTGACTTACAGTTCATAGAGATCCTTGTTGCAGCACCAGGCAATATGCTCGCAGTGCAGGTGCGGGAGCCCCCAAAAGGCGGGGCCCAATGTGATGACTTTGGTGACATTGGCTTAAGACAGGCCCTGACCCCAGAGGAGGATCTACAGGGAGGGCAAAGCTCTAAGTTTTGCAAGGAGCCTTACCCTGTCATGTAAATCCCTCCTCTCCCTTGCTGCTGTAGCCAGTAAGCAACGCCAAGATGTTGCTTTTCCCTGTGAGGATTGGCTAAAATGGTGCAGGGGAGGAGTGATTTCCACTGCAAGGTAAGGCTTCTTGCAAAACTTAGAGCTTTGCCCTCCCTTAGATCTGCCTCTGCCTGACCCTGAAGATATTTCCTGTGGAATAACAACACTTTTCCTCTCACAGACTACATGATGAATGCAATACAGTTTTTATTTAGGAGTCTTTGGGAATGCTAATATTCCAGGTGAACTCATTTTAATACAGATCTATATATATAAAGAAGAGCCTGGGTGTGTGTGTATGTGTGTGTGTGTGTATGTCTCGCATAGGCTCCGCAACGCCTGGAGCGATCGGCACGAAACTCGGCACGCATATACCTTGCGGCCTGGCGACAAACACTGCGGGGGTCGGGCCCCCCTAGCGCCCCCGGGGGTGGGGGTACGTGGGGGTTCCCTTGTGAAAACGGTCAAAAACGGCTGAAATCGGCGTCAAATCCACAGTTTCTGGGGTCGCCGAGATGAGCGGCGACGCTCCCGATGCCCTTGGAGTCCGGGATCAGCCCCCCCTCAATGTGGGGGGCAAGAAGGGGTGCGACACACCACGTCCGCCATGCCCTGCTGGAACGCCTGGACCGATTGGTGCCAAACTCGGCATGCGGAAGCCTAGCGGCCTGGCCACAAACACTGTGGGGGTCGGGCCCCCCTAGCGCCCCCAGGGGTGGGGGTACACGGGTCCCCACGTGAAAACGGTCAAAAACGGCCAATATCTGTGTCAAATCCACAGTTTCCGGGGTCGCCGAGATGAGCGGTGCCGCTCCCGATGCCGTTGGAGTCTGGGCTCGGCCCCCCCTCAACATTGGGGCCAGAAGGAGTGCAAGACACAACGTCCGCCATGCCCTGCTGGAACTCCTGGACCGATTGGCGCCAAACTCAGCATGCGGAAGCCTAGCGGCCTGGCCACAAACACTGCGGAGGGCGGGCCCCCCTAGCATCCCTGGGAGTGGGGATATGCAGGGGTCCCCATGTAATGTGAAAATGGTCAAAAACGGCCAATATTGGCGTCAAATTCACAGTTTCCGTGGTCGCCGAGATGAGTGGTGGCACTTCCAATGCCGTTGGAGTCTGGGCTCGGCCCCCCCTCGACGTGGGGGCCAGAAGGGGTGCAAGACACAACGTCCACCATGCCCTGCTGGAACGCCTGGACCGATTAGCGCCAAACTCAGCATGCGGAAGCCTAGCGGCCTGGCCACAAACACTGCGGAAGTCAGGCCCCCCTAGCACCCCTGGGAGTGGGGGTATGCGGGGTCCCTGCGTGAAAATGATTGAAAATGGCCGAATTTGGCATCAAATCCACAGTTTCCGGGGTTGCTGGGACGAGCGGCGACGCTCCCAACGCCGTCAGAGTCCGGGTTCAGGCCCCCCTCGGCATGGGGGGCCAGAAGGGGTGCGAAACAAAACATCCGCCATGCCGTGCTGGAACGCCTGGAGCAACGCGCACCAAACCTGGCACGTGCATGCCTTGCGGCCTGGTGACAAACGGCCGAATTCATAGTTTCCGGGGTCGCCAGGGCGAGCAGCAACACTCCTGATGCCATTGAAGTCCAGGTTCGGGCCCCCCTCAGTGTGGGGGGTGAGAAGGGGTGCGAAACACAACGTCCGCCATGCCCTGCTGGCACACCTGGACCGATCAACACGAAACTTGGCATGCATACACCTTGCAGCCTGGCAACAAACACTGCGGGGGTCGGGCCTCCCCAGTGCCCCCGGGGGTGGGGGTACGCAGGGGAACCTGCATAAATCGGTCAAAAACAGCCGTGAT
Source organism: Lerista edwardsae (assembly GCA_029204185.1). Taxonomy (NCBI): domain Eukaryota; kingdom Metazoa; phylum Chordata; class Lepidosauria; order Squamata; family Scincidae; genus Lerista; species Lerista edwardsae. The sequence continues at coordinate 5,988,966 of JAJKFI010000006.1, forward strand.
TGGCGTTGAATCTGTAGTTACCAGGGTCGCCGAGGAGAGCGGCGACGCTCCTGATGCTGTGGGGGTCCGGGTTTGGCCCCCCCTCGGTGTGGGGGGCAGGAAGGGGTGCAAGACACAACGTCCGCCATGGCCCGCTGCGACGCCTAGAGTGATTGGTGCCAGACTCGGCACGTGCGTGAGAATGGTTGAAAATGGAGAAAATTGGCGTCGGATCCGTAGTTTCCAGGGTCACTGAGGTGAGCAGTGACACTCCCGATGCCGTGGGAGTTTGGGTTCGGCCCCTTCTCAATGTGGGGGATGGAAAGGGGTGCGAAACAAGATGCCCACCATGCCCCGCTGCAACGCCTGGAGCAATTGGTGCCAGACTCGGCACGCGCGTGCCTTGCAGCCTGGCGACAAACATTGCAGGGTCAAGGCCCCCCCAGAGCCCCCGGGGGTGGGGTGCACAGGGCCCCTGAAGTGAAAATGGCCGAAAACGGGCGAAATTGGCGTTGAGTCCGGGTGACGCTCCCGACGCGGTTGGAGTCCAGGTTCGGCTCCCGTCGTTGTGGGGGGTGAGAAGAGATGCAAAACTCATAAACTCTGGAAGATCATTTTGTTACCCGGGCAACGCCGGGTAACAAAAAGCTAGTTATATATAAAAAATACCCAAATAAAAATTGTTAAACTGGAAAATGAACTACACTGTTCCTTTGTGGTTATTTGCAAATCCTGCTTTTTTCTTCTTAACGTTTTTGTTCCATATATTGTTACTAGCTGATGTAAAATATGTGCAAGAAAGATATGGGATACGCTGTGCAGCTGAATTAATGTTTTTGTTGGACTCACAGTATGTTTCTTCTGCAAAAATGAATATATAAAATGGCATCCTGGAACTCTGCAAGTCTGCTTCTCAGGCACCGAGGGTTATATCTGCTGAGCTCAGAGCCAAATAAGAACTTCAGAACTTTTTTTTTTAATGTCCTAGTATAGTACTATATCTGGCTTGTTCTGCATAATTGATAGAACCATTTTCAAAATGAAATCGGCTACCCAGGGCTTGTTCATTACAGATTGTATTCGTGGCTCTGTTGCCAGATTATGAAGATAGTGCAGAATATTTCAGTGATGCTGAAACCCTACCTTGTCATGCCAAGCCAATGGCGAGCCATGAGAACGCTTGTACCATCACCCTTTTTGTAGCACAGAACTTCTTTTGCTTAGCCTACTATGGCTAGAACTGGTCGTATTGAACACAAGGGGTTGCTACAATAGATGGCAAATGTAGGCCAAGTTTCCACTCGCTTCCTGTTATATGAGGTTATCACTCGGTATATTTTCTGAGCTGTGTGCCACACTATTTGGCTGTCGCTGGATGAATGTGTACATGTGTAGGAATGTGTGACACGATGTCATATCCTGCATTTCCATAACTATATACAGTAGAAGGAGATGGGGAAAACTTAAACAAGGAATTGTGTCACTTGGGGCATGCTTATCATGTAGTTACCACACTAACTCAGGAACTGCTCCTAATTCACAGCGCGGGCACTTAAAAGGTCCCTGTACCCTGGGGATGTTGATGGAGTGATGCTAGCCCATCAGTTCATCGTTTATTACCCCAGACACAGCCCACTGCAGCATTCCTCTGCCAGTGCTCATCCTCCTGCGTATAATACCCAAGGAGCATGAACAGAAGAGTCAAGACAGTGAATGGCGATCTACATGCTGCAAGTTACCTTATTAAACAGGATTTGAGAACATTTTCCTGAAGGTTATCATTTATGTGCTTACTCCAAGTTGCACTGCATGCAGCCCCAACTCCGCACTGGATATGGGCCAGGCCGGCTGGTCTTCCAATTCCAGCACAGGTTAGGATCAGGCTGTTAGAAGACATACAAAACCTCTTTTTGTGTCTTTCTGTGCATGCACACGGCTTGATGTGCATTACTTAAGCCAGACATGTGCAATGTCTTTATGTGCATTTCATACAAGCATAAATTTCTTTTTATAGATTGTATACACAACACTTGCTGACAGGTGACCAGCCTTGGATGATGAGCATTGCATGTGAGGTCACAGGAAAGTTCTGCTGGGGGTGTTTGATCTGTAATGGTTCTGGCGATGTTGCTGAAGTGACAGTGGCAGTGGCAGCCCAAGACTTTTGGGCACCTGATGTGGAGCGTTACATACTGCCACCCTGCCCATCATGCAGCTTCTGCTGCCACTGCTACCGCCACCAAGCTTGGGAGCAGTGCACTAAGAGGTCAGAGCAGAAGAATGGCAGACCAGACCACTTGCTTATCTGGTTGTTGCTGCTGTCATGGTAGAAGGATGGTGAAGTTTCTCTCTTTTGCTCCCCCTCTTCTTCCTCTTTGGGAGCTATTGTGACTGCAAGCTATTGTGACTTACAGTGTCTTTCTCCGGTGGGCTCTGCATGTCAGGTTCAGTCCTTGGCTTCTGGGTAGCTCCTCCCTCTCAGGCAGGCTGGTCAGGCTAGAAAGTTCTTCCTGAGGGGAGAGGTTCTTCTGATCCCAGACTGACCTGGCCTCTAGGCAGAACGGTTAGGCAAGGTTTTCCTCATCTATGTTACCTGCACCTGGAAGAAACAGCCACCAGGAACTCTTGGAAATTCCTTTATTCCATGTTGTCTGCTGTAAAATATGGATGCCAGGTGCCCTGCAAAAAATACATTTCCTGGAGCTTGTAGCAGTGCCCCAGGTGCCGTAGAGGGTAGAAGGTTGGAGAGCCAGGGGAAGAGAGAGAAATCTCTGCCAAATTTTAAATTTAGTTATCTCAATTACTGTTTTTAACTATTGTTTTTAATTGTCAAATATTGTGTTTTTATTATTTGTTAAATGTTGTAAACCGCCTTGGGTGCCTTCGGACAGAAAGGCGGGGTATAAATTAAATAAATAAATAAATAATCCTTTTCCTTCCTGCCACTGTGGCTACGGCGAAGGAGGATGAAAGGGGGGATCTCTCTTTCCTCTGCTATCATCTCTAAGTCGCTGCCGCAGTCTCCAGGTGAAGGTTTTCGGGGCCATGAAGAAGCCACCAATTACAAGCCATTTTAGACCTCTCCAGTCTAAAATAAGTGCCAACAGGACTTTCACTTACAATTTCTGGCTCCAATTCAAATCGAACCATGGGAAGCTCACGCAGCATTACACGTGCCTCATCGCAAGATGCTGCTGTCTTCAAGTGATGGACTTGCTTGTACATATGAGCCATCCCTGTATCTCTGTCTTAATTCAAAATCACAAAGTCTCCCGCAGCAGCCCACAAAGCGAGCATCACGGCCCTACGGAAGTCAACTGAAGAATATCATTGCGGTAGCCAGTTTTTCCTTAGCCCTGAATGCAACACCACCACCAGAAAGGCACCCCGGAGGCATCTTAAGACACATTAGGCCGTCTTCCTCATTAGCAACCCTGAACTTCAGCACTTGGCTAGAAAATACCATCCATGTACCATCTGGAGGGCATTTGTAATTACTGTAGACAAGTCTGCTGCACATACTTCCACAAACAGCAGGAGAATGATGAACGCCGTTGAAATATAATCTATTGATTTAGAAATCCTAAGAGAAAACCTAATTGGTTAAAATACTGTAAAATTGCTCTCCCCCCCCCCACATCTTTCTTTGATTCAGATGCAGAAAAAATCTGAAATAATTACAGGTTATCCACTCAAATATATTCCGTCATGGATTTCAGAATGAGAACATGAGGAATGGAAATAAGAAAACAGTTTTGAGTGAGGCATCCATACTTTTCAGGTGTATACCCCAAATGGTAAAGGTTTGTTTACTGCTTTACTGTGGGGAGGGAAAAAAAAAAAAACCAAGCTTTTAAGTTCAGGGAATGCAGGCACAAGTGAACCAGTTCCTTCCAGCTGGAACTAGGTTGTTACTATAGCAACACCCAAATGACAGACAGATTTTTTGAATGTGCAGAGGTCTCCTGTGCTAACAGAGCTTCCAGGGTTTTGTTGCCAAATGGTTTCAAAAACCTGTTAGGATGCCATGGTACCACATGCCATATAGTTTTAGGAAGTGGCTTTTAGTGTCTTTGTATTCTTTTCGATGCACTGCCTGTTATGTACCCCAAACTGTCATAAATGCCTCAAGTGCTGCCGTTCCATGTGACACCGCACAATCTAAACAAAGCCTTCCTGAGGAGCGGACATTGATGCCCCATGTGGATGGTACAAATTTCATCTTGTCCATATTGCCTCCATGGTGTCTTTTAGGACGTTTGCAGTGAACTGCTTGATAGCCACCAGGAGGCTCTGGCAGCAGAACTAGGTAGGGCTCCTTCCTCTAAGCAAGCCTGGACCCATTTCTATGGTGATCCCCTTAAAAGGGGAAACCACATGAAAGAACTAGATGGGAGTCTGATGCAGCTAAGCAAATGTAGCCACAAAAGCCCACAGTAATGTTTTTTGGAAATGAGTGTCAAACATAGCGCATACGGTTACCAGTCAAACATAGATACAGTTACCGGTTACTTTGGTTACTGGTCCAGAGTTGACGTTCCTGGTCCAGACCTGCCAAGAGTGAATTTGCGGTGGCAATGTGAGTCTGCGAGTGGTGGAAACCACACATGCAGAGGACTGCATCCTGTCCATATTTTACCTTTGCTTTTAGCTGGTGCCATTTTTAGCTGCCAATTGCTTTGAGAATGTTTCATTCAAAGAGGCGCATGCAGTGATGTCATGCAGGGGGAACGCGGGGGAACTCAGTTCCACTAGTTAAAATTAGGGCTGACTCCGCCCACTTCACTCTCCCTCCTCCCCCCTCCCAATTCCTCTGCAAAGAGCTTTTCTTCTTGGTTGGCTGGCACTCAGAGGGTTAAAGGGAGCGACTCCGGATTCCTAGGGGGGCGAAGGCAGTGATGTCATTCAGGGGGAACGGACCAGAACGGGCGTTCCGGATCCTAACGGGCTCCGTGGCTGGTTCCGGGTTCCTGACAAGTGCCAATCAAAAGTGAGTTCCTGTTCCTAAATCATTTGAATGACACCACTGGGCGCATGTATCTTTCCAACAAAACAAATCGCTACGTGACGTGTTGGGATAGGGTCCTGCGCCAGTCAGGAATGGACCTTGGCTTGCACAGTGCAAGCTGTTTAAATAGATAACCGCATTTCCTCCACTCCACCAAGGAGCCTTCTGTGTGGGATTGGGTTGGTTCTCAGACAGAGGCTGCTGCTGCTGCTGCTGCTGCTTTTGCAAACTTCAGCATTCTTGTCACACTCCCTTTCCAGGCAGCGCAACTCACTCTGGGCAACAGGTCCCCTTTTATAGCGGAGGCTTTGAAGGGCGCCTCAGTTACTTCTTGGCATGGCAACCCAGTTGCCTGAGGCAACACTGCCGTCCTTGGGGAGAACTCTGCCAGCCATTCGGAGCGCAGTGGAGGGGGGGAGCATTCCTTTAGAAGCAATTTCATTTTAATTTAAACTGATATAAAATCCAGGAGGAAGGATTTGAAGGAATGCAATGAGTAATATCTACTAATAGGGCTCTTATCACCCCAGTGGCTGCGTTCCTCGTTAGTAATAACTTCAGCAGTGATCTTGACTCTGCTGAAATCAGTGGGTAAAGGTCCACTGATGGGAATCACTTAGAGCACAATCAGGATTTCCTTATTACGTTGGTAAGATTAGGAAGGATTTGTTGCATATTTCCTGCAAAGCCTGCAGCACTGCCAAATATGCAAAGAATACTTCCCAATCCAGCACTGCTGCCAAGGAAAAGATGGTAGTAGTAGTAGTAGTAGTAGTAGTAGTAGTAGTAGTAGTAGTAATAATAATAATAATAATAATAATAATAATAATAACGCCTTACACCTCTTTTGGTGAAATCACATTTTCCCACCATTCAAGTAGTCGTATTATTTGGTCAGGAAAATGCAGCCGTTAGCACACCAGCACAGCATGTGCTGTGAGGAATGTGGCTGCACGTACAGCGGAGGAGCTTTCACATTTGTTTCTGCTGCTCTGGAAACGTGGCAGGGGAAGGCACAACAGGAGGGCATGAGGCAAGTGCTGGCTATTTAGAACAAATGTATCCTGAATTTGACTGACTTTCCTTGTGAGTTGTTTTTTTTTTTCCACTTACTGCTGCTACTTTTTGTGTGTGTGCGTGTATTCTGTTTTTAAGAGCATAATCCTAACCTGGAGTTAGGCTGGCACAGTGAGGCCAGCAAAGTTTGGCTGGCACAACTTTCCTGTCCTAACGGTGCTGGCCTAACCTGAGATTGGGAAGGATTAGGATTGTGCCCTGATTGATACTGTAAATCACCTTGAGTACCCCAAAGGGAGATAGGTGAGATGAATGTAGAAGTGGCAATAATAATAATAATAATAATAATAATAATAATAATAATAATAATAATAATAAAGCAAAGCTCTCCAATGAGACATCAGGAGCTGGAGATACTTAGAAGACCTTCTTCTCCACATTCCCAGAGATGAACAGGAGGCAGAGCGATCCTTGATAACTGTTGCTTTTGCCTAGTCAAAGCAGCCGTTGTGCCCTGGCCCATGTGCCGCCCGGGGTCAGGGATGCAGACAGCCGTCCCCCCTCAGAGGCTACTGTCCCCAGCTCATCTAGAGCCTCTGGAGCCTTGCACAACATCCTCAAGCCCTCCAAAAGGGTTCTGAAGCCTTTGGAAGGCCTTTAAACATTACTTCCAGTTTGCCAATGAAAGCCAGAAGTACTGTTTAATGGCCCTCTGGAGGCTAAGAATGCCACAAATGGCCTGCCTGATCCTCAAGAGGGCATGGGAGGGCTCCAGAGGGCAGGTGGCAGCAGCTCGCAATGGTTGCCCCATGGGCCTACCACCTGGGGGCATTTGCCCCCCTATTGGGCATGAGAAGCAAACATATTGCCACCTTTTAAAAAAAAAAAAGTATTGCTACAGCCGGGGTTCAAGCCATTGAATGTAGAAAGTGAAGACCTTTTTGTTTTGCCCTCACCAGCAATGCAAGAAAAAATGAGAGGTCAGCTCTACAAGCCAATTCTCCATTCCTTCTCCAGCACTGGTGTGTTCTCTTAAACACATGCTCTCGTTAAGAAGATAAACTGCATGAATCGGCATGTAGGCATAGGTGTGCCTCTGCAACTTCATGAATATGAATTCATGAAGAATTTTTTTCACCTTGCTTAGTGTCATGGTTCAGGGTCTCTCTGACCAAACTTACACCCTCCCAGTCCACTGGCCAAACACCCTTTGTGAATCAGAAATGTGTGTCCCCAATCCTACTATCACAAGAGTCTTAACATTCCAGGAGAGAACAGAGTACAGTTCCTAGGGGGGGAAAAAGGCAATCGTTGAGTACAAATTCTTGTGCACATTCATGCGACGGGTCAAACATGCCAAACAGATGGGCATAATGAGACTTTGCTGTTATATTAGGCCTGCATTTCAATCTTTATTTTTTAATCTTTAAAAGATTGTAAAAAAAAAAATTGGGGTCTGCTGCTTTTAATTGGTTGCCATTGTTTCAATTTTATCTTGTATTTTTTATACTATTGTAAGCCACCTTGCATGCCCTAATACAGGGCAGAAAGGCGGGGCATAAATTCAATAAATAATAATAAATAATAATGATGACACCTTAGGGCCTAGTGCCTCCAGTAGGCACCACGACTCCTTATAGCAGCCAGTCCTCCAGCCAAGGAAAAGCTGAAGTCCTATGGACAAACTCCCCAGCGTTGAGCGTTGAGCTCCTCAAACTCTGGGAATCTGGGAAGGTTCTTGTTCATTCCAACAGCAGCCTAAGCAGCCCGACTTATATGACCCCAAGCAGATAATACCAGGAATCCATGATGAAAGAGCAACTCACTCCCTCCTACCTGCAAGTTTTGTAATAAACCTAGCCAACCAGAGATGAGGACCTGCAGAAGCTTCTGGAAAATGATCTCATCAGCGGAGGCTACTGTCAGTCACTCACTCTGACCCCTCCCACCTAGAGAACCACAGCTGCAGCCAATTGTCAATTAGCCAGACCTTGAGGATTCAGCTTATTGTCAGGTCTCTCACCTGGCCAAAGTGAGATTCAAGATAAGGAGCCTGAGCTTCTTTCCCAATCCACTAATAAATTAGGTTCCCACAGCGGCTGCAAAATAGCTGCAGGCTTACAAGATGGAATCAAAATTTCACACTTAAAAATAATACATTCGGGCTTAATATGATCAGTATGCCTCATTCATATGAGGTAGTAAGAGTTTGCCCATACTGTACAATAAGTTTTATGTTCGCTGTGAAGATGTTCATAAATTTTCACCTATGTAGTGTGATCAGAGGTTAGTTGAAAAGATTTACTACTGCAAATTATCTGGAGTTTTGGACATAAAAGCCAGACATAAAATCACCAAAGACAACATTCACCTTGTATATAAAACTGAATTCAGGTTTTGCATGCCAATGAGAACAGGGAAGAGCAGGAAAATACAAAAGAAGACATTTTTAATTTGGAATAAAAGATTCATGGAAGGCAGACCCACCCAGGTCTAATATGGAATGAGCCCTGTAGAATTAGATTAATGTTGAGGATTGATTATCAAGGTCAATCCAATTCTAAACAGAATTCTATCAAAATTGTGCTCCCAGTGATGTCACTGGTAAGGCACTCAGAGGTTTCCTTACACCCTCTGCCCAGTGGTGTTCCTATAGTGGGGACAAAACACTTTTGCAGGAGGCTGAGCTCCTGTGTAACGCGCCCCCTCCCCCTCGCCTCCAGAGCCATTCGCAGCTTGGAGAGCAAAGCCTCCAAGCCAGCTCTCCACTGGCTCTGAATGCAAGGGAAAGGAGCAGCATTACACAGGAGTTCAACATAACATGTTGCCCCCTCTTATAGGAATGCAACCTGCCTCTGCCCATCCTACTATGAATAGTCTTCTCTGCTATTTGCTATTTCCTGCTTTTTTAAAATTTTATTTTTTGAAGAATTGATACTCCGCCTTTCCCTTGCTGAAGGAAATACCCAAGGTGGCTTACATGGGCAGGCTAGTCTAAACCACCATTTTTCAACAAGGTTTTTACAAATATACAGTATTCTGTGATTCACTGAATCCTCAGTCCCAGATGTAGCCTTCACAGTGTGGTTTTCTCCTCTGGCCGTGTGACATCGAGCTTCAGCAAGTGATCACCTGCTGAAGGAGAGGTCCTCAAGGTTGGACTCCGTTGTTTTGCCGACTGGCCTCACAATATTCCCGTACTGGCTCCACAGTGACCCCGTTCTGCCACAACAGGTACTGCAGCTTGTCACAGCCTGGCGTTCCATCTCCCATCCAAAAATAGACCACAGATTCTCCAGCTTAGCTTCAGGCAGTACCAGCAGCTCAACCATCAGTCCACACCTCCTGCTTTCTGCTACTTACCAGAGGCAGGGGGTGGCAGTGTGTCTCATCTACAAAAAAAGATCATTGACTGTAGACAGGCCTCACATCTGGCCGAAGCCCTCCTGACGCCTCCCTTTCCTGATGATGTGGTAGTCTCTGCTCCCCCACTCTCCTAGTTCAACATTCTCCTTCCCTCACATTTCCTCTCCATCTCCGTCCACCTTTTTTCAATTTAGCAAGGAGAAGGAAGAACAAGAGATGAGCGCCCTCCATCCATCTGCTTCCTGAAGCAACTGCTTCAGTTGGCCTCATAGATGGGCCGGCCCTGCCTGAATGCTATCGCAAGCATGCACAGCAGCGTTCGTCATGGGAACCTTGGGAAACGAAGTCCCATTGTTCCTGGCAACCCTGATAGTGCGGCAGCCATGGACACAGCAATATCCAGGGCCTGAAGCCTGAGGTCAGCCAGTGAGTTTGGGAAAGAGACAGTGGGAAGGGCTCCAGCAAGCATTCATAGATAAAACATATCCCTTTCCTACTGGCTCGTACGTTTTGGTTTGGTCCAATCTCGAACATACATGGAGGGAGCAAACTGAAGAGATCCATTGTCCGAGCCCCCACAGTTGCAGTGCAACGCTATGCAGGTTTACTCAGAGGAAAGCTTCACTGTGTTTGGTGGGACTATTCACTGTTTGAGATTCTGTTCTGTAGCACTTGCATGACCCTGGCTTAGCTGGAGTCCCTGTTGGTCCTGTGGCTTGGCCCCTTGGGTTCCTTCTGTCCTTGGTGCTGCTGTTGAAGGCAGGAAGAGCAAGCATATCTAGCCTTGCAGTTGGCCTCAGAGGGGCTAAGCCTCGGTGGGAGGGCTGGGGTTTTAGTGCACCTGAGCCCTCTTCCTCCTTGGAGCAGCTTCCTTGGGTCCTGCCAGCAAAAAACTTTAGCCTCAAGCTTCTGAACTGCCCCCATCTCATCCTTGGTCAGGGTGCTGGGGCTGTGTTGTCCAGTGTGGGCTGGCGGAAGACAAGTGGCTGCCGTTCCCAGACAGTTCCATGCCTTAAAAAAAGGAGATCATATACTAAAACTGATTTTCCTATGTAGACACCTGTCTTTACACATCTATCATGAAAATAAATAAGAAGTTCATTGTAAACAAGGAATCGCCTGTAGAACCAGATGCCATAACTCATGGCCAAAGTAATGCCTCCTGATGCAATCTATTTTCGAACCGACAGCCTACAGACGTCAATTTCGGTTAGATGCATATGAGACTATTTCTGTTATTTAAAAATAAAACTGTTCCTTGATTTAAAAGTATAGTCATAAATTGTGTAAATATTTTGCTCTGTTGATATGCATGATTGAGGTAAATAATTAAACATAGAATTTGTGTTATGGTTTTTGCCCTCCCTTTTTTTCTTTTCTTTTGCTTTCTTCTTTCCTAGTTTTTTTTTCTTATGTACTGTATGTGGTTATATTGTGCATTATCTGTCTTTGTTATATCTTTCACTAAATGAAAAATAAAGTTATATAAAAAAAACTCGGAGCCAAACTTCATGTTACGTGCAGTTCCATGTAAACAGACTTTTTTTTTTTAATGAATGAAAAGCATTCATAGGAGTAGGGCCCGTCCATCTCTGTTGTGATTTGAGAATGGGAAGGTGGCAAGGAAGGACTCTTTTTCTGCCAGCTGGTTTGTCACTAGCTTCCCCATAGGTGAAAAGTGTGATGCAACAGTGTAGTGTCAAGGTTATAAACCAAAGTAGTTGAATACAAGGCAAACTTGGGGCACAATCCTAACCTGGAGTTAGGCTGGCACAGTTGGATCAACAAAGTTGGGCTGGTACAAGGGCCACCATAAAGCGCATTTGGACCACTCTCAGGGTCAGGGAGGATGGTGCACATCTGTGTGCTGGCCTCTCTGACTCCGAGAATGGTCCAAACATACTTTATGGTAGCCTTTGTGCCAGCCAAACATTGCTGGCCTAACTTGTGCCATCCTAAATCCAGGTTAGGATTGCGCCCTTGGTGTATGACTTCCTTGGCCACTCATCATCCTCCCCCAAACCACACAGCCTTGCCAATCATCATCTGTCCAATAACTGCTTAGAAGTGGGAAATTGCAAGGCCCTGCATATTTATTCTGTATCGTTGGTGAGAAGTATAGGACTCCTGCAGATGGCTTTAAAGTATTTTATTACTCATTTGGTTTTTCTTGCGTTTTTTCTCTCATCAACAGCCCAGCAAGCAAAATGCTTGCCTGCTTTTGGCTCTCTGTCTGACTCATATCTTGTGCACAGTGGGTACCTAGAGCAGATATAGCTTCAAACACATCACATTGTAGCGAAGCCCAGTATGTACAGACGGAGGCTAAGAAAGGAACGAACTCTGTGGCAATACAGCATCAATGAATGGCTTTCAAAAGAAGGTCAGGATCTTTCCTGAGAAGGGAAAGAACTTTCAATAACATACTCCAGTAGTGTCTAATGACCAGTGTCATTAGTCTACGTGATATCTAGGGGGGGAAAGAATTGACAAGTACCATTGTATGAAGAAAATAGAAATTGAGATTTGGATGAAGGTGTTAAAGAGCAGAAATACTTTATAAATCTATCTACCCAAATGCTAATGTGAAGTTTAAGCTCTACAAATTATGTAACTCAAAACAAACAAAAGTCAATATAACATTTCTTATACTGTACATAAGAACATAAGCCCTGCTGGATCAGGCCAAAGGCCCATCTAGTCCAGCTTCCTGTATCTCACAGCAGCCCACCAGGTGCCCCAGGGAGGCATAGTTTTCAATAGTTATGACAAGAGGAATGGATACAAAGTCTATCAAGGCATTTGTTTTTAAGGGGTACAATCTTCACATGGGGAACACCCCAAATCAGCTAAAATTAGCTTCTTCTAATTTTTTTTATGTTTCTTCACGCGAGGCTACTACAGAGAATGGCTCAATTCATGAAACTGGAATGATATATATCAGTGGTTCACAAACTGTGGTTCAGAACCAACCAGTGGGTCGTGAAGCACCTAGAACAGCCATATTGAAAAAATGGGAAGATGGGATTTATTTATTTATTTTGAAGAATTTATACCCCGCCTTTCCCATGCCGAAGCAAGTGCCCAAGGCGGCTTACATGAGCAGGCTAGTCTAAACCACCATTTTTTTTTCCAATGGGGTTTTTACAGATCTACAGTATTCTTGTGATCTGCCAATCCTCAGGCCCAGATGTTGCCTTCACAGTGTGGTTCTCTCCTTTGTTCTGCATGCCATCCAGCCTCAGCAGGCAATCGCCAGTCAAGCCTGGACAGGTCCTCATGGTCGTATTCCCTTCTTTGCCGGCTGGCCTCCTCACACACTCCACCGCAACTCTCACTTGCAGTGAGCTAATCAGCTCCACAGCGACTCTGTTCTGCCACTACAGGTACTGCAGCTTGTCATAGCCTGGCATCCGTCTCCCATCCAAAAGCAAACTGCAGATTTTCCTGCTTAGCTTCAGGCAGTACCAGCAGCTCAACCATCAGTCCACACCTCCTGCCCAGGGATGCTGGAAAGGGTGAATGCTGTGTGGTTATTTTGTTTGTGACAAGGTTGTAAATAGGCTTTTTCCTTTCTGATTCACTTTGCTATTGGAAAATGGCTGAGAAGTGATCCAACTTATTGCTGCATTCTCAGGAAAGGAGCAGGCTCTGGTGTCACAATGACAGCACTTCAGGCCATGACATCACTTCTGGTGTCCAGCACAGATTGTCATTCTAAAAAGTGGGTCCCGATGCTAAAAGGTTTGAGAACCTCTGATATATATCCTACTTAAGGATTGTACTAAATCTAAAATGAACATAAGATCATAAGATCCGAACATATGATAACTTTAGTAAACCAATAGCCCAATCATACTCACTCACTCCATGGCAATGCAGCAGAGCCAACATGGCACCTGCTGAATTTCATGGGTGAGTTTCGGCCTTGGGAGGCCTCTTTGGGGAAAGGAAACATTTGTTCCCTTTCCCTGGAGTAAGCCTCTGCATGCCATTGGTCAACTTCGATATGACTGGTGCAAATCTCATTGATCCATGAAGCCCAGGAAGGGAGTCAGGATTTGGTGGGTGCCACTGCTACCAAATCCACTTTCTTTGTGGACCCTCCCCGAGTCCACCCTTCTTCCCACCCCATCTTCTCCCTGTTCCACCCACCTCCTGCCCTCCCATTCCCTATACTGCCTTACCTGAGGTAGCAGGCATCCATGGTCTCTTGCCACAAAGACTCAGGGCGCAATCCTAAATCCTGGAGTTAGGGCGGTACATTTAAGCCAGCAAAGTTTGGCTGGCACAAGGAACACTGTAAAGTGCATTTGGACCACTCTCGGAGTCAGGGAGGATGGTGCACGTCTGTGTGCTGGCCTCTCTGACTCCGAGGGTGATCCAACCATACTTTACGGTGGCCCTTGTGCCAGTGAAACTTTGCTGGCCTAACTGTGCCGACCTAACTCCAGGTTAGGATTGTGCCCTCAGCCACTGCAGCTTCCAGCGGCAGCCAAGCTGTGCTCTCCAGCATTGTTGCATTTGTGCCAGCCAGAAACAATTTTAGAGCACAATCCTAACCAACTTTCCAGCACTGTGCCAAGGCACTGTGACATTGTTGTGCCAATGGGGCATGCGCTGCATCCTGCAGCTGGGGGGGGGGGAAGCAGTCACAGAGGCCTGTGAATGTTTGTTCCCTTACTTTGGAGCTCCATTGTCCTTACCCTGGAGCTGGGATTTGGTTAGGATTGTGCCCTAAATCAGGTAAGTGTGCATAGGATTGTAGCTATGGGGAATTCCATACAGATATTTTTTCTTCACTTACACAATCTTATCTTGTTCTTGGAAAACTTAAGAACTCCTTTCACTACTAAGGACTCCAAAAAGGATAAGTTTTCTCATCAACTTAATACTCTGTCCTCCAGAAGGCACAGAAGCAGAAACAAATTTCTCTAAAGAATGAATTCCAGTGAGGTACTGGCTAGACTCCAGCTTCATATAAACAAAACAGCGAATTGTCAGTGCACGCACATTGCCATCCTGTGTCTCAAGTACATGGAAATTCATCTGGATGTTTCCAAGCCGTGACTTCTGGACAATATTACAACACAAAGAGCGGTGAGAATTGAACCAAAGCTCTCAAATTCGAGGAGAGACGAGATGTGCGCATTTGTATTCTGCCGCAAGGTCTTCCATCAAAAACTGTGTGGGTTGTGCTTGTATACTTCAGACATCCTGGCAATGTGATGAAGCAATCTATAAATAAGTGTTGTAAACAGACATGGAGTTTGCAATACTTTGAGGATAAGCAGCAATGTTCTGAAATATTGTGTTTTAAGCAATTTTGAAACTTTTTTTTTTTGTAACTTAGTCTCAGGATTAATTTCCTTCCCTGGAAAGCAGAATTGTAAAGCTAATTGGAACCATCAGGTGTATTGGAAATGGCAGGAAGATACCCCCAAGAGTTAGGGAATGGTATCAGCAGTGGCCCCTTGTCCAAATAAGCCAGGAAATATAGGGTTAATCCCCAAGGTCTTTGCCTGCAGGAGGAACACAGCTGCAAGCTGATGAGGGCTCTGGCTATGAAGGGAGGTTAGCACAGGTGGAAACGGGTGTGGCTGATGAGCTACAGCCTGCCCAGCAACAGACACCGATTGGCCTGCCTCACTATGAAGTGGGAGGCGGTAGCTGCAGGAAGTTAGCACTGGGTAGGTGCAGCACCACGTAGGTAGATTCAGGAAGGATGGATCATTAAAGGACTGGGTAAAGGAAGGTAAGGTTGTTATGGGAGACTGTTGTATGGCTGCCACACCCCTGGAGCCACCGAGTGGAGGAGGCAGATGTGGCTTAGACAAGCTGACTGCCTATTGTTTGTTGGTGGGGTTTGTTGGTGCTAAATTACGGTATTTTGAGCTAAGCCGGTGATGAGGGCAGACTGGCCAGCCAGTGAATCAAAGCAAGACTGCTGGAAAAGAGGAGAACCAGTCACCCGACTGAACCCCCTCCCTCTTGCCTATCTCTGAGGCTGCTCTGGGGGAAAACTAGTTAGCCTAGTGTGGGCATCAGGGCCCTTGGGGAGGCCCAGCAGGGAATTTGGCAGAACACCAAGTCACAAAATTACAGATTCAGCATTATTTGCCAGTATTCCTAATACTAACACATTGCTCCATCCTAAGGGATTGCATTGCTCCTGACAGCAAAAACTTAGTATTTAATAGGTTAGAAAGAAAGTGTGCTATTAGAGTTGTGGTGCCCAAAGGAACATGCTAGTTCCCTTGGGAGTATCCAGCTCTCCTAAGTAACCTTAGTAAGTAAACCTAAACTAAGTAACCCTAAACTGCAATGGACCAGGAAGGCTGGCAGGCCTGCACTGAATCCAGTGCAGCTTTGGGGAGCCCTCCCCAGGGCAAGCGCATGTTCGCGCCCTTATCCCAGGGGAGGCTCCAGCCTCCTCTATGGTTTCCTCAGATCTGCGCCTGCTGTATAACAGTCACAGAGCCAAGGAAGCTGCACAGCCCGAATTGGGGGCTCACTAGGGTTACCAGGTACAAACTGGGACAGAGTGCCTCTACCTTTACCCATTGTATAGAAGAGGGAATTTGGGCAGGTGCAGCTCATCATGGATGGGTTTCAAAAGCTGCACCTGCCCAAATTCCCTCTTCTATACAATGGGTAAAGGTAGAGGCACTCTGCTCCCGGTTTGTACCTGGTAACCCTAGGCCTCACAGCCTAGAGGATTGCGCCCTAAGAGCTCTACTGACAAAGTATAGAAAAGATGTGATGGAATCTTCTGCCATTTCTGTTATGTATCTTGAATATGGCTAAGCAAACATTGATTTAGCTGTCACTTACTAGCTGGCTGTTGAATCTGTTGTTCTATCATATCTATGAGTTTCACATACTCTGTTACTCAGTAGGATATCATGTTATGAACCCAGCCTCGTGTGGGTGTCGGTTACCTGTGTGCAGCTGAAAATGCAGTCCATCAGTTACCATGCCATCCTGTTTACTAGACACAAGAATATGTGGCGGGCTTTGAACTCCATGCACTAATTTCCCCTTAATCATGTGCAGTATAGAATCAGATTATTTATGATCATCTGGGCACTATGAATCTGTGTGTACATAACCCAATGAAATTGCTTGTTTCACTGGGTTATGCAAATAGCACGCAATAATGGCGAAAGCACATAATGCATGCTTGGCACATCGAAAGCAGCCTATTCCTTGGCATTTCAAATTGAAGAATCTCGGGTATTAGGAGAAGGAAGGACAGCAAGAGCACCACTATCAGTCAAAGTGACTAGACAAATGGCAACTCCTCAAATAAGCTTGGTGTGGCAATGAAAACATAGTAAAACAAATGGGATTGTTTCAGAGCCAACACCAGCAAGTGGGGTGGCGGCAAGGGATAGGGCCTTCTTGGTTGTGGCATCTCGACTGTGGTACCAACTGCCAGAAGACCTAAGGCAGCTTCCTCACTGTATGGTTTCCGGCGGGGCTTAAAGACTCGTCTGTTTGCCTGGCTTTTGGGGAGGGAGGTACTCCTTAGGGACCCCCTTTTAAAACTTTTAATTATACTATTTTATTATTTTATACTGTTCTGCTCTTTTACTGTTGTAGGTTTTTATTGTTGTATTGTTTTTTTAATTGTGTTTAACTTTAATATTTTATTTTACTGGATTTTTGTATACACCTATTTGAGTTTTAGAAAAGTGGTATAAAATCCTATGAATGAATGAAACCAATGTGTCATATGAAATCCATGATCAGATCTCGTACTTTCATTTTACACAGAAGCAGTCATGGAGGGCTCTGATTTTGCTAGGAAACAGGGGTTTTTAACCCTTTCTTCAGTGCCATTTTGCTGCTCAGAATTGTACATTAAAATTGTGACAAAAGATACTTCTGGCTCCCACACCATTATTCTAGTCACATTTGGAATCCTAAAAATGTGTTCTGTGTTAACAAGGCAAGAAAAATTAGTGTTGGATCCTAACCTATTCCTTGAACAAATGTTCCTTCTTCCATTCATCAAGTGCTTCAGTTTGGATTCAACCCTTAGTGTTGTGTCTAATTATTTTTTCTTCACAATTTGCAACAGTTAATTAGCTAAACAAGCTAAGCCATTCAGTGGGCCCATTTATTAGACATGCCAAAGCCTTGCTCACATGCCTTATTTTAGAAAAGGATGGGGAAGATGTCTGTACTGTTAACATTGCTATGCATATTTTGAACTATGAAAAAGAGGATGCAAAATAGGATGCACCACAATCACAGTGTTTTGCATAATTTATCCTTGAATGGGGCCCTTGAATCTTGCTACATCTCTCTCTCTCTCTCTCTCTCTCTCTCTCTCTCTCTCACACACACACACACACACACACACACACACACACACACACAAATCTGGGCTTGGTCTCATTAGGTCCCTACTATCACTCTGCCACCCTCTTGCCCACAGTCCCCCAAAACCTTGAGTCCTGTCCCCTCTACAAATATTCACTATGGGTACTTAAGGGTAAAAATAAATTGCTGCTGCTGCCACCCTTCCTTCTGTGACTCTCCCCTGTCCTCATAAGTAAGGTCATTGGTCAACCAGGATGGGTGATTATGTCTCTAAGGGCACAATCCTAACCTGGAATTAGGCTGGCAGAGTGAGGCCAGCAAAGTTTGGCAGGCACAAGGGCCACCGTAAAGTGTGTTTGGACCACTCTCAGAGTCAGGGAGGATGCCGCACGTCTGTGTGCTGGCCTCTCTGACTCAGAGTGGTCCAAATATACTTTACGGTGGCCCTTGTGCCAGCCAAACTTTTCTGGTTTAACTGTGCTGGCCTAACTCCAGGTTAGAATTGTGAAGTTCTCCTTTTGCAATCTCTTAAACCACCTTCTAAGCCCACTTATAATTCTGTAGCGGGTGTCTGTTGTTGTTTTAATCTGATTCAAATGCCAAAAGATAAAGAATGAGAAAAACACACATGCATGTGTGAAGCAGGTTAAAATGTCAACTAGCATTAAGTATAACATTAATCTTCCTTGGGGAACTGGGTGCTGTGAAATTGACAGTTTTCTCACCTCCCCTCATTGAGTCAATTATTTAGAATAGTTTCAGACAGGTACCTATTAGACAACCTTTCATAAGGCCATTTATATCAAGTATTCACAATAGCATATCAGAGATTCTTTCATTCTGTGGACAGATAAAATCCATTATGTTCTGGGTTTCTAATCCCTTTCAATACATGTTCCATAGACAGGCCAAATCAAAACGTTTACAAGAAGAGTAGAAGCATTTGAACAGGCCATTTCCTAGGCTCCCTTGCAACTTATGCAGAAAGACAAGATGTCAGGCAACTGGTGAAAAGGGCTATCAGTACGGGTGTGGTTTTTTTACCCAATGGGTAATTAATATGTGGAACTCCTTGCCACAGGAGGTGGCATCTGACCTAGGTGCCTTTAAAAGGGGATTGGACAGATTTCTGGAGGAAACGTCCATTGTGGTCTTTAGGCCATGATGGGTTGTGCAACCTCCTTACGTTACTAGTAGGCTACTTCAGAATGCCAGGTGCAAAGGAGTGGCAACAGGATGCAAGCATCTTGTTGTCTTGTGTGCTCCCTGAGGCACCTGGTGGGCCATTGTGAGACTAGGAAGCTAGACTAGATGGGCTTTTTGCCAGATCCAGCAGGGCTCTTCTTATGTTCTTATGACAGGCATGGGACTCACGATAAGAGTCAAAGAAGAAGTGAATTTAGGGTACAATCCTAACCTGGAGTTAGGCCAGCACAGTTAGGCCAGCAAAGTTTGGTTGGCACAAGGGGCACCATAATGCATGTTTGGACCACTCTCTGAGTCAGGGAGGATGGTGCACATCTGTGGTCCAAACATACTTTACAGGTGTCCCTTGTGCCAGCCAAACTTTGCTGGCCTAACTGTGCCGGCCTAACTCCAGGTTAGGATTGCGCCCTTAAACATATCGGTTGCTTTACCTTTTCCTTTCTTCACATAGCATTTGTAGGAACTGCAATTTAAATTGGGACAGTGCTGTGATGAGGAGGGAGGGACCATTGCATTGTTCCCAGTGTTTGCCCCAGGAGGGAAGCTTTGTTGATGGCTATAGGGGCAGCATGCAAATCAGGACCTTGACAATTGCAGAGCGGTGAAGACCTTTTCACCCACACAGTAGTCCCAGTCCTGATCCTTCAGCCCTAGTATTCAAATTATTTAAAAGATCAAGCATATTTGGTCCCAATCATAGGCTTCTTGTAATGGGTAGTTTGGCCCAGACAGCAGCCATGGACTGTAACACTCAAGAAAGTGTCACACAACACCAGGGGGAAAACTATTGTGCTATTCTACTTTTAGAAAAGATGTTGTATTTATATTTAGCATGTACAAATACGTTAAGCATACGGCCATAGACTATCCTGTCAATGCTGAACTGAAGCAATATAAATACCTTTCTCTTTGGTACAGTGCAGTTCAATTTTAATTGCTAGTTGCTTTTCCAAGAAAAACAGATTGTCTCAGATCCTGAGCCCTGTCTTGTGCTCTGATGTGGACAAAGAGATCTTGTGTAAGTTACAATGCAGATTTATGGCTTGCAGGGGCAGTTCTATTCGAAATGGAGCCCAGGGCGCCCAATCAAAATGCGCCCCATGGGGGCACGCAACGTCATGATGTCACAGCGTTGTGACGTCATGACGTGCGCGGTGCCCTGCCCCCACTCTAAGAGGCGGGAGGGGCTGCCAGGCGGCAGCACCTTCTCCTCACTCCCGCTGGCTCTTTAAGGCCAGCGAGAGCGAGGAGAGCGCAGGGCCCCGGGCGGGGGCGGGGCGGGCCACGGGCGCCATTTTGGGGGCGTGGCACGCCATGGTTACAGTGCCCACTCCCAAGATGGCGCCCAGGGCTCATGCCCCCCCTAGCCCCCCCTAGATCCGCGACTGATGGCTTGAGTGGAGGGAGGAGGCAGCAGCTTTACAAAAGCCGCTCCTGACACCACTGATGCTCATAGAAAAGGCCTAGTGCAGTGATGGTGAACCTTTTAGATTCAGAGTGTCAAAACTTCGGAAAATGCTTTACTCTGCTGGTGTGTCAACCCCCCTCCCAAACGAAAGGGAAACAATTCATTATATTCATTTATTTAAACAAAAAATACAGTCCAATCATCACTGCTCAAAACAATAAAGGGAACACTTAAACAACACAATGTCACTCCAAGTCAATCACACTTCTGTGAAATCAAACTGTCCACCTAGGAAGCCACACCGATTGACAATCAAGTTCACATGCTGTTGCACAATTGGAGTAGACAACAGGTGGAAATCATAGGCAAGTAACAAGCCACCACCAATAAAGGAGTGGTTCTGCAGGTGGTGACCACAGACCACTTCGCAGTCCCTCTGTGTTCTGGCTGATGTTTGGGTGACCTTTGAATGCTGGCGGTGCTGTCACTCTAGTGGCAGCATGAGGCGGAGTCTGCAACCCACACAAGTGGCTCAGGTAGTGCAGCTCATCCAGGATGGCACATCAATGCGAGCTGTGGCAAGGTTTGCTGTGTCTGTCAGTGTGGTGTCCAGAGCATGGAGGCGCTACCAGGAGACAGGCCAGTACACCAGGAGACGTGGAGGAGGCCGTAGGAGAGCAACAACCCAGCATCAGGACCGCTACCTCAGCCTTCGTGCCAGGAGGAACAGGAGGAGCACTGCCAGAGCCCTGCAAAATGACCTCCAGCAGGCCACAGATGTGCATGTGTCTGCTCAAACGGTCAGAAACAGACTCCATGAGGGTGGTATGAGGGCCCAACGTCCACAGGTGGGGGTTGTGCTGACAGCCCGACACCGTGCAGGACGTTTGGCATTTGCCAGAGAACACCAAGATTGGCAACTTCGCCACTGGCGCCCTGTGCTCTTCACAGATGAAAGCAGGTTCACACTGAGCACATGTGACAGAAGTGACAGAGTCTGGAGATGCCAGGGAGAACGTTCTGCTGCCTGCAACATCCTCCAGCATGACCGGTTTGGCAGTGGGTCAGTAATGGTGTGGGGTGGCATTTCTTTGGGGGGGCCGCACAGCCCTCCATGTGCTCGCCAGAGGTAGCCTGACTGCCATTAGGTACCGAGATGAGATCCTCAGACCCCTTGGGAGACCATATGCTGGCGCGGTTGGCCCTGGGTTCCTCCTAATGCAAGACAATGCTAGACCTCCTGTGGCTGGAGTGTGTCAGCAGTTCCTGCAAGATGAAGGCATTGATGCTATGGACTGGCCCGCCCGTTCCCCAGACCTGAATCCAACTGAGCACATCTGGGACATCATGTCTCGCTCCATCCACCAGCGCCACGTTGCACCACAGACTGTCCAGGAGTTGGCGGATGCTTTAGTCCAGGTCTGGGAGGCGATCCCTCAGGAGACTATCCGCCACCTCATCAGGAGCATGCCCAGGCATTGTAGGGAGGTCATACAGGCACGTGGAGGCCACACACACTACTGAGCCTCGTTTTGACTTGCTTTATGGACATTACATCGAAGTTGGATCAGCCTGTAGTGTGTTTTTCCACTTCAATTTTGAGTATGACACCAAGCCCAGACCTCCATGGGTTAATAAACGTGATTTCCATTGATGATTGTTGTGTGCTTTTGTTGTCAGCACATTCAACTATGTCAGGAACAAAGTATTTAATAGGAATATTTCGTTCACTCAGATCTCGGATGTGTTGTGTAAGTGTTCCCTTTATTGTTTTGAGCAGCTTATAAACGTCCAATAATTACAAAAATGAAAAAGGAGTAAAATAAACTCAGTTTTTGTCAGGTGTTTCTGAATGCTGGTGTGTCACCCCAACCTTTGTGGTGTGTCACCTTTGACACGCGTGTCATAGTTTCGCCATCACTAGCCTAGTGGATGGGTGGGCTATGTGTAGGCACAAGGGCTCCTGGGCACTCAAGGATTCACTAACTCAGGGTGATAATGTACCAGTATGCATCACCTTACCAAAATATTATTATTGTTATTATTTATATTTTTATTCCACCTCTCTCCTCCTAAGAGGACCTGAGGCAGAAACAGACCAATATATTTTGTATTAACATGGATTGTAGACAACTGACTTGATTTGTATTCCTGGATACTGCTGCAGGCTTCCAAATGTCCTGTAAAGTTGTCACGTATTATTATTATAAAAATATTTTCATTCCACTCATCCATGTTGTTTAGGATGTGCAAATGTATCCCCTTTGCAGTCAGTGGCAATCGAGAGATTTCCACTTTGTGCTCACATGCAGAGTTTTATTACCAGCCAAAGATCTACCCTAATTAGAGATACATGGAGTGCAAAATTAACTTGCCTTTTCTTTGGACAGTAAACCAGCTTTACAGAATCAGCACAGACTGCAGAGCTGGGAAAGGTAGATGGAGGGGGGGGGGAACATAATAAAAACTCCCTGCACTATGGCTGGCAAGCAGAGTCCTGGACACTCATCAATGTGCTGTAAAGGAAGCCATTTTGGCTCAGTGAGAGACATTTGCTAAAGGGGCAGGGAGGAAGGACACTGTTCGCTCAGCGAGCCAAAGGACAAATGGTGCTTCCAGTCATACATGCATCACTGTTATAAAGGAGAGTAGGCTTAATTTTTTTTTCAATCATTCTTCTCTCTCAGCCCAACTTCTCTCCTTTTTCTCGAGAATAAAGCTCTTAAGGAATAGAAATTCACCTTGCGTAGGTGACAACTCCATTAATTGACTTGGAAAGACAGCCTTTACCTTTGTTTTTAAGGGGTGTGTGTGTGTGTGAAAGATAATAATGCTAACATGTATGGCTCAGAAGTGATACACTAAGATCCCAATCCTATGTGTGTCTACTCAGAGCTAAGTCCCATTATGGACAATGGGGCTTACTCCCAGGAATGTGTGGATAGGATTGCAGCCATAGACTAGTACTAAAGGCCTGATCCTATCCAACTTTCCAGTGCCATTTCAATGCAGCCCTGGGGTAAGGGAACAAATGTTCTGTTATCTTGACTGCCCCCCCCCAACACAGGATTCAGTGTACGCTCCACTGGCATGGCTGCATCTGCGCTGGAAAGTTGGGATAGGATTGGACCCTGAGTTAGGTGTTCTTAAGCCCACTGATACCACCAACTGTGGCCATAATGTGACGTTCTCATATTCAGGGTGCTTCTGCAAAGTATATTGCTGCTTATAATTATTGTATATTTGGGTGACTAGAGCCCCTTCAGACCAGAATTGGGGTGAAGTCAGCAGACAAAACAATTTTACCAAATGTCTTCATCCCACTCACCTAAGAAGGCTTTCATAATTATAGGATATTCTTAAGGGCGCCATCCTAACCAACTTTCCAGTACCAGGGTAAAGGCAATGCAGCTCCAAAGAAACAGACATTCCCTTACCTTGAGGAAGCCTCCATGCTGTGATGGGATCTGGGAATAAGGAAGCGGAACGCTGGGTGGGACTGCGTCTGATTGGCAGCCCGTCTGTTCCGTTCCGCGGCTGCCCTGGCCTCGGGGGGGGCTGCCCCTGGGTTATGGTAAGGACTGCCTCAGATAATACATGTGAAGCACTTTACACATTCAGAAAACACCAGACAAATGCCTAAGTATAGGCATGCCCCAGTTTCCACTCCAGACCCCACCATGGATACCTGAAACCATGGGTGCTGGGGACGCCTTTTGAAAGATAGGGGAACATCAGTGGCTTTGCTGCAACAAGGTAAAAAATGAGATTTGTTTAATGTTCCCCTATCTTTTTATGAGGGATACGGTGGGCCAGCCGGTTAAATCGTTGAGCTGCAAGCTTGTTGACCGGAAGGTTGGCAGTTCGAGACTGTGCAACAGAGTGAGCTCCCGTTGCATGTCCCAGCTCCTACCAACCTAGCAGTTCGAAATCACATAAAAATGCAAGTAGATAAATAGGTACCACTTTGGTGAGAAGGTAACAGCGTTCTGTGCGCCTCAGCGTATAGTCATGCTGGCCACATGACCACGGAAGCTTGTCCTAGGACAAACGCCGACTCTTCGGCTTAGAAACAGAGATGAGAACCGCCCCCTACAGTCAGTCATGACTAGACCATTTGGTCGTGGGGAAACCTTTACCTTTTATCTTTTTATTAGGTGTCTCAGGATCTATGGTATCCATGGATAACTGAAATAGTGGGTACCAAATCAGTGGATATTGGGGAACATCTGTAGTATCATTAAATGTTACATGAAATAACTGGTCCTGCAGTAGCACTGACCTGGATCAATGTTAATCAGGCTACAACCCTATATCCACTTAGCTGGAAGT
>JAJKFI010000006.1:6013622-6130858 GCA_029204185.1 Lerista edwardsae
TACTCCCAGGTAAGTGTGGGTAGGATTGCAGCCTAATTCAGGTTTTCTTTCCTGCATTTCTAAAGCAAATGAAATACTCAGTTTGACATTCATCTGGCACATTACTCTGTTCCACTTTCTATATCACATGTGAAAGGTTCATAAATGAGGCATTTCAGATGAACAATTTTTTTTTAGATATTTATGAAAGCACCTTTGGAAATGGTATCTTGGGGTATTCAGCTGTTCAGTTTAGAAAACCTTTGCCACCTGTAATTCACAGTAGTCTTTGTGAGTCCAGCTGCAGAAAGATATGGTCCATCAATCCTGTTTTGATGACAAGTTGATTTTGCTATGAATGGTTTAAACAAAGTATGGAGTGTTTACAGTGGAAAGGCAGAAACAGGTTTGACAAACCCTTTTTCCAATTCTGGAAAAGTTGCCTGCTCTGCTTATTTGCTTGCAGGCAATGACAAAGTGAACCATCTCAATAAATATACTGTTTAGAAGGTGCAACATTTATTTCCCTATGTAAGTAGCTGCTTCTTAACTACAGAGAATGATATACTATACATACATTCTACTCATTTTCCAACACGTTAGAATGATTAATTCTCTGCACTTCATAGACCAGCAGGTGAATGTGTGAATTGATTCCACTGAAAACAGGGACATGTGGTCATTAGAGGCGGGTGAGGCATTGCCTCACCTACCCCAGTGACTCACCTTCCCAAGGCCCTCCAGATGAGACCAGAGCTGTGCTCCAATTCCATGTGGACGGTCTTCTGAGTCCCAGGGAGGCTCCACACAGCTTCCCTGGGCTTCAAGATGCCTTCTAAAGGCTGAAGATGGACACATCCGGTTTCTTGGGGGAAACAGGAAGTTATGCCTTATCCCTTTAAAAGGCATTTTGAAGCTCTGGGAAGCCATGTGGAGTCTCCCTGGGCCTCGGAAGAGTGACTTTTTTTTTTTGAAACCACAGCAGGTGGCAGCAATGCCAATTGCTACTGCTTTAAAAATTAAAGGGCAGAGTTTTATTGGGGTTTTTCCAAAAGCTAAAAATCAGCTGCCAGCTGATGCACTTTAAAAAAATCCAAACGATCAGAGTGGCGCACTCCCACTCCAAGTATAAGCTATGCAGGGGAGGTCTCTGCTTGACAGAAACCTCCCTTCCCCAGCGCTGCCACTTGGAGCAGTCACACACCAACCCGAGAGCTCAGGGTTAAAACAGAAAACCCTCCAGCCACCCCAGCCTCCCCTGCCACCTCACCTGGATCAGCAGATGGCTCCTGCCACAGCACCTTCTATCACTGATGCGGACTGCTTTACAGCAGTCAGCACCAGCAGATGACAGACAGAAAACCAGTCATGGGTTTAACACCTTTCTGAGCACTAGGTCTTTTCACTCCTTGATGTAGCATCTTTAAATGACAAACATGCATGAGAGAACTGGACTAAAGGAACATAACTTGTTCCACATCCCAAGAGCCCCAACTTCAATGTTCAGTCCTATAGGGAGCAAACACTACGTGACACCCTAATGTTAGCTAAACATAAACACAGGAATTAAAATGTCTACATTCGGCAGCTATTTGCCTGCATGTTTCCTTTTCTCCCTGGAAAGTATCATACATGCCATTTCAACATCTCCTTTTCTGCTCTTTGATGAATCGGCAGATATTACCCTTATATTTTTCCTCAGACTCTGGCATGACTTGGAAAATGTGATTATTTCAGTTAACCTTTTCAGCAAGGAAAATTGAGGCCATAGCTCATTGGTAAAGACCTCTGTTCTATGCAATTTCATGGAGAGTGCAGAGCAATTACGTTTTGTGCAATATTTTTGTATTAACTATTTTGACCAATGTTCATCTCAGAAGGGCATTTTCAATTAAACTCAGAAAACGAATAGACATGGGAGCCGGGTCTTCAGTATGAAGGACAGGATTTGTACCAACTGCATCAGGGCCACCCTCAGCCCATACAGCAACTTTGTGTGCAGAAGAAAAAGACACCTCTTCCTCCATGCCAGAGGTGATGTTCCATCAGCACGTTTCCTCCTTCCAATGTGAATGGCCCTCCCTTAGATGTGGCCACCTTTTGCAGTTCACAACCTGCAGAGCTATACGGGGCAGCCTTAAATTGTATGCTGATAAATTAAAATGTACACTAGGTAATATCTTGAGACTTGGGTATAAAGTGCTTTATGTTCTGAAATGCCTGGGAAAAGAGGAAAGAAACAAAGTATTTTCTTCACTGACCACGATGCTGAAAGATACTTCTCAGAGCGATGCATAAAGGCTGCAATCCTAAAAACACCTATCTGGGAGTAAGTCCCACTGAACTTCATGGGACTTACTTTTGACTGGATTGCACGGTAAGACTGAGAAGTCAATTTTGATACATAGATTTCGAACAAATTTGCATGTTGTAACCAATAAATTGGAGATACCTGAAAAGATATTGGTACATAAAAAGAGAGTTGAAATCTCCCAAGATGAAATTCAGAGCTAAGGGGTTTGCAGACTCAAGGGCCTTATTGCTGCTGGTACCTGTGTACTGCCAGCTAAAAGTGTCACGAACATGCCTTACAAGTATGTTCGTGACACCATGGAAGAAGGGAGCGCTGATGCAGGCTGAAAGGGTGGTGGTGCAGGCCAGCTGGCAACTCGTGTTTTTGGGTGGGGAGGCAGAGAGGGAGCAGAGCTGGGCAGAGGGAGGGGCAGCTTGGGCCCATGGGGGACCTGGAGATAGCTTCCTCTTCCAGATCCAGTGCCCTATTCGGGCTGGGAAGTCCAGCATGAGGCTGCTTGACCCTTCCCTGGCAAAATAGCTGGCGGAGACTCAAGAAAGAATCCCATTGCAGGGGCTGGGGCTTTTCCCAGAGGAAGGGGACATTTGTCACCTGGAGAGACTCCAGATACAACAGTAGCCATTTTGCTACAGGACCTGGGCAGCTCAGGATTGGGCTGCCCATAACTATTCCAAGATTTTATCCTGACACTACCCTATTTATGGTTTGTATTAACACACATTTCCCAAATTAACCACCATTACGTTGGTTGCAGCACTAGCGCATGGAGACATCCATAGTACTTTCTCTTGATCTTGCAAGCATCACAAACTCGATCGTAGCTTTGCCTGAAGATAACTTTGGTTCCTTCAAGGTTATCTTTGTCCAGCCATTCATATGAATGAAACTTGGGCCAAAGTCTTTTGGGGATTTTCACATCTTTCCTCTTTCCATTAGAAGACACTTCCCCCCCCCCTTCTTCAAATAAATTTATGTCCTAACAATAGCTATTCAATTTTCTTTTAATCAGATATTGTTGCCTCGGTGTGTCCCGTACTATCAACTCACTTGTATATCTGAATCTTGTTCTATCTTTCTAGTAGAAAACATATTTCATCATGGCATGTTTAAAGGGCAGAGAAAATACTCCCTTCAGAGATAATGTTATCCTACATATCAGCTTTTAGGAAAGGATATGAAAGAGAAAATTGGTTTACACCCTTCCCTAAAAACAGGATATTAAACCCTTGTAGGCAAATCCACTTCCAGGCACAAACAGTTGCATACCCAGCATACCTCTGAAATGTTAAAGAGTCCTGTCTATACCTACTGTGACTAGTAACAGAATTGGTCATTACTGCAAACACTAATTATGCTACATGTGGTGTTATGCAGACTGAGTTGACTGCCAGCCTGCAAGAGTACATCTATAGAAATGCATTAATTTACTTCACATTCTAAATCAGTGTTCCCAAATGTATTTTGACCATGACCCGGTAGTTTTTCTCTATGACCAGTGATCCGTGGACTTAGTACATGATGATGACTACGACAACAACAACAATGATGTCATCAACATGATGATGATGATGATGGTGCTCCAGGGTTCTTGGCAATGACGTCATCTTCATTGCAGAGCTCCAAGAGGGAAGCTGCATGGGGCTTCAGTTCCAGCTGCACAGCCCTGTGGCCATGCAGCTTACAGGAAATGCTGCTTCCTACAACCCTCAGGAACATCCATGTGACTCTTGTTTGGGTCACAACCCCTGGTTTGAGAACCACTGTTCTAGATCATATTGTGTCCACTTAATGGTATTTCTGCCATCAGGATGCATTATTTATTAAGTTTAGCTTGTAAACTATATTTCCCCGGCCCCACAAATACTGACTTGTGTGTGTGTGTGTGCGTGTGTGTGCGTGGGTGCGTGCGTGCGTGCAATCCAATTCAGTTGCCCACTTCTTGCATCTGATGATGTTAATGTCTAGGCCAGTGATTTTCAACTGGTGTGCCGCAGCTCACTGGTCCACAGGTGTGCCATGAGACATTGGGGGAGAATCATTTATTAGAAGGGCCATTGTGGATGTGGATGCCATTGCCCCCTGCTGGCAGCATGTGTGCCTTGTCAATTGTCAAAAACCTGATGGTGTGCCTGGCCATTTTAGCATCTTATCAATGTGTCATGAGATGAAAAACGTTGACAATCACTGGTCTAGGCTGTTGTTTTCCCAAAGTTTACTTGAGAGAGACTGTGTGTACTTCATGTTATATTAAAGCTACAATCTTACGCAAATGCACCTGGACTAAGTTATACTGAACAGAGTGACTTCTGAGTAAACAGGCACAGGTTAACATCTATTGAGGGACTGCCTCCTTCCATACAATCCTACCCATCCTGCCAAATCATCAGAGGGGGCCCTTCTAACTGTGCTGGGCCTTCTCGGTGGTGGCACCCTGCTTGTGGAATTTCCTTCCCCTGGAATTGAGAGCAGCTCCCTCTTTGGAGTTCTTTCAGCGGGGTCTTAAGACCTTTCTATTTAGGGAAGCTTTTGAATGATGATACTGGGAGGTGGGCACTTTTTATGGAACATAATTTTAATTGTAGCCCATGTAAGTTTATTGTGTTTTATTGTTTTGATTGTATTATATTAATGTTTTAGTATTGTTTTATCTGTAAGCCGCCTCGAATACCTCTAACGTGGTAAAAAGACACAAATTCTTTAAATAAATAAATAAATAAATAAAACCTTTTCTATTTATTTGGGATTTTTTTAAAATTCCTTTTTTCAGTTTCTGTACCTTTGAGAAGAGGATTTGCAGCTTGAGCAAATGAGTCCAAATGACCAGCTTGAGTCCAAGTCAACTAAAAAGAACAGTGGCAACGCAGCTGGTGTTTGACCACCCAGCAAATTCTACCAGCCAGCTTTTGGCATGGAGAAAAATCACAATGTCTGAAGTCATAGAGTTCTAGAAATGCTATTTCTGTACATTTGGATGAGCTATATTGGCATAGTCAGATGAGTCGGGCAGAGCAATCCAAACTGCCCATTGGGCCAATGCATGTCCACTTTGTCTGCCCGGCACTGTCATGAATGTGCCAACTATCTTAGTACCTAATCGCAGCATAGTACTAGGAATATGTAAACCCCAGCTCATGTCCCAATATGTGTGGCAGGAGCAACAGCATCCTGCCTCCATGTAATACTCAGTTTATGTAATATTCATGTCATACTATGCATTGTATACAAACACGTTTTATCCATATTTGGATAGTGACATCTTACTTAAGCACAAAGTTTAAGAATGATCATGTATTATTATTAAGAATATTTATATATCATTTTTCAACCACAAAAAATGATCAAAAATTGCTAACAATAGCGGTTCTACACCAGAAACGTGAACTAGATTTGGAAAAGCAAAGATATCACCCTAAATACAAACAGCAGACTAGTTAGGGCAGTGGTTCCCAAACTGTGGGTCAGGACCAACCAGTGGGTCGTGAGCCAGTTTCCATTGGGTCACAAAACACCTGGAGCAGCCATACTGAAAATATGGAAAGATGGGATGCTGGAAAGGGGTAGGGCTATGTGGTTATTTTGCTTGTATCAAAGTTGTAAATAGGCTTTTTTTCTTTTCTTTTTGATTCACTTTGCTATTGGAAAATGGCTGAGAAATAACCCTGAGGAAATGGCTGAGAAAATGGCTGCATTCTCAGGAGAGCAGCAGACTCTGACGCCACAATGATGGCACTTCTGGCCAAGACATCACTTCTGGTGGGTCCTGCACAGATTTTCAATGGAAAAGGTGGGTCCCAGTGCTAAAAGGTTTGAGAACCACTGAGTTAGGGAATAGTCTTCCCTATAGCAATACTGTATATGGGTATGAGGGTTGGACAATAAGTATAGCTGACCAAAGGAGAATTGATGCTTCCAAAATGTGATGCTGGAGAAAATTGTTATGTATACCATGGACAGCCAGAGTAACCAACAGAGACATGCTTGACCGTATAAAACCAGATCCATCCTTAGAAGCCAAAATTGCAAGACTATGTGCAATTTACTTTGGCCAAGTCATGCATGCAAATTCATTAGAGAAGTCAATGATGTTAGGAATTGTTAGTGGAACAAGAAGGGGCAGGCAAAGAATGCACTGGCTTGATACCATCAAAACAGATATAATACAAAGAAGACCCAACGACTGAAAGAAACCGTGCTTGATAGGTAGCATGGACAGCTCTTGCCTATAAAGTAGCCAAGAGACAGACATGACTGAATAAGAACAAATGTTTCAACAACAACAAAAAATTCTCAGAGCAGTTTACATAGCACAAGAAAAGCATAAACAAATGCTTTTCTGATCCAAAAGGGCTCACAAACTTTAAGTCAAGTAGAGAAATAGAATAGGAAACAACCACTGGAAAAGATTCTCGGCTGGAGTAAAGCCAGGTGGTTGCTCTCCCCTTGCTTAAACATAAGTGCCTCTTTGCCTAGTTACCTGAATAACACAATAATGAAACAAGGTGTATAAATAAGGCAAAATACACTTTGCAATTTTCGATTGCAGTTATAAAATGTCTGTAGTATAGTTACATGCTGTCTCTCAGAAAGTCTTGTATTTGCATGTAGATTCTTGCCCCTTTGTCATCTCTACTTTCAGTTTCCAGAAAGTTCTTTGATTTGATGGATCCTTTTTTATTCAAATCTTCATCCGCTCCCCCACCCCTGCTATCTCCCAACTACACCTTCCCAAGTGGGCTGACTTAGATTTCTGGCAGTTTCTGCCATTGTAACTTCACAAAGTAACTTTACAACTATTGATTCCTTTTTGTTGATAAGACTTACTTTCAAGTTGCATTCATCCGAAATACATACCAGAAGCAAGCTACTGCTTCCCTCTTTACATTTTGTGTCAAAACATTCTATAACTTTTTATGAGAACATTAAGCTCCTTTTTGAAAGCCTCTTCCATAGAGCACAAGCTTGGAGAAAAGTTATTTGGTCTTCTGAATTAAACTGATCCTGCACAAATTTCTTCTTTTGTCAGCAAAATGTAGTAAATAAGTTAAGTGGATAAAGTTCTTAGGAGGGGATTTGTGATCTTTGCTTGCTTTGTATGCATGGAGGTTTATTGCAACAATTGAACTCTTTCATTTTAACCCATTTCCTCATGGTCATACTTTGGATTTCACAGTTATTTTCATTTATGTATTTGGAATCGATTATGAAATCACTTTTTAGAACATGGTCTCTATTCTCATTGGACCGTTTGCAGTGATGTATCTCCTATTGCTCACATATTTTAATACAATGACACCGGAATAAACTTTGTCTTGATTGTTTTTACACATTATGGTAAATTTTAGGCATAATAAACTCTCATGTTAAATATCAGCGTGATCTTACACATGTAAAGAATGTGATTGAAGAACATCTTATGGGAATAAAATGACCTCTTTAAGGGTCCAATCCAGTAGTGTCATTCAGTAATAGAGTGCCGGAACGCTAGGCGGGACTTACCCCGTGATTGGCAGGGAGACCGTGACGCGTCGCTGCCTGCCGTTCTGCCGCGGGGGCTTCTTCCGGGTTGCTCACCCCTCCGCGGCTCTCTGCAGCACCTAGCACGCCCCCCAGGCAAGCGGGCACCCCCTCCGAGGCCAGGGGTGCCCGCGCGGGGCTCGGAAAGACAGCGATGCGTCAGAATCCCCCAGCCAATCAGGCGGTAAGTCCCACCCAGCGTTCCGTTTCTTCATTACAGAATGACACTACTGGTCCAATCCTATCGAGCCCAGTGCAAGCAGTATGCTCATACTGCTGGCGCTGGGTGTCATAAAAGTGCCATAAGGCACTCCGGCACTGGTGGTATGAGTGACCACCCAGAAGTGACATCAGGGCCAGAAGTGAAATCATTAAGCAAAAAAATGTTTAACACTTGACATACAACGAAATCAGTCAAATAAATTAAAAGTTTACAGTAAGTATCAGTTCAAAAATGTATTTAAAGGAGAATCTGTCTAACCTGTCTACCTCCAAGCAGATCTGTTTTTAAAAAATTCCCCAAATATCCCAAAGATTGCAATTCTATCCATACTTACCTGGGAGAAAACCCCATTGACTATCATTGTTAAAAGCATATACATAGTAGCCTTTTAAAAGTAGAGGCCTGTAACATTTCCACAAATGCAGTCCCATACTATGGTAGCATATAGTCTAATATATTAAAAATAAAATACACATTGAAATGAATGGGGGCCCACCTGAAATCAGTTCACAACCCACTTAGTGGGTCCAAACCCACAGTTTGAGAAACACTGGCTTAGAGTGCAGCCACATTGGAAAGATCTCAATATCATCTGCAGCACATATTTTTTTTACTTTTATGCACCTAAACCTCATATTATTTCAATGGGAGTTTTTACTACTGTAAATAGTGCTGATAATAATCACACACACACTGGCATGCTATTTTTAACAAACACAAAGCCCTTACAGAGCCAGCTGATACATATATCATAAAGTACAGCTTGGCCTAGTCATGTGAAGAAAGGAGCATGTCTTCT
This sequence comes from Lerista edwardsae, assembly GCA_029204185.1. Taxonomy (NCBI): domain Eukaryota; kingdom Metazoa; phylum Chordata; class Lepidosauria; order Squamata; family Scincidae; genus Lerista; species Lerista edwardsae. The sequence continues at coordinate 6,022,452 of JAJKFI010000006.1, forward strand.
ATAACCTGTCGCGCTACCTAACTGCAATGGGAAGCAGTTCATCTGAACTTCCACTCAATGCACAATTTGAACAGTTCATTAAAATAGTATTTAAATAGTGTACTCAGGGGCAGATGCTACAATGGGTACTGACACACTGGAAGAAGGAAGAAATATCCACACTCTTCCCAGTCACATTTGAAAGGCCCGGTGGACATATTATGCCAATCAGCCCAGTTGCATAGCTGAGGGGGGTCACAAGGGTCAAATGAACCCAGGCGTTCCTCCGTGGGGGGGCAGCAATGCCACCCCTGCTGTGGCCTGCCCCCATCACTTGTAGCCACCCCCTCTGAGCTTGACTGAAACTGTCAATCACATTCAGAGGGTGTTCTGAGGGCTGGAGAGGCTGCATGTGACCTCCTTGGCCTGCAGAAAGTCTTCCACTGCCTCTGGAGGGCCAGAAACCACGAAAATCACCACTTCCAATTTTGACCGTAAACTGGAAGTGGTAGTTTTCAGCCTTCTGGAGGCAGTAGTAGGCCTTCAGGGGCCTGGGAGGTCGCATGCTAGCTCCCCAGCCCTCAGAACCCTTCCAGAAGGCCTAAAATTGTCACTTCAGCCAAAAACTAAAGGTGGTTATTTTTGTCCTTCCAGAGCCATTCTTAGGTCCAGCCCTCAGAACACCCTTTGAATGCGACCCGAGTTGCAATAATGTTCGGAGGGGTAAATTGGGAGCCTGGGGCAGCTCACCTTTCAGCTATGCTGCTGACTCAGACAAGCAACAGTAACATTAAGCCAGCCTATTCAATTCTTCTAAATCAGTGGTCAGGGAACAGGGGTAAATTATCCCAAATGGGGTAAAAATGAAATTCCTGGGGGTAATGGCAGTCGGGCATGCATATGAATCTAAGCGATTCCCTGCAAAGACTTGTTCCTCCGCGTGCCTGCTGTCTGCGCCTCCGTCTCTCTCTTTAAACTCGGGCGACAAGCCCTGCAGCGTGTCTCCGCGCTCTGATCAGCCAAGCCACACTAATTGGGTAGCCAATGAGGAAGCAGCCTGAGAATTTAGCGGGGCCTTCGGTGCCCTCATTGGCTGGCCGGGGTGGCTGAGAGGCTGAGTGTTCCATAGCGGGACTGCAGTGCACGCCGCCTGCCTCGCTGCATTGTGCACTCATGGGATGGGGCGGCTGGTTGGAGGCGGGGGTCTGGCCATTGAACTGGTGAGTAAAGGCTTCTGTCTGGGTTTTTAAGTGAGCACAAAAGGAGAAGGAGGGTCAAGTATAGAGGATGAGGAACAGTGCTGTCTGAGACCAGGGAGCCGAGGACGAGGCTTTGTTGCACGCGACGTTCCAAGCGTTCTGATCTGCAGCAACAGATGAAATGTTTGGGTGATTGCCTGGCGCATCCAAGTGCGCCTCTGGAGTGCGATCGTTTCCCCCGTCTGTGTCTGGTATTCAGTCCGTGCTGCAATAGTGTCACTGGCAGCTCCTGGCTCAAGGTGTTGATCAAGCACAGGAGAATTTTAAACGGCAGGAAATAATACACGCTTTACAAAGGGAAGTTTGTGGCTGGTGGTTACAGTACAAATGAAATAAGGGCTGAGCCTACCCTCAAGTAATTCCACTGAGGAACCGCAGATTTGTTACAATATTAAATGAATTGGGCTTAACCCCCCCCCCCGCAGTGTCTTTGTACTACAGAAGCCTCGTGCATTAATTAAGCTCATTAATTAATCAAATAAAAAGCAATGGGTTCCAATATGTAATTTTTTTTTCTTTTGTTCTGGTGGTGGTGGTGGTGGGGGGTTGACCAACCAGCAGAGCTGAGTTACGAATTTTCCAAATTTCTGACACACCAAGCCCAAAAGGTTCACCATCACTGTTCTATATGCATGTCCGGCTGTGTGTGTTACAGTACTGTAGTGTACAAGGACCTGACGCAGTGCAGTGCGTCAGGCCCTTGTGTATAACACGCTTCCCTGCGTGATGCCCCGGGCCCCGCCTCCAAGTCTGCCCACTTCTTCAATAGAGTCGACTAGTTGCTGCGCCACTGAGAGAGACAGGACAGTACCTCTCCTGAGAGGACACCTATCTTTCACTGGTAGTTTTAGTAAGTACCTGTATTAAAAATCAAATCAAGGGGGTAACGTTGGCGTATCTAAATATATTTTGGGGTAAAAGGAAAAAAAGTTCCGTGACCCCTGTTCTAAATTAACAATTGCCAGTGGCCTTAAGGGACCACATGTAGCAATCGGCATCTCCACATCTAACTCCAAAGCTTTGAATGTGATTCCAACTCTTGGGCTGGAATCATACATGGAGCAATGATGAGATGAATCTCATCTAACCAGTGCCAACTACTGACTTGAGGGAAAGGAAGGTCTGGACTTTACACACACACACACATGCACGATTGTCATTCTCAATGCTGTCATCACCAGCCATCCAGTATGTTTTGTGTTGTGTGCCTGATCTCAATTCAATACTGGCAGTCATGTGTGAAAAGTCCCAGCTGTGGGCTGCAGGAATACAGCCAGAAGGGTCGCATTCAACATGCATTCACAAGTACAGTTTCTGATCTGGAAGGAGATTGTATGTGGAAACCTACCACAGTGTAAGAACTGGCCATGTCGGAGGGTGCCAAATTAGTTTAGAAGTAAAGGGCACTCATATTTCATGAATCAAAAGGCCACAGGTTATTACTATATGCGAGCTGCATGTAATACAGAAATTGCCCACCATTCCTATTTATTTAATTAATTCTATGAATATGGTATAAATCAAAAATTGATCAGCTTTTCAGATCTTTAAGAACTTTAAAATGTTCTTTAAGAACTTTAAAATTTAAGAACTTTAAAATGATGCAGTCTAAGAATAATTGTATTCTTTTCAGTTTAGGAAAAAACTGAGTACGCAAATTTTGAATAGAATGAATGTTATTTCTTGAGCACTGAAATGTTAAATATAAACAAAATGTTGATATAAATATTCTTGCTAAACTATGTGTTTAATCTTATTATCATATTTAATCTAACATTGTGACCGTTAATTTCGATACAATTGCATTCCTCTCTCATGGAACAGATTTTTTTGCATGCATACTGAAATACTGTGTGTGTCTGAATGATATATTGTGCTTGGATTATTTAATGCAATAAAAATCATATGGGAAAAGTGATGAGATTTGAAAACAAGACGAATTTTTTATTCCCTTTTTGTGGCTTCTTAGTTCCCAATCCTTTTAGCCTTTGTTGTCATTATATCTACTCAGTGACCATGAAATACCCTCTTAGCCCCATCTGACAAATCTCTCAATGTATCCACTTCTCAAGTTGGCATTTTGCACTTAATTCTGATGGAAAATGGAAGCATGTGGGTCTGGTACAGCAAAAATGAGGAACTCTTGTACTCATAACAGTCCTGCAAGATGTATCAGCACTATTCTTCCAACATTACAGATGGGTAGCTGAGATAAGATTTCGCAACTTGTCTAAGGTCAAGCAGTGAGTTCATGGCTACACAGATTTGAATCTTTGCATAGGGACACCATAGCTCAGTGCTCTTCAAATGAAGAGTCATTGAAGGCACTAAATGGGCCATTCCCCCTTAAGGGGAATGGCCCAGAAATGTGTGCCCAACAAGCTACAGCAATTGTGGCACCACGGGCACCCAGGAGCTTCTGAGCCTGCCTGGGGGGAGTCACACAGACTGTTGGGAAGGTCGAGGAGGCCTGCAACCCTCTCTGTGAGTAAAAAAGTTCAATTTTTCTTTTGAAGCCCACTTCCTGTTTTCATGCAAAAACAGGAAGTGGGCTCCGAAAGCAAAACAATTTTTATTATACATTGGGGAGGCCTGCAAAGGGGGTTGAGGGCTTCCCAGACCTCCCTAACAGCCTGCATGACCTCCTAGGTAGGCTCAGAACCCCCTGGTAACTGCACCACCATGATCACTGGCACCATCGGGCACCCTTCCGAGCCCAATCCCTGCTCTCGCACACACTTACAGTGGCTTCAACGTCTGAATAGGACTTTGAGGACTATTGCATAGCTCATGGTCTTAACCATTATACTAAATCAGCTTATTATATATCTTGTTGTGGCACCTCAGACTTAAACTCAACCTGAAGGTTTGCTGATTGATGAAATTAAAAGTGTCCAGAAGAACGGTGCCAGGAGTGTATTTATCTGATTTCCTTTTATTTAATTTCCTCCACCCTTGCTGATCTGACACAGCTACACAGTGTTGTTTTCCTAAGTCATTTGTTCCCAAGTTAATTGCTTTCTCTCAGTGGACATTGCAAATAATTAATTAATCTAAAGAACTGCAAGCTTAAAAGATCCTGCAGATTCAAAAAAAGCTTCATCTTAAAAGGCCGGCTTTCTTTTGAATACCCCCTGACTACAAGTCTTGTAATGCATTTTTGCTGGAACTATGTCAAACTAGAAATCTTTTAGTGTGTGCCAAGTGCAACTATGGGCCAAAATACATGTGAATTGGATCTCTCTCTCTCTTTTTTTAAAATTAAAAAAAAGGTTTAATGCTGCTGCAGAAGGATATTAATTTGAACAAGGAAGCGGCACAGTGACAAGGAATTTTAAGACATTGTGCCATTTCTTCAAGCAAAATTGCTCGCCTCCTGCTGTTAGCCCATGGGCGGGCGGGGTGTGTGGAGAAAACAGGTGAAATGCAGTATGTGCTGTGTTACTCCAACAACACTAACATGACTGTGAAGAGGATTTCACAGATCATGGATTTCTGCATCCAGTCGCATCCCTGGCCCAGGCACGGCCTTGGTGCCAGGGAGCAGACTGCTGCACTCCCCCACCATTGACCTCTCTGACAGTGGTCCAAATGCGCTCTATGGTGCATTTGCAACACTCCTGGGCCAGCCCAAAGGACTTGTGCCAGCCAAACTCCAAGTTAGGATTGCGCCCTGAGGAAGATCAAGAAAGAGGCAGAGAAGCAGCAGACTGTTTGGGAGGGACCCTGAGACCTTTCACCTAGGATGGAACTTCCAAATGTCCTTTTCCCCAGGAACTGTACTGGGGAACATAATTACTTTCCCTGTTTGAAGAAGTCGTCAGTTCCTTTGTGCCATCCGTGTGTTGCACAATCCCCACTCTTCTGTCAGATCTGTTTTCATGCTTCAGCCTACATAACGTGAAGAGGAAAAGACGGTTGTGCTAAACCTGCCTTGAAGGCTCCATATTTCAAACATAAAGATATGAACTACAACCAGTACAGTTACTCTTTGGAAACGCAACTGGATGAGGAAGTACTTGGGCAAGCTGAGAAATCTTTTCCAAGGCTTGAGACCAAACGAAAAACATAAATCTGCTTTGTAGGCCTTACGTTACCCATCTCTAAAACATTTCCATATACATTAGACGAGGGCCTGACAGGAGGGTGTAGGTGAGACAGTGGGGCAGAGGCAAGAAATTCAAGGAACTGAGAGACTGAGGAAAGAAAGGGGAGCAAAGTCAGCTGGGAAGGAAACTGATGACTCGCAGGCACCCACAGTACTTACTCAGCCACCACTTTTGTTACAATATTTTCATACAAATTCCCACCATGTGGAACATTTAGCAAATTTTATTACAAAACTTGGGACAGGCAAGTTTCCCAAGAGCATACATAATTAGAATCCAGCAATTCCTTGATGAGTTTCACAGACCAGTTTGAAAAAACTTGTTTGGTGTCAAGCAAGAACTTAGGGCGCAATCCTAACCAGTTTTCTAGCGCCAGGGTAAGGGCAATGCAGCTCTGAGGTAAGGGAACAGACATTCCCTGATCTTGAGCAGGTCTCTCTGATTGCCCCCTCCCCACTGCAGTATGCAGCACATGCCCCATTGCCACAGCTCTTTCGGTGCTAGAAAGTTGGTTAAAATTGCACCCTTAGTTATGCATTTAGTGCATAACTAGATAATGCATAAGGTGCACCACATTGCACAGTATACTGTATAGTCACCATTACCATACCATTGTAGTGAGGTAGGCCAACTTAAATGTGAAAAATAAACAAGACTCTTCTCAATAGACTTTTTTTTTTTTAGGCTCTACCTAAGATGGAAATATGATCTGTCAATATCCATGACATTCCCTAAAAATTGTGCTTCCTTAGTGTTATGAACAGGCTAGTACCAAGCTACTTAACAGCTGGATACTACAGCTTCCATGTCATATGATAAAGGAACAAATTAGCAGGTAATATTGCTGCCAGGCAATATTTCTAATTTGAAGCTGGATGTCTTCTGATAAAATCTAGTGAGTTTTCAAGGTCAGCCAATGTCTTGGGTGGTATTTGCCAGCCATGTCAGAAACTTAGGACACAATCCTAACCACCTTTCCAGCTCTGGCATAGCTGTGCCAATGGGGCATGTGTTCCATTCTGCAGTGGAATAGTAACGGAGGCCTCCACAAGCTAAGGGAATATTTGTTACCTTACCTCGGAGCTGTGTTGCCCGTACCCGAGTGCTGGAAAGTTGGTTAAGATTGTGCCCTTACTTGTCCAGAACAGAGTCCAGAAAAACAAAACCTTCCATAAAGGTGTTCTTATTTAATTATGCTAGAGCCAAAGGCCTAATTTGACTTTGACCCAATGATTAAGTCCTGCTGTGCTTGCCGAAATTAGGACAAAACTAGTATAGACAGTGGACAGACTAGTACAATTATATGTCTGGAAAACAGTACTAAAAACATACTGTGCTGTGGGATAAACAGGAATGGGGTAAACAAAAGGCAGTTTTCTTGACCTGCTCCAGTTACATGAAGACTCCCAGACCACTTGCTTCTTGCTAACTGACAGCACAATCCTAAACTGGTGTTAGGCTGGCATAAACTAAGCCAGCAAAGTTTGGCTGGCACAAGGACCACCGTAAGCGTTTTTGGACTACCCTCAGAGTCAGGGAGGATGGTGTGCTGGCCTCTCTGACTCCGAGAGTGGTCGAAACATGCTTAGGATTGCACCCACAGTGTTATCAGTAGTTGCTGCTCCAGCATGGCCATTGCAGCTTGACTGTACACTGCATTTTTGACATTGGGAATATGGGAGTTAAATATATATCTGTAGATAAAATGTATTTCTCTACCCTGACAGTTTTAGCATATAGATTTAGCATATATTCACAGATGCTAATGTAGAAAATTATCTTACCAGATGTAATATAATGTTCTGAGGCTGTATCCTTCACCTTGATAATCTTTCCATTTAGGACACCATAATCATCCCTACAAGACTACTCCTTCAAGGGTTGGTCCCATTTCTAATAATTTGGTTTGCAATGAAGTCCTTTTCTTTTGTATTTCTGAGAAGCAGTACTAGAGAACCTGAAGGTGAAAGATCTTCACAACTGCGCAAAGAACTTAGAAAGACTTTAGTGAAAGGGAAAAATAATTTGCACGAATAAATGAGATGCAAGAAATAAAAGCAGAATGAGATGGCAGCAATATGCAGCTGGAAACACGTTCATGCCTTTATATAAATATGCACAGAAATTTATAGAAACTTAACACTTATAACTGTAAACCGGTAAATACTCCCGTTCAAATTTTGAGGAACAATTATTAATATTCAGAGTGCCAAACATATATTCAAAAGTTTTAGGAGACAGGTACGTTTAGGAAACAGGTACAAACAGGTACGTTTTGCATAGACAGCCTGTGTTTCAATCAAACTATGGAATTTTATGTGCGCAGGCTCCCCCATTCATTGCAATGGAAGGGAACCAATCTTCACAAAGTAATACGACACCAGTAAGAAAAAAAATACATTGCTAGGCATGCATGGGCATGTGGATATGAATGTTCATCACTTGAATTCAAATGATTATGTACATAATTTGAATGTACATCATGTGGTAGCTTCTATGTGTGGAAACGCCATCACATGGTGAGGCTACACAGATTAGGATCTCCATGTTACATTATTACCTCAAACATGCAACTTTTAATGGACACAGTTCACCGGCAAATCAATGAAGGCTCAATCCTAAAGCTGGTGGTTTGTGATCGTGCCATAAAGCATGTTTGCAGCACTGCTGGAGGCCCCAATACCATCGTTGGGCCTGTGCCCATGACACAGAACTTCAGGACTGTGGAGTGGCCACCATTTCACCCACCGCCATGAGATTATGAGCCGGTGGAGCAGCTTTTGGGGCAGGGGGACGGTATGGGAAAGGTGTGAGGAGGGCCAAACTGGGCGAGGGATGGAGTGGCCTTGGGAGAGCCTGGGACTGTTGTCAGCTCTCAATGTCACATCCTGAACCCTGTGTCGGGCTTGGACGCCTGACACAGGGTTGCTCCAGTCTCTGCCAGCAAAATAGTAGACAGAAGCTTGAGTAGTCCCATTGCAGGGGCTGGGGATTTCCCCAGTGAAGATTTGAAAGAGGATAAACATTTCCACCCCCAGAGGAGATTCCTGTGGTTGCCATGGCTCCCGCAGGATGCAGTGGTAGCCATTTTGGTACCACTGCTCCTCTAGGAGCTTGGCAGTTCAGGATTGGGTTGCCCGTGGTGGCATTTCTACAGGGAGGGCAAAGCTCTAAGTGTCGCACGAAGCCTTACCCTGTCATGTAAATCCCTCCTCTTCCTTGCTGCTGTAAGCAACGCCAAGATGTTGCTTTTCCCTGTGAGGATTGGCTAGAACGGTGCAGGAGAGTAGTGATTTCCACTGCAAGGTAAGGCTTCTTGCAAAACTTAGAGGTTTGCCCTCCCTATAGAAACGCCTCTGGTTGCCCGTCAGGAAGAATCAAGAGGATATCAAGATCGATATGCAAGACTGATATGCAATAATACCAATCAGTTGGTATTATTGGGTGCTCACTTGTTTAGAAGTTGCAGCTGATAGTGGATTCCTAACATCCTTGCTTTGTGTGTATATACCTGTAAGTTATTAGGAACATCTGGAATCTTCACACGTCATAGTGTGCATATAATTTGACTGTCCCTCAATCAAAGAATGGTCTGTTTTGCACTGGAAAAAACACGAAGCAGATTCCGCTTTGTAGTCGCTCAAACACAAAGCAGCTCATTCTCCTACCTGGCATGCTGCTTTCTTTCACCAGAAATCCCACACATCTGAGTTTCAGGCAGCATGCAAGGAGCATGGTAAGAGATTGTGTGTGTTTGTTTTAATGCAGTGGCTGTGGACATGAGCCAGCAACAAGTGGCGTTTCAGGTCATGCCGCCCCTGACCTGAAATTGCAGAAGTGTGTACAAGACGTGGGTTGATTGTAATAATGCTTTCGATAGAGGATTGAAGCTAGAAGCTTTTACATGCAAAAGCATGTGTTCTACTCAGCTGTGCACCTTATCCCTCCAGAGCTATGCTCCAGTTGTAACCGGAGAGTATGCTCAAGTTGCGTACAGAGGGTGTTCTGCCGCAGACAGTCTCCCTGGCCTTCAGAATACCTCAGTACAGCTGAAAACCGTCACTTTGGTTTCGAGGTTTTGGTGACAGTTCTTGGCCTTCAGGAGGCCTTCTGAGGGGCAGGGAGGCTGTGCGCAGCCCCCACCCCTAGTCATCCAAATACCCTCCAGACATGACCGGAGCATAGCTCCAGTCACGTTCAATAAGGGGTGGTTGGCAGCAAAGGGGGCATAACCCCAACAGGGGGTGGCATTGCTGCACCCTATAGAGTGCCGCCCAGGGTCCTGTTGCACCTGTGACACCCCCCCTCAGCTACGCAACTGTGGCAATGTCTCTCTATTCCTGGATTCAAGTCAAACCTTCTTAGAAGCATGGCCTTCTAATCCTAGGTGGTTGCAATTATTCATTGGAAGAAAAAAGACACCCTTCACATATATAGAAACCCCCCCTCTCTCTGTATATATAGAAACACATATATAGAAACCTATATATTCACATATATAGAATCTCCTGTTTCTCACCAATGACTACCATTGGTGAGACTATAGTCTCACCAATGATGATCAAACCAGGCTCTGGCTCTAACATCAGTGGCTCCTGGATGAAATTAAGCCCAGAAGTTGTCTATATAGACACACAGTTATGCACTAACATTGCTTCAACGTGCTGCAGAAGCAACCTGGTCACATACTCATAGCTGGTGGAACACATCCGAAAGCTGTACACAATTGTGATTCTTTGAATTGACCTCTTTCATAAGAAGCAACTTTTGAAAATGTATTTAATGTACAGTATTTTAATTGTATTCCCCAGGCAAAATTGGTTCCCAAACCAACTCATGCTGGCAGAAGGCATTAGTAGGCTCCAGAACCAAGAATGATGGAGGGGTATTTGGCTGTTGTCTCACCAATCTCTGATGGTTTCCGTAACTGGAGGGACATCTAGCAATTCTACTTTGGGCCTGTGTTGAATAATCTAATTTCTGTTGTAGGGACATACAGTACATACATTCAGTATACAAGGGAAACTACAGAATGCTTGGGCAAGTGCTTAATAAATCAAGGCTCAGCTCCGCAACATCTGATATAATGGACAAGTTGATATGCATGGATATATCTTGATTACAGTACTATAGCACCCACTTCCTGTACAATGAATATACCATTCTCTCAGATATTGTTAACTAGGTCTGTGTGGATATACAGGAATGCAGGATAGCAACCACCTATCCTACTAATGGTTTGTCTCACATGGGGCATACCCTTCCCATAATCTGCAATTCAATCTGGAGTGACTATCTGGGCCTATGGCAAAAGCAAAAAGGAGCATCTGTGATATCCTATGATTTGTAAAAATAAAATATATCCATTATGCAGCATGAAGCATTGCACCAATTTATGCAAGCACCATTCATCTGGACTGCAGCACAAGCAGCATTTGCATCACAATAGGGAAGTCAAAGGAAAAGTGGGCCCAGTGGTACCCTTCTGAGTGTGGCTTGTTGTAAAGTAAGTTTGTGGTTATGCACCCTTTCATCATATACTGAAAACTGCAGGGATTTGCACTCAACATACATTTACATGGGATCAATTTGCTCATGTGAAGTACCCTTACATAGTCTCATCTCATCGCAGCAAAATAGCCACTTATTTCCAAGCCATGAACATCCGATTTCATGCACTATAGGTCCAAGATGTTTCTCTGAAGAGCAATTCACACTGGTTATACACACACACACACACACACACACACACAGGTATTTGCCATTGGGAACCATAGCACAGGTGTGTCCATAGCACAGGTGTGGCATGTGGCCACAGCCTGGCATTTTTACAAACATGCTTTGCTCCACTCTTTAACCCAGCTGTGCCATGGCACATTGATGTGCCACGGATGGTCTGCAGGTGTGCCATGAAAGTTTGGCAGCCTTATTTATTTTATTTATTTATTTATTTATTTATTTATTAAAAACATCAATTAATAGGACCATTGCGGGATGTGAGCCCCACACCAGCAGCATGGTGTGCCTTGTCCCTTGTCAAAAGACTGATGCTGTGCCTTGACAATTTTTAGCGGCTTGTCAATGTGCCATGATGAAAAAGGTTGAAAATTGCTGCTTTAACCTTTTTCAGGCTCCAGAGGGGAACGAGGTCCATCTACCGCTCTTCTTCAACTCCTGACTTTGATGCATAGTCTAGATCTTAAGCACTGGAAAGAGCCTGCACTGGTGCAACGGCTCGGAGATCCTGGAACTGGCGATGCAGGAATGGAGAGCCTACTCAGAACATTCATCTGCGCTCAGGCTCACCTTAACTCTCAGATCGTCACGCGGAGGTTGGGGGAAGTGGTGGAAGAGGGCACAGTTCCGCCCCTACGTGGACCCCGAACGTCTGAACGAGACTAGGGTTCACCAGGAACGTCCGAACGAGTGTATGGTTCACCAGGAGACACGTGTGGCCAAGCCGGCGGCCACGTAAAGCAGGAAGTTGAAGGCCTGACAAGAGAACCTCGATCCCAACCTTAACTTGCAACGGGCTTTGAGGAACAACCCGAGCTAGTTGTTTGAGGTTAGGCGCGGAGCCCGCCTGGAGAAGCCCGAGGCAGCTCCTCGCCACGAGGCACCACCATCTTCCCCGGCCTGAAGACCGTCTCCGGGGTCCGCTTTGCGCGGGGGCTTGGGCTTCGCGGCGCTTCCCTGAACAATGAGCAGGGGCAGCAGCGCGGAGACGCGCGCACCCCACCCTCAGCGCTCGCGCCTTTCCTCCCGCCTTCGCAGTCTGGGACGCAGGGTCGACGGAAACAGCAGCAGCTCCCGCCTCAGAAGCACCGGCAGAGACGCGGCAGCAGGAGCAGCGCTGGGGTCCCTTCAGCATGTCCGCTTCACAGCACCAGCGGCGGCCAGCGCTGGCAGCCACCCGGCGGCAGCAGGAGCAGCAGCAGCTGCGGAGCTTCCCGGGTCTTTAACGACCCGCTTGTTCTGCCGCCGCCGCCGCCACCTCCTCCTCGGGTAATGACAATGAACTAACGCGGCTGCAGTGGCCCCGCCATCTGCTCTCTCCCTACTCCCCCCCCCCTTGGTAAGAAGCGTGGCGTGGAGGAGGGACCCGCTGTTTTCCCTGTCCTGGGAGAAGGCGAAGTACTAGTCACAATACAAAACCGAGGCTTGCACGCCTAGAGCGAGAGCTAGCGGCGCGCGCCTATGCGCGCGCACGGCAGCCACAGCGTGCAACCTTCACGGCCATGTGCAGCGAGGGAGCGGAGCTGGGGTCAGGAGCGCAGCCCAAAGCAGGAGCCATCCGAAGCCGGGTGGGGAGGAAGGGGGGCGCACACTGACAGTTGGATGGCAGCAGGAGGAGCGGGGGGAGGGCAGTGTGGGAGCTGGTGGGCGCCGGCGTTAAAGGGACCTGACTCCACGTCCCTCCAGGAGCTGAGGCAAGACCTGCTGGAAGCGCCGTTTGGTGATTTTCAGGAATTCCTAGAATGTGGTAGGTTCTGCTTGTGTTTGTGCGTGTAAGCGAGAGGTAGCACAGAAGGCGTTCTGTTTGTTTCCCTTTCTTTCTCCCCGCCGAGAGAAAGAGAGAGATGCTGCCTTTTCTTTCCTCCCCGATGTAACATCGTTCGCTGGGCTTGGCGGCAGCAGCACTAAAAGGAACGAAGTGCCCCCGGCGCGCGCACACACACCGGGCTTGTGGCAGCTGTAAAGTGCGTGGGAGATCAGAAGTATTTTGCCCTCTGCCTCTTAGAAGAGAAGTGCCGTTGTGTTCTCCGCCTTTCTTTTTAATCACCTAACGCCTTTGTGTGCAAGAAAACGCAAAATGAGCAAAATCATTCAGAAAATGTGCTGATCCTTTTTTTTTTTTGCTTTTTATTTGGCAGAACATTGAGGTTAGAAATCTCCTAAAGCTTCAGTGATCTTGAACGTGAACATCATTCTGAGGGAATCAAGACTGCTTAGACCTTAAAGACCAAAACAAATGCAATTTGACTGTTTGGGGGGATGGTCTCTCCCTCCCTCTTTCAGATTTTTGAACCATTTTGCAACGGTGAAAATATAGATCCTTAATTTTAGTGGCATTGCTTGGTTTCTCTCTCTCCCTCCCTCCCCCCTCCTCCAGTTCTTACAGTAGGCAGTCTGTGATTTTTTTTTTGTTAGTAAGTCTTGACTGTTCAGAGTTGAATGGATATGTTTAGAGAAGGGGTGCTTTCCAAGAATTTAAATGAGGTCTTTAAAAATGGCTTTCCAGGGCTTTTCTATTAGCTCCCTTTGTTTTCCCAGGTTGACCTTTGGGTAGTTAGGCAAATGTTTTGACTCCAAAGAGAAAAATCCATGCTTGCAAACATTTTATTGTAAGTACTTGAATGTTTCTGTGCATTGGAATATATTTTACCACAATATTTCTCATGTTGGCTATTGATATTTAGTCATATGAATTATATACGTTTTGATCATATTCTTGGGTTACTTCCAAAAGCACTTCTTGAAGTGGTTTGTTATGTTTGTTATGTGGTTTGTTATGTCTCCATTTGTACCTCTGTCCTGAACACATCTCTTTGGGAGCAATTTCTACAAATTTGAATGGAGGCTTTTTGGCAACTATCCTGATCCTCAGTGCATTATAGGAAGTAAAGTTCCTTGGAATAAACAGGATTTACTTGCAAGTAAAAACACTTAGGGGCAAGTAAAAATATTAAGGGGCAAGATGCTTTTAGCAACTTTTTGGTGTTTGGGTGTGCATGTGGGAGATGAAATCCAGGATTTCTTCCAAAAGGAATACTTACATTGGTGCTTTTTAAAAGATTGAAGAAACTGTTAATTTTTGAGAAATAACTACTGAGAGACAGGAGGAAAAGCATTTCTAATTTATATCAGGAACCCATTCTTTACCCAAAATGTGTGAGACTTTAAAGTTGAAATTGGAAATATCTTAAACTGAAAAGTGTTTTGAATCTCAAGAGAAAATATGATTTGATTCAATTGAGTTAAAGAATCTTCTGAAAAATCGCATGCTGTTAATGTGTGGAACACTTTGCCAGAGTGTCCTCCCTTAAAGCTAATCATTGTGCAGCTCAGGGAGATTGTGTTATGAATGCATGACTGGTTAGATTTCATTGTGTAGTGGATTATGATATATGGGTACTCAGACTATAACTCAAACCCTTTAGCGAAAAGTGGTAGTTGGAGATATTTGACACCTTCACTTCTTCCGTGTATGCTCTCTGCTGTGATTCTCAAAGTACAGATCTGCTTTTGACCCTGCAGTTGGCCTTTTAGCAGCAATTTAAGAATGGATGTTAATCTGCATTGCTTTTTGATGGAAGTTTTGTGTACCTTGTGCAGCTGGTATATGAAGTGCAAATGTACTAGGATGCAGTGCTGTCAAGTCCTGGGTAAAGCAGATAAGGTTCCTGGTGGGAGTAACAGTACATTTTTTACTGTTTAAATTATAAATATGGGGCCAGGACCTTGAACAGCAGACCTGTGTTGGATGTGTTTTGTAGGATAAAATCCCTGTTATCAAAAGGTTCACTTTATACAGCTATTGAGATTTTCTTGAGTTCTCTCCTACTTCTGTATAAGAAACAAATTTCTAGAGATGTATTAACTGCAGATTTTACATTTTAGAATTTTGGTGAACCAGTTAATACTGATATGCCTTTAGTAGCAGAACTGTGAAATGCACATGCACACTCTATTACCTGGAGAATTTTAAGGGTGCACACTAAACAATTGCCATTGCATATATTTTTTCAGTCTGTTAATGCTGTTTTTCAGTAATAATGTCATCTTTATGCATTTGCACAAATGCATGCTGTTTCTCATACCATGTTCAAGACATATGCATACAGATATTACAGTGCATGTTCCAGTGAAGGTGGTTACACATAAAATTTACAGATTCAGAAGTCTTCCCCTTAGCATGCACACTGTTCCCTCATTATGGATTATCAATTCTTACAGTGCAATCCTATGCATGTTTGTTTAGAAATGCCACATTGTTTAAATGGGACTTATTCCATAGCAAGTGTGCATAGATGCCTGAATTTCTAGTTGGCACATACACTAGAAAAGGAACTGAGGGTACAAAGTTCTCTATGCACAGATTTTCTGTAGAATATTTAAGAGTTGAATATGTATATCTTATAAGAGCTGAATTCACATGTGCATATTCAGTATTCATTGATGGGGACATCAAGTAATTATGTGCATGTATAAGTGAACTATCATGGACGGATTACTCACCAGATGTCCACTTATATGCAGTACTTTCTGATGTGGGGACTTCATAGTTTATGCAACAGTAATTTGCTGTTGGTTTAATTGATGAACTTGAATGTGGAAAATACCTTAGTATAGTGCTGTGGTGTGAAGATCTTGGATATAGTATGAAAGAGTCGATCGTTCTTTGATAAATTCTAAAACAGAATATCGATTGGGATCTTTTTAAGTTGGTAGATGGATTGCATAGAACTAGATGGACACATGATGGTCAACTGTTTTCTTTATGCAAAACTAATAAGTAGTATTGAAGCAAATACACTTATAGCTGCAGGTGCAGACAGGAGGAGATTGGGAAACAACAGGTATTCTGTTGTGAATAACTGGATTGATTCCGCTGATAAATAGCATTAACCTCTAGTTGAAAGGGGATGATTTGAAGCTACTTGCTAAATTAAAAGACTTTATGCAGTACAGGTTGTAGCCAGTGGAATTGGAATGGACAGAAGTAATGGAAAAAGTAATGTGGAAGATTGGGATTATGGTAAAGAAACCTACTTCCTGCTACCTAAGCGCTGTTCCCGTTTTCTAAAGAAGATGCTCTTGTTTGTTGTGGCAATACAGTACTGTTCCTTCTAATGCCAGTGATGTATTTGATTTGAAGAACCAATGTCTTATATTGTATTTGGACACAAGAATTCGATCGTTTAACTTGCTTTCATGACTTTGACAGTTTGAACCATGACAGTACAGGCATGCCCCAGTATCCACTGGGGTTCTGTTCCAGACCCCGCCCTCACCGTGGATACCTGAAACCGTGGATACTGGGGCTGCCTTTTTAAAGATAGGGGAACATCAGTAGTTTTGCTGCAACAAGGTTAAAAAAAGAGATTTGTTTAATGTTCCCATACCTTTTTTAATAGGTGTCCCAATATCTATGGTAACCATGGATACTGAATTAGTGGATAATGGGGCATGCCTGTACCTCCAGAACAGCACATTGATGCAGCTTTGATGTCCTGCCATTGCTTTGTGCAAGTAGTATATGTTTGTTTTTCTTTTTGAATTCACATGATTTTTTTCATGTAGTAATCTGACAGGGAAATATTTTCTTGCCTTGACCAAGGAGAGCAAACCCCATAAAGCCCAGTGCAGTTCTGGTCCGGTTTTGATGAAAAGGTTCACTCTGCTGGTATTTTCAAAAATCCATGTAATTGCTCTCTGTGCTGAGTGTTACAGATTTTTTCCAGGTCTTGAACATTGAATTTATCAATACTATATTTCAAAAATGAGAGGCAACAATGCTGAGTCTGGCTTTGTCAAGTTGATTACATGAGGATACATTTCAAAATGATGGATCCCAGGAGACCATCTCTTTTCTGAGTAGTGCGGGAAGCTCCTCTAACTTTGCTTGGAAAATATTACAAAAAAAAGGTGACACCCTCAGTTCTGGCTTTTTATATAGCCAGAACTCCCATAGCCTCTCTCATGATAAAGCTGGGAGAATAAGCTACAGGTAGATGAGCCCTTATCCAAACATCCAAAATCCAGACTATTCAGAAATCCAGACATTGTTGTCCAAGACTTTTTAAAAAACCTTCTGCAGTGTGAACACTAGAAGGTCTTGTGCTCATTTCCACATACTGGCTGTAAGGTCTAGTCTCTGCGCTGTGGTGTGTGCCATTGTTGAAAAATGTCAGAGGCCAGCAGACACCCAAATGAGTAACCGTGAAAAGAACAAGAGGAAGCATTTCTCATTATATTTATGCAGTTATTCCAAAATGCAGACAAATCCACAATCCAGACACCTTCCCGTCCCAAGCAGTCTGAATAACAGATATTCAACCTGTAATATAAAACACATAGACTTTCAAGATGTACTGAAGCTCAGTGGCCCGCAGCCAAAGGAGAGAACCACACCGTGAAGGCTACATCCTGGGACTGAGGGTTTGGTGAATCACATAGTACTGTATATTTGTAAAAAAATATATACATAGTACTGTATATTTTGTGGAAAATGGTGGTTTAGACTAGCCTGCCCATGTAAGCTGCCTTGGGCATTTGCTTCAGCATGGAGAAGGTGGGGTATAAATTCTTCAACTAATTTCTGTGCTTGCTAGATTATGCCATTGATTAGTAGTTGGTCTTTCATGCTGCCTCCCCTTGGTCCCAGGGACAGGGGCTTACCATGTAATTATTTCCAATACTTGCCCTTCTAAGATGTTGACATAGTTATGGAACCACAGGCATGTAGGAAAGATGGTGAAAGATAAAAATCAAAAGTACTTGGCAGACTGCACTTCAAGACTAGCACCTATTAGACTTGGAATTTCCAAGGTCTTTATTAGCTGAATGGCAGGACATAATTTGGAAGGTGCAACTGCTTTTCTATTTACAGTAATGCAGCGCACCTGCAAACTGTTCTCTACTATACTGTTTTAAAGGTGCAGAAACTTCATAATGAATTGGCAGCATTATTTGATGTCCTGGGAAAAAAATCTCTTTCCTTTGTTTCTGGTAGCAGCAGTTCACCTTAAATGTCTGCTTGTAGTTAACACTGTGCTTTTGTGTATTGTGGGCAATTTTTCACAGCCATTGGTTCATTTACATGAAGGAATGAAAAGTGACAACAAAAAGCGTTGAAGGAGAGATACCCATGAATATTGGTAATGGTGGATAATATAAAATACTGTCAGTATTGTTTAAAGTAACAGCTTCGTCCTAAACAAGCAGAAAGGCCAAAGATCTGTGCTTCAGTGAGCGCAGTGTATGTGTTTGCTTTTTTAAAAAAAAAATTCTAACCATCTGCCTTATAATTGCAACTAGTAAACAAGGAGATCTTTTAACAGGTTTCATTTTGTAAGTTTATAATGTGCCTTTGCACACTTCCAATATTCAGGAACTAATGGTGGAGGGGGAAATGCTGCTAGATTGAGAAGAAAGTAAACAAAAAAATGTAATTTCTGCTTATGCTTTTAACAAAAAACAAACCTTTGAATAGCCTTCCATGATAGGAAGCGTTATAAATAGCTTAAGTATCGTTTGATCTTTGTTTTGTTTATTAAAGACTAGCGTAGCAGTCTATGCACACTATTTAGCTAAAATAATTAAGTTCATGTCCCTAAAATGTGAGCACGTTTGTATGTAGCCTACCATTAATGCTAAACTTTCATTGTGCTTAAATTTGCCCGAGTTGCAGTGAATGTGTGTGTCAGTTGCACAACGTAATAAACTGCAGCTGAATTAAATGCAGTTTTGGAAGCTGTATTATTTAAATCAATATTCTATAGTTATTTAAGTAGTTCCCTACACTATATATTTAAGAGCCACATGTGGTCTACTAGAATATGTATTTAAGGACGAAATCCAAGGATGCCCTTGCAAGCTGTCACGAACATGTTGTGAAGCACATCTACGTCAGCACAAGTGGCACAGGGCCGATGCAGGCAGATGCGTCAGCCCAGTCGCGCTGAGGATATGCCCAGGTAAATTCAGCCAGTGTAGGGGCTTCTCTGTGTGGGGAGAAGGCAGAAGGGATGGTGGAACAGGAAGGGAGAGAGCGGAGGGAGGGCTTTCCTGTAGGCAGGGTGGCCTGTATCTAGTAGTTATGCCAGATCCAAACCCCTGTCCCTGGGCTGTTCAGCCCCATGGTGAGCCACTGCCGCCTGCTTAGACTTACACCTGCTAAATAGTGGACTCGGGTCTGAGCATCCCCATTGGGGTGGCTGGTGCTTAACATGGGGTAAGGAGACAAACCTCCCCTTACCTCATGGAGGCTCAGTGGCCTCTTAGGGCACAATCCTAACCAACTTTCCAGCACCGGGGTAAGGGCAGTGCAGCTCAGAGATAAGGGGACAAACATTCCCTTACCTTGAGGAGGCCTCCCTGACTACTACTCTACTGCAGGATGCAGCACATGCCCCATTGGCACAGTTATGTCAGTGCTGGAAAGTTGGTTAGGATTGCGCCCCCAATTTGCGCTGGATGTAGGGCAGGCCAGCCATTCTCCATGAAGGAAAATACTGTTGGAAGACATGCAAAAGCTTCCTAAAAATACTGCAGACTTGTTTAGTCTGCATCCCCAATGGGTTCCCTAAAAAATTTAAAACAATTAAATGCAACCATTAAGTGTTTGTTGCCATTCACCACTATGGCAAAACTAAAATGCTGTGTTCGGGGCAGGACTCCAAAGAAAAGGATTCCATGTAGAGTGCATGACTTTTGGGATCCCTTTTGGATCCCATCAACCAAGCCGTCATTATACTGAGCATTTAGTTAATATATAAAAGCTACTTTCCAAAGTTTCATTGCTGTTGTGTCATGCCAAAACACAGCAGAATGGTGATGTGGAGGTGTTGGAGATATGGCTGTTCAGTAGGGCCCTTGATGGCTTTGCATGATTCTGCGGAACAGAGTGATTGGGCTGCAGTAGGAAAACAGATGCTATTGTTTAGTTTCCCAGAGTGCTGTGAGCGTATTTTATTTTATTGCTTTTGAAAATGAGGTATTAGTATGGTTATGAAATTCCTTTTTTCACACCATGAAGAAGTTTTATAATCGTCCAAGAAAAATTACATTGGCAGGCCAGGCCACCCTTCTCGCATAGAAAGTATAGATGCAAGTGTAATACGCCATTGGAGAAATATAACATTGAACCGCAATGCTTTGTGTTACATTGTGCATACCAACCTTTCCGTTAATGACGGACTTTGTATGCAATTTGCATACAGTATATATATATACACACACATATATAATGGAGCTGCAGTTCCCAAACTGTGGGTGGAGAGAGTGCTCAGGGGGCATCCTAGCTTCCTTCCCTCCTTCCTCTCTAGCTCAGCTGGCGAACCTGTGCTTCTCCTGCTTTCCAACCTGCCTTCCTGGTCCCGCAGGGCATTCTGCGCTGCTGCTACCCAGTTGCTTTTTTAAGTTGTTTAGGCAAAAAATGAATGCATTCAGAATGTATCTGGTTTACAGAATGTATCCTATCCTTCTAGTTAAATACCTGTAATTTATTTTAGTTAAGGTGTTTATCTTGCCTTTTCTGCTAGGAATGCTGTTTAAAGTGGTTTACAAATTTAACTTTAGACATTAACATTGCAAATTAACCAGTGTCAAAAAAGAATAACAACAGACAGAATTCAGAATATATTGATTCTATGGGAGTTGTAACCAATTCTTAACACTGTGCATGACAAAATATATTCTATCAACTCCTGTTCAACAATGGCTAACTTTTAATTTATGTTGATGTCAGTTGTGTGTAAAAGTGAAGTGAAAAGCAGTGTGAAGACAGTGTGTTATGGTTATGAGTTTCTGATTTCTAACTCTGATTATGGTAGCTTTTCAATCCTGATATCAGCTTTTTAAGAGAGTATTATTGATTTATACCTGCAGAGTTGAAATAACACGGCTTCTAAGCCTTTTATTTCTGGAAATGCTAGTGTAGCACCACTATAACACCAGTATCCCCATCACTTGTGCATTTGCATACTGGCAGAGAACTGCCAATTTAAGTGTCAAAAAGAAGGCACAGCAGAGGGGTGGCAAGGGAGGAGCAGAGCTGAATCAGAATCCCATTTCTGCTCAGGGCTTATTTGCTGTACAGTACAGGTGTAATGTTATGCCTGCAAAAGAGATGGAGTAAGTAAAAGCCAGACGACTTTCTATCCCAGCAAGCAGATAGGATTCCCATTAATTCAATAGCCTTTCACAATTCAGTCCAGGTATATATAAGATTGCTCAAGGAAGCATATATAAGATTGCTCAAGGAAGCATAACTCAAGTAACAAGTTGTCCTAAACCTGTGACTTCAGGACTGTGAATATATACACAAGTGGAAAATGGGGGAACTTTGCACACATAGTTAATACAAACAGCAAAATAGAAGGGACACATTAATAACACTTGCATTCTCTCAGAAACCTTTCAGGTATGCTCCAGTAGGACTCCAGATATAAAACACCCACCACTGCACTGCTTTGCAATCTGAATTGCAGTCCAGCTACTCCGGCTGCAAGAATAAGGCACTCCGCACAGGTGAGCAAAGGGCAAGGGAGGTCTTATTAGGGAGCGGGGAGACTATGCCTGAGAATATTCTCCATCTGTTAGCTAAGTTTCCAGGCTATGCAGAACTTTGTCAAAGATCCAGGGCTACAGCCTGTTATGTGTCACACCTACTCCCCTGCAGTGTGAAGTAGCTGTACAGTATTACCTTAAGACTGCCCTTGCTCTACAGCTAGCAGCAATGTTTGCTCCATGCAGAGTGAGTATGCTTGTAGTAAGGGGACTCCTGTTCACCACAAATCCTTTCATGCATAATTGTACCCCACACCACGTACAGATGCAGGTGTTTGGAAGCATTGTTGAACACTAGATGCTCCACTGACTATTCCTGCTGCTGACCAAATAGCCACGGTATGTCCTTTCTTGCAGGATGAGAATTGCATCACCTGAAGCAGAAAGAATAGAAATTGCAGTCAGAGTTCCAGTACATCACCATATATGGAGAAGGTAATAATTGTCTTTATGACTGAATTAATCTTTCTTTAATAATTGTTTATAGGTTTTGTTGTTTTATCGTGTTTTACTATTTATTGTTGTCTTTGGATGTTTTTATCTGCTCCTATGTATTATTAGTTGGTTTGTATTGTATTTTCAATGTATTATTTTTAGATATTGTAAATTGTTTTTATTATTATGTATGCTGCTTTGAGCTTCTGGAAAAGCAGGATATAAATCTTTTAAAGAAAATAAATTGTCCCCATCAGGTGAATTTTCAGCTATTGGCTGACTTCCAGTGGAAGAATAGGAAGCTTTTTCTACTGACAAATGGAAGAGTGTCCCTCTTAAGTGCTTGCTCACCAACTCCTAATGAACTGCAAGTCATAGGTACTATCTGTTCCAACTGCTGCCTGGTATGTATTACAACCCTGTATTCCTCTTATCTCCCAACAGGCAACCAGTCAGCCACACAAGGGGGAAAGGATGTTTCCCATCCATTCCTATCCCATGCAGACCACAGGTGAAATCTACAGCAACAGCAGCAGTGCTGTATGAACAGCACTTTTCCTCTGTGGGGTTGCCTCTTCCTGTTGTCGCAGGACTCCTGTACCTTCCAAGAATGCAAGGCAGACAGTATGGAACAACCATGGAAATATAAGGTGATGGAAATGGCTGTATTGGTTATGTCTGGGTCTGATGTGCAGCTTTCCAGGACCCTGCAGAAATAAAATGTTTGGCACTGTAGCATCTGCGGTGCTCTAAAAATCACCACCGATGCTGTTCAATAAAAGCTGCGACTGTTTCATATGTGTCTCTCTTCTGAGGGTGGTTACTAGATGGGGACTTTCTCCTGTTTTCCTCCTGGCTGTTACTCTCTTCAGCTGTCTTCATAAAGAAATGCATGATGGGAAGGGAGGGGCTGGCCCAGGTGAATGTCCTATCACAATCCACAGATACTGAGACTCTGCAGTCTAGTCATAAGAGGAGCAGCAAGGGGGAGGGGGTGGGCTCTCCCCTATCTATTTTGTGGCAAACAGTGAGGTTGGGCTGCGTGGAGGGGAGGGTACATGGACTTGATATGAGAATTACCAGAAGGTACAAATTATTAACCAATGAGAGATGTGGCTGAATGGGATGGGGGTGGGTGGGCAAAGTACCTGTATATAAGTACCTGTTGGTTGATTGATTTTGTTCTATTTCACTGAGCTACATGTGCCGTGCTGCCAGTGGGTCTAGGTGAGAGGGAATGCTGTATTGTGGGTTACGCCCTTAGGAGACCACAATGGCCACTTCATTGAACTTCTTTCTAAGGGTATTGGCCTGTGGAATAGTAGCTGCATGTTCTACTCCTTCTGCTTTGCCTATCTGCAAATATTGCGGCACGTGTATGTTTCTCCATCCCCCCCCCCGACTGCTTTGGCTTATGCAGACTATAATGCCATAGGCTTCATTTGAAGGCAAATCAACCCTTTCTCCAGTTTTCTCATTCCTGTGCTCTTTCTCCCTACTTGGTGGTTCATGGGCTGCTTCCTGCAAACTTGCTGTTCTCCCTTGACAATATGACTCTTTTCCTTTGCAGTGGAAAAAAACATGAGTACTTACATAAATATGTTGCATGCAGTGTTTTACTGTTAGGGCATCTTTGGTAACTTGGGTATTCAGCCAAGGTATTCAGCCTGTTATCTGTTCAATATGCAAACACTTACATGCAAACACCAAGCTCCTAGGCTATGAATGTGAATAACTGTTGGATTCTAGTGACAGTCTGTCCTTTCCTGTGTGGTCCTAGCCATTGTTCTGCTGTTTGATTTTGAACTGCCAGAGGACTTGAATCCCTGCTCAGAAGAAGAGATTATGTTTATGGTTGGTTATGCACTGGAATCTGGCTATTGGCTGCATTGAAGGCGGTGATATGCGTTTTTCCTGTTGTGCTGTGTGCATGCAAGCAATATTGTATAGGTTAGGTGACTTCATTACGATGGTTGTACTGCATGTAGGTGCTGCATGGAGCTTTCCATGCATGGGCATTGTGAAGATGTGATTGGGTGCGTGACAGAGTTGCTGAGAAATTGGTTGAAGTGGCTGTTATTGCATTTTTGCCTCATCTTATGTTGCTGTTACTGTGCTTGTATTGTGGTATTGCTAGTTGGAAAACCATGGAATCCCAAATTGTACTGCTCGTAGGAGATCCATTGAAGCATTGGCTGCTTTTCCAAATTATAGGATTGCCTTGCAGGACATCTGATAAAGTCCTTGCACTGCTGTGAGAATTTGATGAATGTGAAAATGGTGTAATTATTGGTCTAAGTGCCCTTTACTGACTTAATGCAACTAAAGTGACGGCATTTTACCTGCAATCCTAAACACTGGAATGCAACTTCCATACAATTCAGTGGGCCTTACTTCTCATAATGTTCAGGATGGCAATCTTGGAGAACTAGAGCTTAGTACTTACTGTATGATACAGTAAGGTTTTCAGGCTTTTATTGTGAAATATTGTTAGAACTCGTTTAAGGGGGAGGGGAGAGAGAGCATGAGTGAGTCAATCACCTGCCCTTGCATTAGAGATAGTAGGAAAGTACACAGTGTTGGGTGCTCAAATTACTTTTGAGTGCTACAGTTGCTGCTCCAGCCTCATGTGTCAGTTTGTTTCTCGTAAGTAGTTGAAGCATCTGTCTTGTCACCCAGCTCTGTCCATGCTATTGTGTCCCGTCCCAGTCCAATCTATTCTGCATTGGCTCTATATGCTAGCCTAAATATTTGCACTGGCACCTTGAGTAGAATCTCCTGTCTCTAAGGAACTTGGGTTTTGTGCAAATGATTGCATTGGAATAGGCTAAAATTCATCCAGATAATATTCAAAGTTCCTTGGGGAAAACCAAAAGTAGGGATTTTTGCGACCTCAGAATAGTCATGTTTCATTATAACACCTGAAATATTACAGTGGCGGGTGTGTTCTCTCACAAACTGCAGGATGGGATAAGAACTTTTCAACACAGAAGTTTGATTTTGAATTACCGTCATGTGGGGCTACGTGTATAATGGATGACTGAGCTCCAATGCAAATTGTTCCAGTCCCAGGCCTGCTGTAGTGATGTGCTTTAGATGCAGAAGTATATACACAGTATTTAAGCCCTACAAATAAAACATCTCTGACAAATGCACAATTAGCTAAGCCAAGAGAGGAGAACAAGGCTTTATACAGTTTAGTCTCTTGAGTAAATAATCTAAATTTTATGGGGTTTGTAGGTTTGAGTCATAACTTTAATGTTATTTAAATGTAAGGATTTCTTGAGTGTGGTCAGCTATAATAGCGTATTGATTTTTGAAGATGCAGTGGGTAATTGCATATACTTGGAAGCTTATTCTCTTTTTGATACACTCTTTGGCACACCCGCCAATGGATGGGAGTTACATATGTGAGAAAAACAGGCTCCTTGACAGGGAGATTTTTTTTTTCCAATGCAGATATATATTTCTAGAAACTCTGAAGAAAATTCAAGAAATTTCAGATTTGAGTCCTGGATTTTATATAGTGCATTTAAATTTTAGTCAAGCCAAGTTCATTGTTGTCAAGAAGAGCAACAGATATAAAGGGAAGTTGCATTTGCAAAAAAATAATTTCCCTTCTTATCTGTGGTTGGTTTATGTGAGTTGCACACATTAGGATGTGAGGGAGAAAATGCGCCCATATCCATTTTGATGGCAGTAGGACTAAGCTATCATTTACAGTTGTAAAACTCCCAATTATGTAATTGGGACAGAATAAGTAGATGGGCAGTGCAATCCTACCCCCTTCCCTTGCATCGACGCTACATCAAAGCGATGACGCAAGGGGCAGAGCACGGGCGCCGAGCAGCACCCCCGCGTCGGCGTTTGAGCAACAGCTGAGCCTCTCTCACGCTGACTGAAGCTGGTTGGTGCGAGGGAGGCTCCTTGCCAAGGCGGCACAGGGATTGGAGGGAGGGAGGCGCGGGCGGGATTTGGGCAGGTGTGGGAGGTGGTCATACAGCCACATCCTAAGCCTGTCCATGAGGCCCAAAGGCTCTGATTCAGGCCGCGCGGTCTCCTCGGATCTGCGCCCGCCCTTTAGCGGGCGCAGATCCAAGGAGCACATAGTGGAGTGAATGCTCTCTTGTCGAGGGGGGGGGGGCTCCAGCTTCTCCTGTGCAGTGTCAGATATGGTGCTGCCGAGTCGGCCTTGCCATTCTGGCACTGCATAGGATTGTGCCCTGAGAGTCCAATCCTATCCAACTTCCCAGCACTGATGTAGCCGTGCCAACGAGATGTACGCTGCATCCTGCAGTGGGGATGTAGTCAGGGAGATTTTCTCACGGTAAGGGAACAAGAATTACTTACTTTGAGGATGCATTGTGGCTACAACAGTGTTGGAAAATAATAATAATAATACAATACAATACAATAAACCTTTATTGGCATAAACACAAATCATAACACGTTATGCTAACAATTGGCTCCAAAAGACAATTTTAAGTTTTTTGGGAAGCTTCCCTTTCCAAGTTAGTCTTAGCAATTTCATTTAAAAAGCAAGCCACCTTATTGATTAAAATAGAGTCATTAGAGGCCAATAGGTTCCCCAGACTCGGAGGATCGACCATATTTAAAACAGAATTGGGGGTTGAATCTAAGAAATTGGCCCGAGCTTCTTGATGGAGGGGACAATGCAGAAAAGAATGTTCTAAAGTCTCGATAGCATTCATGGGGCATGCACACAATCTATTCATAAAAGGGATGCCTTTATACCTGCCCCACAGGATCGCCGAAGGCATGACATTGCAACGCGCCAAAGAAAAGACCCTCCTAAAATGAGGGTTTTCAATTAGTTCTAAGTAATCCGGGGCTGTTCCAATGGAAACCTCTATTTGAAAATATAAGGGAGAACAGAATTTGTTAGCTGCACTCAGCAAGTCTTGCCTTTGGCTATCCAATAACCTGTCTTGAAAAATTCTGTAGGCATCATTCCGAGAAGTTGCTCCAAGAATGTCATCCCAGATTCCAAGGCTCTTTGTTTTTTTTATCCATATGTTGGTTGTATTATGAGAATCAACCAACAAAAAGTGCATCAGATTATTGTTTTCAGCAGAGAAAAACAATTTAAGCCAATACCTAGCTATTCTGAGCCAGGCCTGCGTCTCTATCTTCATCAATCCAGATTCTAAACATAAGACAGAGTAAGCGACACAATTAGGGAGTCCCAAAATCTTCCTCAGGAAGGAGGCCTGGATTTGTTCCAATGAATAGTTAAAGGCCTCCATCCATAGAGGGGCCCCATATAACATTTGAGTAATGATTTTAGCCTTGAAGACTTTAAGCGCAGCTGGAACATATAGGCCTCCTTTATTATAGAAAAATCTGAGAACTGCTAATGTGGAAGTTTTGACCGAATTCAAAACCGCGTTACGATGCGATGACCAACTAAGTTTGTAATTAAAAAGTATCCCCAAATACTTATAAGTTTTCACCTGTTCAATCACACCTCCCGTTAGTGTCCAGTTGTGGGGTGTCCAGGATTTGGCGAAAACCATTATCTTAGATTTGGTGAAATTTAACTGCAGTTTGTTGGAACGAAAGTAATCAAGGGAGCAGTTAATTAGATTACGTAAGCCGCGACGAGTTTGGGATATGAGTACAGCATCATCTGCGTATAGTAATAGTGATGTCTTCCTTGTGCCCAGTTTAGGGGGGTGGCCATCAGCTTGTTCGAGACAGGGTGCTAGGTCATTCAAAAATAAATTGAAGAGGGTCGGAGCCAGAAGGCAACCCTGCTTAACCCCCCTATTTGTGGGGAATTCATCCGAAAGTCTACCCTCTCTAGTTAATCTAATTTGGCACGTTGTATTGCTGTAAAGTCTTTGAATGAGGCTCAGCAGATTCTTATCGATGCCCATGAGCTTCAATTTATCCCATAGTAGCTTCCTATCAATGCTATCGAAAGCGGCTTTAAGATCTAGAAACGCCACATAGAGCTTGGCTTTAGGTCTGGATGTATATTTATGGATAAGGTGAGAAAGCACAAGAGCATGATCAGTAGTAGCTCTTCCTTTGCTAAATCCAATCTGTTCGATTCCTAGGATCCTATTTTGATCTATCCAGTTTGTTAGATGTATAAGTAAACATTTGGCATAGATCTTGCCCGTGAGGGACAGTAAACTTATAGGCCTATAGTTCTCTGGATTTTTAGGATCTCCCTTTTTATAAATAGGAACAATGATGGATTTGCACCAATTGTTGGGTATTTGTCCACTACTGATCGCCGTTGAAAAGATGACAAATAAGATTGGGACCCACCATTCCCGGTCAGCCTTGAGCCATTCTGGCGTTATAGCATCCGGGCCTGCCGATTTGCCCAATTTTAAAAGGCTGATCGCTTCCTGGATCATCTCAGTAGAAATTTGAAACTGAACAGGATAGTTGGTCTCGGCAGAATCACAGTCCAATAGTTGTTCGGCCTGATGGTCAAAGAAAAGCTTGGAGTAATGGAGCACCCATTGCTGGTTGGGTATCAAGCTGGGGTCGCTGGAATCGGCTCTAAACGATGGGGATACCATTCTCCAAAAATCCCTGGAGTTATTATTAAGCGAAGCCTGGATCAATTTACACCATTGATTTTGAGTGAACTGCTTCCGTTTAAACTTGAATCTCTCTTCAAATAGATTTTTGATCGAAAAAAAACGGTGCAGAGCTTCTCGGGTGTTGGTTGCTCTGAATCTCGAGAAGGATTCTCTCATCCTATTCTTTAAAATTTTACATTCTAGATCAAACCAACCACACTTGGCCAGAGTAAGATCATTGGACTTCCCTTTAGGGGGTTGTTTTAAATTGGAGGCAATATACTGAATAAGTTCGTCATAATAATAATAATAATAATACTTGGATTTATATACCGCCTTTCTTAGGTCACCAGATTTCTCTAATGACTATAACTCAAGGTGGTTTACATGGGCAGACTTTATTCAGAAACCCGAAGGTTTTTACAATTTATACAGAAATGTTCTATCTTTCAAGAACTACATACATACAGATGGATCTTTCTGGATTTAGTCCTTCTTTCTGGCCACCCGTTTGTCTTCTTGCTGGCTGATAAATGGCTTCCCTGCTCCCACCAGAGAAGCGGCTGAACTTCAGCACAACTCCCCCTCACACAAGGCAGCCGAAGCTCAGCTGTTAATTAGTCATAATTAACGAGGTCTGCCACTCACAGAGACTTCCGGCTGTCCCAAACTGGCGATCTTCAGCTCTTATCTTCAGGCAAATGGAGGCATTAACCCTCTCGACTAAATCTTCTGCCCTCTTCTTCTAAATCTTCTAAATCTAAATCTTCTAAATTGGAAAGGGTTGGGCCCTTAGGCTGTAATCCTATATACTGAGGGTGTAGTCCCAACCTGGAGTTAAGCCAGCACAAGGTCAAAAACATGCTGTAAAGTGTGCTGTTCTCCCTGACTCCAAGAGTGATCCAAACATGCTTTATGGTGCATTTGTGGGCCAGCTCAAGTGACTTCTAACTCTAGGTTAGGATTGCACCCTTGGACATATGCATGTATACAGGCATGCCTGGGTATTCACTGATTCAGTATCCACAGTTTCAGTTATCCATGGGTACTGGGACGCCTATTAAAAAGATAGAGGAATATTAAACAAATCTCATTTTTAACCTTGTTGCAACACCACCACTGATGCTCCCTTTAAAAAGGCATCCCCAGTATCCATGGTTTCAGGTATCCACAGGAGGGTCTGGATGGAACCACAGTGGATACTAGGGCATGCCTGTACTTGGAAGTCTTGTTGAATGCATTTGTTCTAACAGTGCAACCCTATGCATGTCTACATAGAACTGGAATCAGAAAACCAAAAAGGTACAGAAGTTGCAGAATAATTGGTGCAGAATGATCAATGAATAATAATGCAAAATGGTGCAGAATGGTTGGTGAGTATTATGCTTTGTTAACGACTGATTAACATAGTTTATGGGAGTGTCTTCAGATTTTTACAGACTTGGACCTTGCTTGTGGGCAATTGGTCCTTCATGCCTGTTCCTATAATTTGCAGTGTTAAGTATTTTTCTTTGCTACTACATTACAAACTAGCCTTTTGTATTGTCCCTTGCAGCAGGTGCATGTGACTTGTGATCCTAGGGGAATGAGCTAATGCAAGAATAATTTTCAAGTGGTTTCTTTATGAAGCCGAATTGTAATGAGAAGCTGCTCTTAAATATGACACATGTACACTTGGGTTTCATGCTACTTTGCACACATAATGCCATGCCTACCTGACCTTGTGTTCCATTGCATGCAAACTATTACTGGGATCTTCAACATCTGAATTAGCTCACTGTGTTACTGTAATATTTTCTGCAACTAAAGTGCTACTTTTGCCTGGTAATTTCAGTAATCGCACCTAAAATATTTATGAACCTGTTTTTATTTTGTTTTTAATCACAGGTCTTTTAGGTTTAATTTGGTTTAATTTGTTCTGTTCCACTTCCTCTGCAGCAGTAGGTTGCAACCTGTATGCTGGAGCACACTAGTGTTCTATAAAATTTTATGGCTCTGAATCCATAGCATGTATCCTCAAAGGAGGTTGTCCACCCCATCTTGCATAGTTTATTATTCTTTCCTGCTTCTTTCCTATCAGTATCCTCTCGGGACAGTTAATTCTGCCATTTCAGGTGTGATTCTGATCAGTCGATTATTTCAGATACAGAGGTGTGGCAAAACGATCTGCCTTCGGAGGAGACTGATCAGTGTATCTGCTGTGCAGGCATGCCCCAGTATCTGCTGGGGTTCTGTTCTGGGCCCCCTGTGGATACCTGAAATCATGGATTCTGGGGACACCTTTTTAAAGATGGGGAACATCAGTGGTTTTGCTGCAACAAGGTAAAAAAAAAAAGATACGTGTTTTAATGTCCATGGAGTCGCGAAAAGTTGGACACGACTTAGCAACTGAACAACAACAATAGGTGTCCCAGTATCTGTGGTATCTGGAATCCGTGGATTCCAGGGCATGCCTGTACATGAGCCACTGCTGTGGACTGTCCATTTTCTAATAAGGAGATATTCTCAGACCACTGAAGGCCCAGTCCTATCCAACTTTCCAGCCCTGATGCAGCTGCAGTGCAGTCCCGATGTAAAGGAACAAATGTTCTCTTTCCTTGAGGATGGCTGCCCCTCATCTCAGGATGCAGCACGCACCCCATTGGTTCAGCTGCACCAGTGCTGGAAAGTTGGATAGGATTGGTACCTGTATTGCACAAATGCAGGGATGAGCTTCTTGACATAAACTTATTCCTTAAAATGGACAGAGCATGAAGCATGTTCTGGTGACAGTTGTAAAACCACCTTTTGTAAAACTGTAAAACAGTTGTAAAACCACCTGTTGATGCTAGGGATATGTGGAAACCTGTCCCTTTATTTCTGAAGAGTTATCTGCTTCCCCATAACTGCATATCTATGGAAGCTCTCTTTCTCCTTATGCAGTGGCTTGTGAAATCAGCTGCTTGGTCTGGAAAGTTCAGCTACTGGTTGTCAGTTATCTAGCAGATGCATAGAAGTTGTAAAAAGCATGAACGAAATTCAGATTCTCTTTCCCTCCTACCCATGTTTTCAGAAAGTCTGTTGAAGTCCCTTCAATGTATAGGAGAAACTGATATGTGGTCTTTTTATTAAAGATTTGTATACCGTTTTTAAACTTGTAAACATGCACAACATCTTGCATATGCAATCTCTCTCTCTCTCTGAGCAGTAGTAGTATACACAACACTTCTTATATTCAGCAGAGGATTACATATTTTTACCCACAGTGGAAATTAAATAAAACTTTACTAAATAAAATAAATAATTTAAAACTTTATTAAATAAAATAAAAGTTGGATACTTTTCTACACCAGTGGTACTACAATTTCTGCATTGGAACCTGGCAAATAAATGCAGCATCTCTATGCCAACTCTGCAATTGGTAGTAAACAGAGATATCCATCAAGTTGGTTCATGGTACTTCTGGAAAGGCAGTTGTACTATTGACTGCTGAAAACGCTGGCTTCTGGAAAACATACCCTTAGGCATGTTTTGTTTAAGTGGTTTGAAAACCTGTCATTATACTTCATGTGCTTGTCCAGAGTCCATATCTGTATGAAAACAGTGCCATTTACTGTTTCTGCAATCTGGAATGTTTCCTGTGTTTAATGGTTATCAATCATTGGTCATTATAGAATGTTTCGAACATAAGCTCTGAACTTGGTACCATGAGTACTAAATGGCCTGACATACACACCTGTCCCTACTAATAAACTTCAAAAAAGATTCTGGAATACTTGTCTCCTATTTGCTTCCCCTTCTATGTATAAGCTGATAATCCCTTTTTGTGTAAAAAATGTTTTGACTTAAAGGCACGTTTAATTGGCAGTGCATTAGTAGATGAGACAAAATGTAGCCTATTGTGAATTGTAGCAATATGATGCTTAAACGCTGTATAAAAACTTAAAAACCAATGTTGTAAAAAGTCCACTTCAGGACTTGCTGTGCTGTTGCTAAGAAATAATTGAATTTGCTGTTATTATTCATATATGGGGAAGCAGGGGTGTTTATTTTAAGTGAATATTACTACTACTTCTGACAGTTTGCTCTGTGCTTATTTAGAACTTGGAAGTCTTTGCTGCAACATTTTTGTATACGGTACTTAAATAATAGGTTGTACCAGATTGGGGCTTTCGGGGGTGGGGGAGGATGGCCAGATAAGATACTTACTATAATCCTAAATCAATGCTCTTTCAGTTTCTGATTCACTGCTTTTAATCACTACCCTAGTCATTAAAATATGAACTTGAAGGAAAACTTCATCGATTGCCAAGTAGCCATGCTTAAGCACTGACTAAAAAATCGAAATTTAAAGTATTATACTGAAATGTATTTTACTTAAGGAAAATGTTGATGGAATCAGTCTGTTTTTATTAAAGTAACTGAGATAAGCGCTGGGTAGTTAGCAGAAATAGAACCACCGTATATACTTACGTACAAGTCTAAAAATTTATGCCTTAAAATTGACCCTGAAAACATGGATCAACTTATACACGGTTCAGTATGGTTAATAAAGCTTCTAACAGCAGTGGGGGGGGGAGGCTGGGCTATGAAGCAGAAAGCAGGAAAAAATGGAGCAGTTTTACTTACCAGTTATTGTTCTTGGGCACCAGCAGACAACTGGTAGCCAATTTCCTTCTTCTCCAAACAGGCAGAGAGGTGAAGGTACTTATGGGAATGGCTGTCATCATGAGGGCTGCAGCTGTGGAAGCGCTGTACTGTATTCCTGACTAAGCCTACAACTCCCATAAGCACCTTCATCTCTCTTCTTCCTTGTTTGAAGAATAGCTTCATTTCTGTGCTGCCTCAGAAGAAAGTGAAATGGCTCCATTTTTTGGTTGGCTGTCTGTTGTTGCCTCCGAACAATTACTGGTAAGTCATTTTAAAAAAATTTCATACTCCCCAGGTTTTATCCTCGACTTATCCACAGGTCATATCAAATTCTATGATTTTTGGCTTAAAATTTGCTCTCGACTTATCCATGAGAACTTATACACACGTGTGTGTGTGTGTGTGTATAGTATGTGTTCCTTCTCGCAATCAAGTGCAAGGGGGTTATGGCTCAATCCCAATTGGTCCTTGCAGTACCAGAAACAGCATTTCAGCACTGCAGTGTCCTTTATGGCTTTTGCAAACGTGACATGCCATTCAGTGCTGCACTAAGCGGCAGTGGCTGCATACCAGCAGCCAAAGGGCAGAGAAGGGAGGAACACAGCAGAGACCAGAGTGGGGAGGAGATACAGTAGATGGGAGTAGTATTGGTGGCACTAGTACTGTTGTTATCCTGTTCCCCTTTCTAGTCTTAATCCACTTTCTGGGTACACTCAGCCTTGTGCAAGCAAAGTAGCTGGCATAGGTCCAACTTACAACCCCGCCCCTGAGCAAGGGAGCAAGTGTTCCCTTTCACAGAGAAGACCTCTGGGACCTGAAACTCTCATATGGGATTCAGCACGCGCTCTGGTGGCATGCCTGCTTTGTTGAATGGGGTGAGAATCTAGATAGGATTGGGCTGTTAATGTGACTTTTTTTTCCTGGAATGTAGTCATTCAGGCTGAAGTAGAGAAACAATAAAGAGTCCAGTGATGTTTTAAAGTCTAACAAATTTAAGCTTTTGTGAACTAAAAGCCCATTGTGTCAAGTGCATTACAACAAACTAACGTGGTTGCTCACATACAAAACTCATTCATAGAGTTGAATTGAAACCTATAGTACATGTTTCAATTTTGAGTTCTCATTCTGTTCCTTCACTTTGTAGTGGGGGAAGGAACACTGTGTTGTATGTTTTCCCTCCAGCACCAGACTGAAAAATATGATGTCTTCTAGAAGTGCAGATGTTTTGTTGAATATTTCCAGAAAAAATTAACAAGTTTATCTGTACAAACCCATAAATGACTTTTTCTTCTGGGCTGTGTGTTTTTTGAAATAGAACAATTTTGGGCATAAGATTAGCAGCAGCAAGTGCTCTATACTAAGCAGAGTGTTAGCTATGGACATAGGTGATGCAAATTCAAATTCTTGCTTAATGATGCAGTTCACTAGGATGTTCTTGAAGAAAGCTGTTGTCTTGCTTCCTAATCTATCTTTAAATGTGAGAAGTAACTTTTAGGGTACAATCCTAACCAGGAGTTAGGCTGGCACAAGTCGTGCCAGCCCCCCTGAGAGTGTTCCAAATGTGCTTTACTGTGTGTTTACAACACTCCTGGGCCAGCACAAGTGACTTGTGCCGGCCTAACTCCAGGTTAGGATTGTGCCCTTAATCTGCTTAATTGAATGAAAATATAAATTTGATTTTGATAAGTGCAGGATTACTACTTCTAAAAAAAATCTAACTTGCACAAAATTCCCACCAACATAGTCTGAAGGAGTTACTTGAAATGGAAGAAATTCACTTTCTCCACTTGCACTCTCATTGATATAGTCCTTGGCTTTTAATAGTCCGTCTTCAACATACTCTCTTTCACCTTGTATTTAAGTTAAGAAGTTTCCACAACAAAATGGATGCATTTTACATAGGTGTCTTTTTTTAATTAAATGATTACGAAAAGATACGTTTGAAAAACATGTTTCATGGAATGCTTCTTGACTGAAGCCACTGTAAGTGAGAAGAGATTCAGAGATACTGTTTTCATTTCACTAGGCTGCTTCTTCACACTGATTTTGTGATAGTGGTGATTGGAATACTGCATAGTTGCAAAGTTTGTTTGGTTTTTTTTTTTTTTAACCAAGTAAGAGGCATGACTGGATAATCCTAATGGCTAGCATTAGATTACATGTACAACTGCATCGCATGCGGAAGAGTGCGCTCTTGATCAGATGTTGGCTTCTAGTACTAGTAAATCACCCGGCAATGTGTGCCAGAAAAAAGAAAATATAAACACTGATACTAGTTTTATTTTCTCAGAGGAAGCCAAATAAAATATGCCAATTAGAGTTCATTGGCTTGTCATCAACTATTTGCCATAGTGTGTGTTATGATGATGGATAAAAGAAAACACTGTAGTGCTGAAGTCTGGGAAACTTCAAATTTTGATAATGCTTATAAATTATTAAACAATTGAACCTGTTTTTATCATTCATTTGGCAAATAGGGCTAGGAGTAAATAAACCTTAAATTTCAGTAAAAGTTTAAAGCAAAATTCATAAACTGCATTCGTATATTCAGTGCCCTCCCCAATGCATTTGGTATTATACAGTAATAGAGTCATATAGAGATGCAGTTTGCATGAATGCCCACATGGTGTTTGTACACAAACCTTTCCAATTTGCATAGTTGTACAGATCAAAAATGCACAACCGTGTGAGGACTGGCGAACGTATGACCCAGGCTATAGTTGTAAACATCTGTATCAGCTATATTTTTCTCTGTACAGTCTGCCTGAACATATATTTGAATGCTAATGTCCAAAATTATAATGTTACAATGGCGTTATTTAAGTATCAATATTTGATATTGATATTAAATTCTTTACTATGATAAATAAGGCATAGACACATTTTTTAAATCATTTCTCCACATATACCTTTCAAAGTCAGACTAATCTGAATAAGGACGAGAGGATTAGGGCAGAATATTGAACTTTGACATAATATTTTCTAAAACTAATTCAAAAGCAAGAATCTGATTTATCTTGTATCCCATTATGAGCTGTCTACAGTCTATTTAAGGGGAGAGAGAACAAAAGATTAAGAAAAGGCATTGTAATAGTATTTAACATAATGGCTGCAAATTATGCATTATTTCATGTCTTTCAAGTTATGCATTTCTTACCATGGATGATGACACCAGCACTAAATTTTGAAAAAAGAGAGGTGGCGTAGACCAAATAATGCCATCTGGCACTGAAATCCTGATCTGCATATAACATTTATTGTGTTCAAATAAGAGGTGTATCCAGCCCCTCTTGCTTGAACAAATGATGTGTAGGGGTGGGGAGGTTCTGATTCTGGGTAGGAACAACATGAGAGAGATTAGCTCCCTCCCACACCATTTTTTCAAATTTTCTTGCCAAAAGTTGCATTCCTTAAGTAAGTGGTCCTTTTTAGCACCAGGACCCACTTTTTAGAATAATAGTCTATCTGGGACCCACTGGAAGTGATGTCATGGCTGGAAGTGCCATCATTGTTCCTGAGAATGCAGCAATAAGTGGTTATTTCTCAGCCATTTGCCAATAGCAAAGTGAATTGGAAAGGAAAAAAAAAGTCTATTTACAACCTTGACACAAGCAAACTAACCACACGGCCCTCCTTTTTCCAGTGTCCCCTTTCCATATTTTCATTATGGCTGCATATGACCAATTTCATATTCCCAACCCAATAGGTCCCAACCCACAGTTTGAGAAACACTGTCTTAAGATACTTGCTGAAGATCCTTAATTCTGGTAATTCTGGATGGTGGAAATCTGTTGAGTGGTGAACAATGGGGTAATCAGCATATGCTCAGATAGGTTTTAACTTTTTTGTGAAGAATAATGAAGTGGTTGTTTCAATGTTTGAGCATTCAGAACACATTCCTGAGCTGAACTCTAGTCTAAATTAAACCTTAGTAACACTTCCGAATACTAATACTTGTGTGTTCGAAGGAGTGCCTTTTCAACCAGTGATACTACTAGTACTTTACAGTATGACAAGTGGTAATGGCCTGATTACTCTTCCTGGCCTGATCCTACTGAGAGTGGGCAGCAGAGTTCTTGTAGAAAGCTGTGCCTGTACAGTAGCTTGGCCTTTCAAAAGAGATACAAACAGAAAGAAGAGCTGAGCAGAGGAGAGATCAAGAAGCAGCATTCACTCATCCCTGTAAGGACAATTGTGGGGCAAGCTGCCCACATCTGCCCACAGCAGTGGTAATGGTGGGTGAAGAAGATTAAAATGCCCTAATTTAAGTACTATACATTGAAGACATGCAAAATTATATTGTTAATGTGAATTCAAACATCATGATTATTTCATGCTACTGCTAGAGTTGTAGAATGCAAAAGTGCCAGTTGCACAAAGTTTCCTCCTAGAGTGTTTCCTGGTGTGTGATTTCCCATCATAGCATAATTACCATTGCAGATATGGATCAAATAGTAATGTTTCAAAAATGCCATATAATTTATAAAGCAGCTTTTAGGAGAACAACAAAGTTTAACTCTTACTACAGACTTATGTTCTATCTAGAGCTTGAAATGTCAGAAGATAACCTGACTCCCATTTTACAGATGGGAAACTTAGGCCTTGCCCAAGGTTGTGCTATGAATCCATGACAGAAGTGTGCTCCAGATCCAAGCCTACCTCTCTATCACTGGACCTCATTAGCTTTCCAATATTCTGTGTGCGTAACATTTGCTTTGGAAGAACATTGTCACTTCAGATGGATTAAAATTGTGATTAAACGTCTCAAATTGATTATAAGTAACTTTTGGAACAATCGTTTCTGCAAGCTTACATTCTGTGAGACAGGTTGGGTTGATAGGATCAAAACCTCGCACCATGTATAGCTGCCAAGTATATAACATGTCAAGAAAAGGGGCACTGACTGCCGCTTTCTGGGACTTTGCTGAAACACACACACAAAGTGAAAACTACCCAAAGACACCAGTTTTGTTGGCAGGGGCTAGAATCCAATTATGGAAGAAAGAATGTGATTGTGCCCTGGATGGAGAGTATGCCATAATCATCGTGCAAATACACCAAAAGAAGCAAGTTGCCCAAATTCGTCTCTGTTTAAAAAGGAGTCAAGTGTACAGATATATGCACATTTCCACACTGGGAAAACCAAGTTCAAAGAATTCCAAACACGTAGCTAAGGAAGAGTTAGATTATTATTATCGTTACCATTATCATTATAGACTATTGTTTTAATTTCACAAATAATTCTTATTTCAGAGAGTGTACACAATGCCTTTTAAACTTACTAAGTTTAACAGGTTCTCATTCTGTTGATTGCAGATTCATGTGTGCATATCTGGTGGGCAGGGAAAGGAGAGGGGCTGTGGCCAGATTATTTATAAACAAGCAGTTCCTGTAGTGTACAGATGTGTTGATAAAACACAATGAACAATATTTGGTTAAAATTAGATGACTTGCTCCCTCCCTCTTTGGTTGCCTTGCCAGTCTGCTGCCTTTTGCCAGCTCTTAGGGCTGTTTTGCCCATCCACTTGCTCATCTACCTCATTGCCAACCTGCTGCTCTTACTGGTTGTCTTTTCTCCTGTGTGTGGTGTTCCATAGCTATTCAAAGGACTGTGCATCAGCTTCATTCACCTCCAAAGATAATGGAAGGCTTTGCCCAAATTCAGATAGGAAGGAAAGTCTGATCTGTACCACTGGTGTGCTTGTCACTCTTGCTTCTCCTGTATTAATTACTGGTTTAAAACAAGAAACATTTGACCTTTCTGCTGGCAATTTTGGAAGATCTGGTCATTTAGAAATTTGGTTGAATGCTTAGAAATGTCATGTCACTGGCATAAGAAACACAGTTTCTCTATATCAGCAGTTCCCAAAGTGTGGGTTGACCCACTATTGGGAACCACAATTGAGTTATGGATGTAGTGAATGCAGCATTGTGGGCACCCAGGGGCTTCAGCGCTAACCTGGGGGTCATGATGAAGGGTCTGGGAAGCTCCTTCTGTAGGCCTCCATGATTCTGCAAAAAGCTCTGAATTAAGCATGAAAAAACATTTCTAGTTTTCACACAAAAACCAGAAGTGCTTTCTGCATGCAGTTTGGGGCTTTTTGCAGCATTGTGGAGGCCTGCAGAGGAGACTGCAGGCCT
The DNA here is from genome assembly GCA_029204185.1 of Lerista edwardsae. Lineage (NCBI taxonomy): Eukaryota > Metazoa > Chordata > Lepidosauria > Squamata > Scincidae > Lerista > Lerista edwardsae. The sequence continues at coordinate 6,061,860 of JAJKFI010000006.1, forward strand.
CCCAGGCCTTTCAGGACACCAGCACAACCCCCAGGTAAGCACTGAAGCCCCTGAATGCCCACGGCACTGCACTTGCTGCAGCACCGTTGGGACAACCCTGCAGCCCCAGGCCCCACACCTGCAAAGACTTAGCACGGTAGCAAAGCTCAAGTAGGAGTTCGAGTTTCAAGGGACTTGTGCCAGCCCAGGAGTGTCACACTTTTCTCGAAGTCAGGGATGTCAGCACACAGACGTGAGCCTTCCTCCCTGATTCAGAAAGTGGTCCAAATGTGCTTTATGGTATGTTCGCAACACTCCTGGGCCAGCAGGAGTCCATTGGATTGTGTCCTAAGAACCTCTGCTTTGTATAACTTCAGATATATGCTTTAAGAGAGTGATAAAATGTCTTAAATGTTAATGCAGCGCAGTTGGGAAACGCCACCATTTTAGCCATTTACAAATGGGTTGGGTCTCAGTTGAAATAATTGTAAAACAAATTCTATTCGTTAACATACAACAAAGTGGCTCAGATGTCCACTTCATAAGATACTTGTAAGCAACAGATACTAAGCTTATAAATAGCTGTTGCTTCATTTGGTTCCTTTGTTTGGCACCAATCTTGGTCCTCCTGGCTCAGGAACACATCAGGAAGTGATGTGACTTGTTGCTCTCAGCTGCAGCTACCATTGTATTAGTGGTACTGTATACTGATGCAGAGTAATATACTAGTTGGTATTTGCATTGTATGTCTGAGTTTCTGAGACCACAAATTTGTTTATCCTGTCAACCTATACTTATGAAATCTGCTATTTATGATGTTTCTTCAAACATGGTATCTAGCGTCAAATTCTACATCCATCCCTGGCTATATGTGCCCATCTGCGCAGGTGTGATTGGTGCAGTTCATAAAAACGTTGCTATGAGCCTTTTCTGACATTGAATGGTTCATTCATTTACTTGTATGATCTTCTCCCAGCAGCCATTTCTGGTTGTAATATTCCACAGAATATTCCTACAGTCATGCACAGTTGCACATGATGTCAGAGCAGAGGAACGTGCTGCTTTGAACTCCAGTTTTTCAATTCATCTGATCTTTTAAATTGAATGGAGTGGGCAGAGAGAAATCAGCTCTATAGGAGATCGTAGTGGGCTGAAAATGGATAACACTTTCTTTCTCGTGCTATAAATTAGTAGTCACACTGTGCCGATTCACTTCAGCTTCATTTCTCCCAACCACAGAGGGCCTAATAGCACGACTGTTAACATTTTAAATGCATATGAACAAATACATGGGCAGGTGGTATACTAAAGGGCAACATTTTGAGAAGTATAGCAAAGGAGCCTGTACTTCCTCATGGTAGCAACTTTCTGACAGATGGCAGTAGCTGCAACAGGAAAAAGACCAGATGGCACATACCATAATTCGGATCTCACCCTTAATCTATTAATTGTGTGTTTTATTATATAGGTGACGTTTTTTTATCTGCGAGGGTTCTGTTCTTGGAACCCTTGCATATAAAAAAAATCTATGGGTAATTAAACCAGCAGATTTTGGCCCCCCACCCTCTGGAAGGCTTTCTGACCCTTGTCAAAGCTGTTCATGTTTGCATGCAGCCTTGACAGGTCAGAATGGGATATTCCCCCCCCCCACTCTCTGGATAGCAGCGGAGCTCTGCTGACCCCTGTCCCCTCTATCCTCTGAACTGTGCTCCACTGTGCTCTGTTGCTGCCTGGTGGGCTTTCTGACCCCTGTTGAGTCCAAGAGGGTTTCTTTGGGTTTTGCAATGCCTTATTATATAAGGTTTCCAGGAGAGACCAGGAGATAATGTTTTGGGGTGAAAATGGCCATTCTGAGGCCTGTCGAGACCATGGAAGTACCTGCACGGTCTCAGCACGCCTCAGAAGAGCTTCTGGAGGCGACCAGAGCACAGCTCCAGTTGCCTTTAGAGGCTTTAAAAAAGGGTAAAGGTTTCCCCATGACCGAATGGTTTAGTCGTGACCGACTGTAGGGAGCAGTGCTCATCTTCGTTTCTAAGCCTGTAGAGCCGGCGTTTGTCCGAGGACAAGTTTCCGTGGTCATGAGGCCAGCATGACTATACGCCAAGGCGCATGGACCCTTCCCACCGAAGTGGTCCCTATTTATCTACTTGCATTTTTACATGCTTTTGAACTGCTAAGTTGGCAGGAGCAGTTTAGTTAGAGGCTTTAGTTTAAGCCTAATTTGGCTCAACACGGGTCTGGGGGACCCCCGTTGAATCAAATCTGTGGATGAAAAATCTAAAGATAATTAGGCTCAACCTGTAAATACTTTACAAAATATATTGTGTATATTAAATAATATTAAATATATTGTGAACACTTTAATTTACAATATGAGTATTTAATTCATTGTTTGGCTGGACTGTTCTGCTAGAGAATTACAGATTGTATACTGCACATTGTTGCAGGGTGCTTTGGAAGTCAAACTGAATGGTGCTTTTTGCTCAGGCATGGCTTTATATGGCACTAAAAGAGGGGCAGCCTTTTCAACCCTGTTTCTAAAACAGCAGATAACTTTGTAGGGTTCTTGTTAGAGCCATTGTTTTGGTCTTTCCCCCCTGCTGCTCTTTTGCTATTCTGTTTTCAGCTTTCTCAGCTTTCTCTATCAGTTTCCTCAAGTCATTTATTTTAGACGAATCTAAACATTTATAAGCTGGAAAAATGTAGGTTTGCTGTTATATTAATAAGAGGGCACGGCAAGTATTTAGAAGCTCTGAATAGATTGGGGATAATAAGCTCTTTGCACTGAGCAGCACTAACTCTCTCTCTCTCTCTCTCTCTCTCTCTCTGTGTGTGTGTGTGTGTGTGTGTGTGTGTGTGTGTGCGCGCGCTCTGAAAAGTTTGCAGAATAGCCCTTCATTAGATCACACTAATTAAATATTCTATAGCCTTTCCCTCTAAACTTTGTCCAGTGAATACAAGGACTGGTGACAGGAATTTTTTATTCCATATGTGCATGTTATTTATGTGACTGTATGTGTGTTCTCTCTCTCTCTCTTTCTGAAATTAGTTGTATTTTGAAAAAAAAATCAGTAGCAAAGAAACTCCTGGGAGTCTTGTTCAAAAAAAAAAGGCGGGGGGTCCTGTGATGGAAAATATTAAAAGTCATGTAGCAGCTGCAGTGCAGGGTATATGTATTCACATTTTTTTTTCAGTGCTTGAAAAGAAACCTTCCACTTTCTTTATGTTTCTTAATTCCCTTTGCCAGCTAATTCCACTGAAACATTTTCTACTTAATCAGGCTGCCTAGCCTTCACATCAAGTTTGCATTCCCAACACCCTGGGAATGTCTGGCCACAAAATTCACAACCTCTCCTAACCCTGGGGTGGACTTCTAATTGAAAGGCTGCAGTAACCCCCCCTTCCCCTGTTTAGCATAACAGTGCTTAATGTAGAACATCAACTTGAACCATTTTGCCCTCAGAGCTGCTTGTCTTTTGTGTACTTTTTCTTAGCAGTGGAGATCTTAACAATAGCAACTATTGAAAGAGAAGAATGTTTGAAAGGAATAAAGACTCTTCCTCTACTCTGCACTCCTTCTGTAACAAATAGGAAAGAAGAAGGCATAGTTTAAAGAACTTAAAAGTGCCTTCTGTTGCAAAATAATGGGAGTTACTGCACAGGGATTGCAGTCAATTCCTTGAATGGGATCAAAGGCGAGCTAAATCTTCTTCAGCACAATATTTTCACTAGAGAATGTTCTTTATTTTAAAGCAAATTGAAAATTGTGTGTTCTGTTCTCAGGAATCTTAAAAAGACCCCTGACTTTGCTGCACTGCAAGGATATCAGTATTGTCATTGAAAACCCCATATAACATTGTGCTTCACATGCACTCTTCCAATGCATTCTTCTGTAATCCTTTCAACAATCCTGTAAGGCCAGCAACCTGCTGTAAGGCCAGCATTATTATTCCTATATTGCAAATTCAGGGAGGGATGAGGAGGACAGAGAATGGCTTGCTTAAGGCCACCAGATGAGCTAGTGGCAGAGGTGAGAATTGAATCTGGGACTTTCCAATTCATTGCTGTATTGGCCACTTGTCTAAAATCTGTCAGGATTCACTAAAGCATTTGTATTATGGCTGGGGCAATCAGTTTGTAATGATGGATTAGCTGTCCTTCAGACCTATTCTAGCTCCTTTGTTCTGTGGTTTGTGTAATTTTCACAAATGCTTTTAGTTCAGTTGTATTTTAAAAGGTATTACAATTAAACTCTTAGGTCATGTATAGGGAAATCCAGGTTTGCATGGAATTCTTCTGTTACATTCAGACAGTGTTCTATTTTCGGTTCCTATGTTTATAGTTCAGGTAGAGTTAGTATAGCTATGGTTAGTAGAGTTTATAACATGCACATTTGCTGAAACACTGTACAAACCAATACCATTATGTTATGAATAACCTGGTTATGATATTTATTATGGAGACAAATATATGACAGTAAGCTTGGCCTAGACCAATGTTCTTTAATCCTAGGGTCGGGACCCCAATGGGGTCATGAAGCCTCAATTGTGGGGTTACAGTAACCTACGGGGGAAAAAGGTTGAAGACCACTGGACTAGAGCACGACCAGGTAAAGGGGGACACAGGAGATTGTCCCAGTCCTGCTTAGGTCCTTAGCAATTGTACTATAATGGCTTTCACTGGCTCCAGGCTTCATGGTAACTTTTGCTGCTCTCTAATTAGAATATTTGGTTACAGTAAACAGTGCTGGGATGTGGGGAGTGGGTGATGATGGGCAGGGTGTGGCTGGATAGGATCCCAGGAGGAGGTCAGGATCACTGATGGGTCCCAAGTCTGTCTTTGTCTGTCTGGAGTCGTAACATGAAAAAGGTTAAAAACCATTACCTGGACCAGTGAGTGCTGCATAGATTTTTCAGTTCAGTTACCTTTATCCTTTACAATGGATAATGCTTGCATAAAACGCTTTTATGCTTGACTAAAAAAGCTTAGAAAAGGCTTGAGCTATAGTCTGATTCGGTATAAGGTAATGTCCTGTGTACCTTGCTGTGCTTCTGTGTTACCTTGAGAACCATGCTTGACTCCTGTTATTGTTTTTCAGGCTTGATTTTCCTACATCAGTACTTTAACCTACTGAAGAACTGGCACAGGCATTGCCATGAAACCTAACTTGAAGCAATGGAAACAACTAATGCTGTTTGGGATATTCGCATGGGGCCTCCTTTTCCTGGTCATCTTCATCTACTTCACAGATAGTAACACGGCTGAAGCCGTTCCAAGTTCCTTTTCTTACATTGAGACTAAAAGGCTTCTGCCCTTGCAAGGCAAGCAGAGAGTTATCATGGGAGCTATACATGACCCATCCTTCTCTGAAGCAATTGATGGAAATGAGGTGCTTTTCAACAAAGACCTCTTCGAATCATTTAAATCAGGGACTGGGCGCATTCAAAAGTGGACTGACCTAGATGATGGCTTTGAAAGTGAAGAGGAGTTTTTTCCTTCCCAATTAAGAAGGAAATCAAAAAGTGCTTTCTATCAAAGGGATGATGATTATTTATTTGCTGCTGGTCAGCCTCGGTCACAGAGCAACGTTCAACAAATAGTGAAATTAATCTCTGCGGCGGGGGAGGATAAGAAAAGGAATGCTTTGCAGAATAATTGGCTCCCTCAAAGGAAGATAAGGAAAAGGCATGCAAGATATAGGAAAAACCAAATGTTTGAAGAGTCTGATGAGTGGGAGGGAATGTATACCACAATGTCAAAGGCTTTCCTGTACAGACTATGGAAAGGCGATGTCTCTTCTAAGATGTTGAACCCTCGCCTGCAGAAGGCAATGAAAGATTACCTGAACGCCAATAAGCACGGGGTGCGGTTCAGAGGGAAGCGGAACTCCAAGTTGACTTCGGACCAGCTCTTGTGCGAGCTCAAGGCACGTGTGAACATCAGAACCATAGATGGCAAAGAAGCCCCCTTTTCTGTGCTGGGGTGGGAAAAACATGTGCCCCAAATTTCTCTGAGTAAACTGTATCCACCTGGGTTTGGAAGCTGTGCTGTTGTTATGTCTGCTGGTGCCATACTGAACTCTTCTCTAGGGGATGAAATAGGTGGGTGAAAATGTTTAGTTAAATGTGTAAAATCAACTCTGGCTACGATCCACAAGGGACCTTTGGCACACATGTAGTCATTCTTCCTGTGGCAGTTTCTTGCATGTACCTCTCTGAGCTGCTTTGGAATGTTGGGGGGGGGGCGCCTTTGGAACAGCACCCGGTTCAGTATGAGGGGAAGAGAAAATCAGTAGAAAGCCTTTATTTGTGTACAGTAGTGATTCTGACATTTCATATCCCAGCCAGTGTAAACAGAATGTACTTAACATGACTGACCTCTTATGCCAGCTCTCATCTTCTCAGTATAGCATAATAAATGTCAATGGCATTACTTGTCTTTTATAACTGTTAGTACAATATATAGCAGGATACTTTAGTGCTTGTTTGCATGCTTATTTATCAGCCCTTCTATTCAATCCCTGACTTGTTTACATGGTCCTAGGTGCTATTGGAGTCTGAAGCAAAAGGAAAATGGTGGGGGGAACCGTAGATAATTAGAGATTATTGTTACATTTCCATTTTGGTCTCTGAATAAGTGCCTGTGTGCAGCTACGTGCTCAGCATGTGAGGCTGTCCTCCTTGGCTGTATGTGAGCCACTTCTTAAACCCTCTTATACAGTAGGTCTTTATTGGACCACAACGTTTTATTTCTGCCATCTACCCTTTCAGCCAGGGTAAAGTGGGATATTATGACCCATTTCTTGTGGTGATTGTGAGGCAGTTTACTTTTGGGACAACTGTGGTGTGCATGGATTTTTATTTTTATAATGTCCTTTCAACTTGGAGGTCTTCTGAAAGTGTGTCATGGACACACATGGTTGCATTCTTCATTCCTCGTCAAAAAACTGAAAACAGGAGAGGAGGATGCTAAACTGGCTTTCTGAAGTGAGGAAAAAATCATATTACGACAAAGTGGCTTTTTCCCCCCTGCACTTATGTTATGGTTTTACAACTTGGAAAATCATTGGTCTTAGCAATATTTTGTCATTATCTTTAATATCCTGGAGTTGGTGCCTTTTCCAAATATCCTGTTAGCACAACTGTGGCCTGAGATTGTATGCCAGGTAGATGTTGCTTGAGTAGACAGGGTCTGAATAATCAAGCTCTGATCTTTCTGATAATATAGAAGAGTATGGTTTATTTTGAGTGGGCTTTTCTTCTACCTTACAAAATGGTTTGTTTATGTTTAAGGCCTTGTTTAAGTCAAGTAAAATCTGTGTCAGGCTGCTTTTCTTTTAAATATAGTACAGGAAATATGTTTGGCCCATTCTGGGCGTGGTCCAGTGAATGTTACATTGTTAAATCCCACCGGTTTCAGTGGGAGAGATTTAGGCTTCAGTCCTGTGCACTTTCCCATTAAACTGGATCGGACTTCCTTCCAGTAAATAGAAATAGGATTGGGTTGCATAGCCGTCCAGTTGAAATCAGTGGGACTTGAAAGTCTTAGGTCTTCTATGTGTAAAGTTATGACAAACCTTATTCAGCCCAAACTTCACTTTGAAATTGTAAAAGAGTTAACAGCTAACAGTTTGAATACTTTTTCTGATTGTTCACATTCTTCTTTCATATGAATGATATGGAAAAAAGAGGCAGAAATATGGTATTGATTTTGGTTTTCCAACACCAATGAATGCCTCTCCAAATTCTGCAAAATGTGCACTGGTGAATTATCTAATTGTCCATAATTTCACATTTGAATATCTGACTTCATTTTATGGCTTTAAGTGGTGTATGGGTTGAGGCGTTTGTGTGAACACAGATGAATTTCCTTTTATGTCTCTATGATACACTGGAACTGTGGTTATTATCCACTAATAGTTTTCCTGCTCAATGCAAGTGCCATGCAGTGCTGGTACAGGTTCAGTATCCCTTATCAGAAATTCCAAAATCCAAAACTTTTTGCTGTTGTTTAACAGCTGACACAGATATTCTGGTGATGCAAGTGTACTACTTGGCTACCCTGCCTGAATAAGGTTTTTTCACTTTGTTATTGGTATGTCATTTTTTTTTACTGTCAAGTGCTTATGTGTGAATAACAGCGCAATCCTATTGCACTCCTTGCGTCAATGCTACATTATAGCATTGATGCAAGGGGTAAAGCGCCAACACCGGGGCGCCGATCACCACCCCTGCATCGGCGCTCGAGCTGTCAGGCCTGAGAGCGCCGACAGTGAGCTTTTTCTGCGTTGGCCGAAGGCAGCTGGCCAGACATGTCATGTAGCGGGTACGTGGGGGTATGCGAGTACCCGTTCCTAGGATTAGGGCTGGCCCCGCCCATTTGCCTGCCCGCTCATCAACTCCATCGGCGCTCCACTCCGCCCCCTGCAACGTTTGAATTGCCTGCACGTTTGAGTTGCCTGCACGTTCTCAGAGCCAGGCAGGCAGGCAGCGGAGCGTGGGAGACCGACGGCGGCAGCAGCGTGAGCAGGTAGGCTGCCTGGGGCTCCCTCCCGAGGAGGCGCGGTGGTTCCTGGGGGGGAATTGGTAGCCCGCGTGGTGGCCCCAGGGAAGGCCCAGGACTCCCGGGCCTTCTCCCGGGCCGCCACACAGCCTACCGAGGAGGCGCGGTGGTTCCTGGGGGCGGTTCCTGGGTTCCGGCTATGACCTCACTTTTGGTGGGCGGGCCCCGACACAAGTGCCAATAAAAAGTGAGTACCTGTTGCTAAATCATTTAGATGCCATTACTGCAGCTGGCGCAGGGGAGGCTCCATGCCGGAGTGGCACGGGAATTGGGCGAGGGAGGGATAATATGGGCAGGGGAAAGGTGGGACGTGGGCGGGCTTGGGAAGCGGCAATACGGCCGCATCCTAAGCCCATTTGGGAGGCCGCGCGGCCCTGATTTGGCACAGAGTCTCCTCCTGCTATTTAGCGGGCGCAGATCCAAGGAGCGCATAGGGAAGGCTGGAGCCTCCCCTATGGTAAGGGAATGAATGTTCCCTTGCTGTGGGGAGGCTCCAGCCTCCCCAACCCAGCACTGGATATGGCGCTGGCCGGTGGGCCTTGCCATTCCGGCGCTGGGTAGGATTGCGCCCTAAGACTTGGTTTCCATCCTTGAAATCTCATTTTATATCTATATAGATATAGACACTTCTGATTCCCAAGCATTTCAGACAAGGAATATTTATTTATTTATTAACCTTTGATTGGCATACAACATACAACAATATAGCAATAAACAAATGAAAATAAAATACATGACCAATGGCCAACCAAAGGGACCAAATAGTTATAACACATGTTCAGAAGTGCGGTCGGAGCGCTGGATATTAGTTTTGATGATGAGCATCAAAAAGAGAGCCAATTGATTGACTACATCAGGGTCCTCAGACTCAAGTAAAGATTTGAGGGTCATCTCTATTGTGTCCGCACCCAGCTTGTTCAAGAGAGGTTGAAAATAAAGCTCTCTGCTCTTAAGGTGCAAAGGACAATAAAAGAGTAAATGCACTAAGGTTTCAATGTTGATTTGTTGACAAGGACAAAGCCTTTCGGTATAAGGTACTCCTTTGAAACGTCCCCACAAAACTTCGGAGGGAAGTACATTGCAACGGGCCAACGTCATGGCCCTACGTTTTGAGGGGATATCCAGGATATACAAATAGGATGGTATTTGACCAATATTTGTTCGTAATTGGTGGGAAAGAGGCGAGCAACGAGTGTTGGCCATCTTCAGTAGATTGCGATCGTGCAGTTCTAATAATTTCCCCTTGATCAATCTAAAGGCTTCCATCTGGGGAACCGAGCCAATTAAATCTGGTTCAATCCCCAGTTCAACTAGTTTAGATGACCAAGGCTCCGCGGAGAAGAAAGAGTCCGACAGCATGCACTGGATCAGATCATTATCTGCCTGTGCATAGAAAACTGAAAGCCAGAACTTAGTCACGCGGATCCAAGCAACGGTTGCAATCATTCTTAAACCGGATTCTAAGCACAAAACTGCATATGGGACACAAGTCGGCACCCCGAGTATCTTTCTAAGAAAAAATGCCTGCACTTGTTCGATTGAGTAATTTAGATCTTGAATCCATAATGGTATACCATACAGAACAAGGGCAATGCATTTAGCTGAGAAAACTTTGATGGCCGCTGGAATAAATAATCCCCCTTTACTAAAGAAAAAGTCACAAATAGCCTGAGCAGATGAGGAAGCGGCCATACGCACATAATTGCGGTGTGCAGTCCAGGACAAATTATATGAAAAGTGGAAACCAAGGTACTTAAAAGATTTTACTTGTTCTATCTCCACCTTATTTAACCACCATTTCCTAGGCTTCCAAGTCCTGGCAAACACAAGGATTTTAGATTTCTCATAATTAAGTTGTAGCTTATTTCTCAAGAAATACTCGAGGCATTTATTTAATAACCTTTTAAGACCGATACAGGTGCGGGACATAATCACCGCATCGTCGGCGTAAAGAAGAATCGATACATGGCGATTACCCAATTTAGGGGGATGACCATTTGATAAGTCTAGACAGGGGGGCAGATCATTCAGAAATATATTAAACAAAATCGGGGCCAGCAAACAACCCTGTTTGACCCCTCTATTTGTGGAGAATTCCTTTGTTAAACTCCCCAAAGAGGAGGTGCGCACTTGGCACATATTGTTGGAATATAATCCCTTAATGAGGTGTAGTAGTCTATTGTCTATTCCAAGGTTTTGAAGTTTGTGCCAAAGTAGGTCCCTGTCCACACTGTCAAACGCCGATTTAAGATCGAGGAAGGCCACAAATACTTTAGATTTTTGATTGATGACATATTTAGAAGCCAGATGTTTTAATATAAGGCCATGGTCACTTGTTGATTTGCCTTTTGTAAAACCTATCTGCTCAGGCCGGATGATGTTATTTTGCTGGATCCATGAGAGTACCTTATTCAACAGGTACTTCGCATAAAGCTTACCAACAATTGACAAAAGGCTAATTGGCCTGTAATTTGCTGGATTATGAGGATCCCCCTTTTTGTAAATTGGGACAATTATAGATTTAAGCCATGCGTTGGGAAAAAGTCCCGTGGAGTTGACAGCAGTAAATAATTTACCTAACAAAGGCATCCAAAAGGGCAAGTCAGCCTTAATCCAATCCGCTGGGATGGCATCCACCCCAGCTGCTTTACCCAACTTAAGGCCTTGGATAAGGGGCAGAATCTCCTCCTCAGTCACCGGAGGCCATACCGGAAGATTAGCTATATCTGGGGAGGATCCTGACATTACCTCCGACAAGGAATATTCAACCTGTACTAAAAATCAGAACATGATAACCTATAATTTTGTGTCATCCCACTGGTTTGAACACCTCTGAGATAAAATGGCTCCACAGAGTTCCCTCACTTACAGTTTGTTGACACTAATAATAAACATTTTCATTTCTGGATTTTTGTTTTTTTAATTGCCTTTGATGTACATCTCTTCTTTTAGATTATGTCTCTTCTATATGGAAATCCCACTGTGCACGTTCTTCAGCATGGTACCCTAGCAATGTTTTGGTTAAAAGCAGTGGTTCTCAAACTCTTTAGATCAGGGCCCACTTTTTAGAATGGCACTCATGTCAGGACCCACTAGAACTGATGTCATTAACCTTGAAGCGCTGCATGCCTTTTGTTTGTATCTCTTTTGTTGGTTTGTTTGTTTGTTTTTGCATTAAAAAAGAAACCGTGAAGCGCTATAATTGCCAGAAGTGACATCATCGAGCAGGAAGTGCCATCATTGTGACATAATAAAATGACGGTCCTGGATTGCAGCAGTGGCATAACCATGAAACTTTAGGACAAAATATTATGTAAAAGAACTAAACTAAAAACATTTTTAAAAACCTCACTTTTGAATTCAAACTGTTAATATTCACAAAAGGAATATAGTAAGTATAAGGTCTGCAGCTTCCAAGATGGCTGCTCCCAGCTTTCCATAGCCCACCTAACATCAGGTCACGACCCATCAAGTTGGTCCCAAACTACAGTTTGAGAAACACTGGTTTAAAGGGTTTGGAGGAGGGTGTGTTGACTCTTACCATGTAAAGTCACGAGCTGCTTCTGAGTCTTTGGCTCTCTTAATGCAAACTAATGTTTTTGTCTGCAGCTTGTTCTGCTGCTGGAATTGCCTTCTCTTTCTTTTCAGTCTGTTCATGGTATTGTAGTTGAGGAAATGCAGCCTGGTACACATCTTCAGTGCCTCAAGCAGTTTCCCCCTATACTACTGTTTTTCCCCTAGTGACCTGTTTTCTCCCACCAGCCAAATCATTGTTGTTTAAACACCGTTTTTGTTTGTGTTCATAAACACAGTAAAGGATAGACTTGTTTTTCTGTACCTTTTTCATACAAGCTTATATGTGGAATAGTCTTATTCACATGACCGATTGAGGAGGTATGGATATAGTAGTGCACCTTTCTTTGATTGATTGATCCAGAGTAAAAGAGTGGTTTTTAAGCACATATCGCAGGTTGATTTGTACGTCATTGCTTGCTGGCTCATTACGGCCCATCCTAGCCCCGCCGCCTTTGTCAAAAGTGCAAAATGGACGTCCTTGTTTTTCCCCTAGGAACGTGAATGATTTGCTAGGAATATTCTAACTAGGAAAAGAACTGCCTGCAGTCAGAGGCTCCAGAATTGATGCATAGTCACATCTGCTGTAAGCTAAATGGGTGTAAATGTGAAGCCTTCATGATTTTGCCCGCCATTTCGAAGGCATTATGAGAATGCACTCTGCCACATTCATTTCATAGCAGCCTGACTTGTTCTGCCCTCTTCTTTTATCTTGGCAGAGCCTGTCAAGAAGCAAGAGTCTGGGCATTAAAAAAAAATGTTCAAAATTTCCAGAGTGATATTTCACCTATTCTTTTGGATGAAATTGCTTTAGAATGCATCACTTGTGTATGTTTAGGTTGATGGTGATGATAATAATAAAAGCATTCATATGGAACATTTCAAGTATTCAGACACTTTCCATTCATTATCTTCATAATTTCAGGTTATAGCTTTTACTAAAATATTTGGCTATTGTTTCTCCTTCAGAGAGAGTTGCAAGGCACACAACCTCGTCTTCTTCTGTCCTTGCAGCTAGCTTGATATTCTTCTGTAAGCGGCTGTTTTCTTTGTAGACCGCTGTCCCTTCATTCCTTTACTGAGCTAGACCCCGATTCTCTAGGGCAGTGGTTCTCAAACTTCCCTTCCCCGCAATCCACCTTCAGCATGGAGATCAGCTAACTAGGTGTTTTGGTTGTGACAAGATGTGATGATGTCATCACATTACTGCCAAAACTTCCAGGTTGCTGAACATTCACATTTTTTTTACACGTGAAAAGCCTGCCTCTGGAGCCCCTGTGTGACAGCCTATTCCAGCTCTTGCCATGTTCCCGCTGTCAGGCATCTTCTCACCAGCAAGTAAAGGTGCCTGGACTAGGCTAAAGACTACTATGCATGTAGAAATAAGGGAAAGCTCAGCAACCCAAAAGTGTTGGTGAAGCAGTAGGCAGTGTTAACGCGAACCAAGAAACACTAACCTAGAGACTTCCTATGTTGGATTTTCCACCACATCTTTGCCTCCTTGCCTGTGTGGGCAGTGAGAATGGAGAGTGGTGGAGGAGAGAAACAAGTTTTCTTGCACCATCTTGGCATATGCTTACCTTAATGTTTTTGTTTTCTTGAAATCCCTGTTTCAGCCACTTTGCATTTTACATTGAATAAGACTCACTGACCTTCTGAATATTATTGTTGTAGCTTGCAATTCTGCATCACAACTAGATCACATGAGTGCTTCCTACAGCAGTAGCACTCCCCATCAGTCAGGGCTGCTGGCACTGGTATGGCACTGGTGTATGATCAAAGTCCCAGACTCTACCCATGAAACAGAGGAGCTTACTATATAGGAAATGGGCAGCTGAGTCACAGAGGTAGCATTTGAATTGGGCATGATTCTCTTCCACAGGACAGTATCAACAAACCCTCATTTTCAGTGTTACAGAAAAATCATTTTCAGAAAAATCTGAAAAATGAGGCATAAATACATCTGATGACCAGAATGCAGGTTGCAAACTGTACCTTGTAACAGTGGCCAAACTTTTTTCAGAGGGGAAACATAAGTCTGGGAGTGGCAATTGAAGCAACTGGATAAGAATGAGTCTGGCTCTTATTACATCAAGCAGTTATTGCTAGTGACTGTTTTCAGTGCTGTGCACTCAAGCATATGAGGTTTGCATGTAGAGAGTTCAGGGTACTTAAGCCTTAACAAAAGAACATAGACCTGTAGATTAACTACTCCCTGTAAGCAAAGAAAAACCTGATATTCTTGATTTTTAAATATATAGTAGACTTTGGGTGCCCCCTTCTGTTTTTTTGCTGGAAATGTTGAATTTGGCTTTAACAAAACTTGTAATAAATTAAAAATGATACGCTAAATATTTTTGATTCAGATATAAACGCAGAATAGAAAAACGAGATATCTTAAGCAGAGTAGCATTTTATACTACAATTCTTCAAAGAAGCTTGCTTATAAGATGCAAGAACTCATTTTATGGTATCATACTGTGTTTTTGAAAAGCTCTTACCATAAATCTGAAAATATTAGTCATAAATGTGAAAACCATTATTTCCTTATTTATAAATGATTTTAGTTGTTTTATCATAGATGTATTGCCACCAGTAGTGGCTACTAGAAACTTTTAATTTGTTGTGGTAAAATTACTCACAGTTATGAACTGTGGGTGATTAGCTGGGCAGCACAATTCAAACCCCCCCCTTGCGCTGACGCAAGCTCTTTGCACCGGCCCCATTCTTTTGCACACATGGGCACCAATGCTGCTGCTGCTGCAGTGTTGATGCAAGCAGCTTACATTGACACTGCAGCCCTGGAACAAGCTGCCCGCTCACTGGTCCTGCAGCATCCACGGAATGGGGCGGGGTTGGGCGGAGGTAGGGCCGGCTCAGGGAGGGGGTTGGAGCTGGGATGAGGCTGTTTGGCCACATCCAAGCTCCCGTCCCCAGGCTGCATGGCCCCGATTCATGCCGCACAACTTGCTTGGGTCTAAATATTGCTATTGCTAAATAGCAGGTGCAGATCTGTGACATGAATGTGCCCTTTCCCCATGGAGGCTCCAGGCAGCTCCCAACTTGCTCTGGATACAGTGCAGGCCTGTTGGCCTGCCCCCTCCAGTGCAAGTTATAATTGTGCCTTCAGAGTTGTGCTTTTAAAGAAAGTATATGTTTTGGATCTTGAGGCAGGAGTGATTATTTTGAGGGGGAAAATCTGATCGCAGGAAAATGCATTGTATGGAAAAAAAAAACATTTTTATATACATTTGTATTAAAATTAGGAATTAGCTTGCCCAAAATTAAGTCTTCAAAGCACATTACATGGATGTTAAATCCATTTTAAGGCAAAATATGGTACATGCAAGACAGTACTGTACATGATTATGTAGAGATAAATTCCACTGTGTTTAGCGGGTCTTCTTCCTAAGTAAGTATAGACATAGAATTTCAGATTTAGATTTGCAAAACCCGGAGCACTTCAATAATATCATTGGTTAATTCTATAGAGACATGGCTCATAATCCAATAAGACTGTTGCCTGTGCCAGCTGTAAGGAAACATTGCTGCAGAAAAATGCATCCATTTCCCGACAGTTTGTACTCAAAATCACCAAAGTATCTTGGGCACAGTCAGCTAGGAGGTTCTTCTGTTCCAAGTATTGTTGCAAATAAATTGGCCCTTGTGCTCTTTTATGTGTTTTATTGAGACTTTTGTAAGAGAATGAATGTCATTATGAACCTTGCATAGAATCATCAACTCTGAGAATCAGGTGCTTAGATGATTTCCAACAATGTTGTTTAATAATTTAGAAGTGATTTAAATGTAGCAGTTGACATTACATAACCCCCTCCTGTTAACCACTTAATTAAACATGCACTTCCTCTAGCTCTGGAATTTGACTCTTGCTTTCCAGAACCTCAAATAGATGACTTTTACTGTAGGACAATCCAGTAGAGCACTATTATGATTTGCTTATGCTCAGGTGTTACAGGTCGAGCTCTTTTGTCGTCTGGAGGGTGGGTTGGGTTGAATCCCCATTCTGAGCCCTGCTGAGGCTGTGTGCAGACATGCACATCCTTCATAGGGCTCAGAGAGCCCTCCAGACAGCAGTGGAGCACAGCTGCACTGGTGTCTGGGGGGGGAGGGGCAAAAATACGCAGGTTTAATTATCCGCTGATTTATTTTATACGCGATAAAAAGGCCCCACCTCTGTGTGTGTGTGTGTGTGTGTGTGTGTAAAGCCTAAACCAAGTGTGTTAATGCAAGCAGTGCAAATGACAGTTCTGCAACTGTCTTACAGTTTGTTGTCTTTGCATACATGCAACTGCTGATACAGTCCTCAGTAGAACAATACTTTGCTTACTTAAACTAATAACCTGTATGTTCTGATTTTGTTGGCTTATAAAATTCATTGGGCATAAGTCCCTACTTGGGTCAGTCTTTAGCTTACTCATTTTTCTGTGGAGTTGAACAGGGCATGGAGTTGCCCATAGCGGATAAACGGTATTTGTTGTGCTCTTTTAGTAATAATTTATCATCCTTCAAATAACACTGACAATCAAATGACTCATTTTATTTGAGTAAAAACTGAATGTAGCCATTCTGTATCTTTAGATTCCCATGATGCAGTTCTGCGATTCAATTCTGCTCCCACACGAGGATATGAAAAAGATGTTGGAAATAAAACCACCATGCGCATCATTAATTCCCAGGTAAGTCTCTTGGAAGGCTACATGTGCATACCCCATATACACAGATCCAGTATCCATCAGCTTATCCAGGAGGCCACTCATGCCCATAACCATTGTTTGGATGCTTACTGCGGCAGTTTCTTTCACAGGATGCTATAAACATACAAGCTGATAGCACAATGTGCAGACAGGCTGCAGGCAGCCTGAATGCTTGAAGGGCCCCTCTCCTACACTGGGGCAGCGCTGGCATCTGGTGTGCTGCTCCGGCAACCACCATGTGAGTGCCATAAGGCACATTGCCACCAGAGGTAAGCCTGCTGGGCCGTTGCTGAGGTCAGCGCCAGTTGGTGCTGGGCCTTAGCACCAAGAGGATGTGCAGTGGGAGCGCTGGCCGGTAAGTTGCCCCACTGAGTGGTGGAGAGGTGTGTTGGGGCAGGGGAAATGTGGCAGGAGGTTGGAACTGGGTGAAAGGAAGGCAGACCAAGGGGAGGATTGGGCTCAGGAGGGGGGCAGGGTGATCTGAATTCTGTGTCCCCTCCCACACCTGAAAAACTGACATGGACCTCCTCAGTTCTGTGTCCACTAAATAGACCCATTGCTGACCATGGTGCTCAACACAGGGTAAGGGAGCAAACATTCCCCTATGCTGAGGGACTCCAGTGGCTGCCCCTGCCCTACAGGATAAGTGTCCGCCATTTTGGCACCACTGTACTGCCGGACAATTCCAAGGCATACAATTGGGCTGTAGATTGATGCAGGAAGTTAACAGGCTGTAACAGGATGCAGGAAGTTAACTGGTTCCCCCATATTTGCAGTTTCTGTATCTGCAGCGAGCCCTGGAATGGATCACCCACAGATTCTGGGGGAAGAGGACACCTGTATATTGTTCTCTAGGCAATATGACCTTGTTCCAATACTATTGAACTACTAAAAAGTTTCTTTATCTAACCTGGTGGCTACCTATCAGCCACCCAGTGCACAATCTAATAGGAGCATAGAATTTGCTTTCTTTTAAATTCTTCTTAAAGAGCAGTTCTAGCCCTAGTAATTTTGGGAAAAACTTTTAAAATTTAAGCTTTTGTTTAATGTTCAGCATAAAAAATGGTCAGTATTGGTGGGAAGTGTTTTTGGTCTTTCTTTTTCTACGCAGTGCTTTCATTGGCTCATGTCTCACCTCACTTTTGAAACATTGAGTTCCAAGCTTTACAATGGAATAAACCATTTTGTTGAGCCCTTGGGAAAAGGAGGGAGCCTGAGATGCCTTGTTTGAATAAAGTGAATTCCTGCGCAAACCAATGAAGTTTTGGAGACTGCCACAAATATACTGTAGATGGATTGACGTAAAGCTCCATGATTGAATTACAGGAACATTTTTTTAAATCCACAGTGCCCTCTTGTGTTTAACATTGTGCATCCTTTTGCAAATGAGTTTTGAAACATTTTGATTTTAAATTCCTCTGTAACAAGTTATAGAACCCTGCTTCTTGCAGGCTCCCAATCCAATGTTTCCCTTTCCCGAGGACCACCCGGACTTGTGCAGCATGCCAGCTCCAGGCATTGGGCAGGGAAAAAAGGGAGGGGAAAAGTTTGCCTCCTTCCCTCTCCTGTGGTTGGAATGCTGCTATTGCTGCCAGCCCAGCCAGTACATGTGGTTTAAAGGAGAGGAGGAGGTTCATTTTTAGAGCAGCAATTTTACCCAGCCAAGACAGTTCACCTTGGACTCACTTTTTGTGTGTATTTATACAATCCTTATTTATCAGAAGGTCAAGGTTAAAATAGTATTTACTTAAACATGCTATCATTAGAACGTCTAATTAAAACTGAAGTTTCCATATGGTCAAAGGCCTGTTCAGCATCTATAATGCACGAAATTGCTAGAGGTTTAGCATTTCCCGCATCAATAGTATTAGCCATCCATTGCACAATTAAGCTTTAATTGTCCTATCCATTCTTACTTTGTGGATTAGGCTGGAAGGAAGCTGGGTGCAAGGTGGGACAGGGATCGGGATGCTTACCACAGGGTAGGCCAGACTGAATTTGCCTTGGCTTGGAAATGAGTTCAGTGATTTCCCAACGTTTTGCAAAATACCTTTGTTTATTTCTGAGCCACTTTAACATGGGCTGTGTAGGTTGCGCATGTGTGTGAGGCTTGCCCATTATGTGTGAGGCTCGCCCATTGTGACGTCCAGGATGCGGAAGGAAAAATAATGGGGGAAAATGTTAATTTCTTGAAGGATGCTTGCTGGTCATTATCTCACTGAAGGCTTAAAAGTTGTACTACTAGATCCCTACCTCATGTAATTAGGAGCAGGGTAGCCTTCTGCCATGGATTAGTCTTCTGGCAAGGAGACAGGGACTATTCAGGTATTTTTAATACTTTCTATAAAGTAGAAAGCGCTTGGAAGGGGCAGGCTAAAAGATGGAGAGGGAATGTTCAATGAAATGGCAAGGCAATACTGTATAAGTTCCAGCATAGAAGTAGGCCTGGGACTTGTGATGTTATTTCAGGCATAAACTCACAGGTGGCTTTGACTCCACACCAACTACTCTCCTCACAGTCTGTCACACTCATTACTTGCTGCCTAGTGATTTGATATCACAACTTGAAAGCTGGGAATGTATTAAATTGTTAGTACGTTTTAGACCCAGCCGTATTTTCGTTTTTCATTTTAAAATGATTTGGGTCCCTTATGGGGAGAAAAGCAGGAGGAAAATTCAGCAAATTTCATTTCTCGTTTTTTAAAAATGTGAAGACATTTGTGTAATGGAGAAAGTGTTTAATTGAGTTATGCACGTTTGCGTTTAACAGATTCTTACTAATCCTAATCATCACTTCATTGAAAATTCCTTATATAAGGATGTTATTTTAGTGGCTTGGGATCCTGCTCCCTATTCTGCAAATCTGAACGTGGTAAGTCACCAGTCAGGATGTGTTCAGTACTAATTATGATTTGTTTATTTAAATGAATCAAAGTTCAGTATGTTTTGTACTTCATGCTTTCTTTCAAACTGAAGGTCCTTCCAGGTGGCAGCTTTCCAAGTGGTGGCAGTACAAAGCAGCAAAGACAACAGGAAGTACCACAGGGGAGAGACATTTGTCAGCACAGTGATTTGACACAGCTTTCTCCAGTATAGACTAGCCACAATCAACACATATTAATCCTTGACTCTAATCCTTAAGCTTGTCTGACACTTGCAAACCCTCCATCTGGATGCACCTTAAAAACTGGAAATGGCTGGCAGTATCTGATAGTTTTGAACCAATTAATAAAGCTCTTGAAAGAATATTTTCCATCCTTTGAATCGAATCCCAAATGGAAAAAATAGTGAAGCTTTGTGAAGTCTGCCAATATACTGTTTTCTAGCCATTCTTCAACTTAAATACAAGTGGTTCCTCTGCATCCGAAGGGGTTCCACTCCTGAAATGAAATCTGCAGATCAGGGCACCCAGCCCTCCAAACGTGAAGAGAGGGTGTTCTGAGGCCTTCTGATGTCCTAAAAACAACACTTATGGCTTGGTTTTGGAGAAAACCGGAAGTGACGTTTTTAAGCCCTTAGAAGGCTTCCCCAGGCCTCAGAATGCCTTCTTCTAAAGGCTTTAAAAACATCACTTTCAGTTTTCCCAGATAACTTCCAGTTTTAGAAGACTTTCTGAGACCTGGGGAAGCTGCGCATGCCTTTCCTGGGCCTCAGAACACCCTCCAGATGTGACCAAAGTGCAGCTATGAGCGTCCAGGTCTGGCCTCCAGATTTGGAATCCACGTTTAGTTAAAACTGGTGTCCTGAATACATGGATATGGGGGTGGGACCTGTATGTTGGATTTCTCAGATTCAAGGGATGATACATGGGATTTTCAGGAAGTGTTTTCATTCCTATTACTTACTAAGGGACAGAGAATAAAATTTCACCTGGAATTAAAAAAAATATATACACCTCATTGTTGGAAGATTCATCTCTTGCCACTAGAGGTAGCTGTCTTTCATATATAAACCACCAGTTTTGCACAGTCAATTCAACCAAATTATTGAGGTCTGGAATGAAGACTTTTTAGCTATTATGGTTATGGATAAAGCTTTGTCATGTTGCTATTAAAATCACCTGAAGACAAACACTAAAGATCACATTTCCAGTAGTCTGTTAGGTGACAGCAGGCAGAAAGGCCAGAATGTGCCCAGAATGTGGACTGACTAAGCATGATATGGTCCTGCCCAGAGTAGGTGCAACACTAGGGAATTTTTGTGTGTGTGAGTGAGTGAGAGAGAGAGAGAGAGAGAGAGAGTTTGTTTGAGTCCTCCCTCACACTTTGAATCGGTCTGGGCTCTTTGCAGCCTCTGCAGGCCTCAGAATGAGGGATACAAGAAGAAGAAAAAAGCTAGTTTTTCTGGAAAACTGGAAGTGATGTTTATGTGCCTTTAAAAGACATTCTGAGGCCTGGGGAATGGCATCCCATAGGCTCCAGGTCGACCTGCTCCATGGGTTCAGGGGGACCAGCAGATGCTGAAATCCGTGGATCCAAATCTGCGGGTATCGCAGGCTGAGTGAGTGAGCAAATCCTACGTTTGCTGTCGCGTCGACGCGATGTCATAGTGTCGACGCAACGCATGTAGCGCCGATGCGGGGTCGCCAAGCAGCACCCCTGCATCGGCACTACAGCTCTCAAGCTGATCCTATGAGTAGCGTTGGCTTGAAAGCACCGAGAGGGAGCCTCCCTTGCTTCGACCGTTTTGGGACGGGGATTGGCGGGGGGAAGGGGGTTGGGGCAGGACGTGGGCGGGTCTAAGATTCGGCCATACCTCCATTTGGGAGGTTTAGCAGGCGCAGATCCGAGGAGCACATAGGGGAGGCTGGAGCCTCCTCTACAGTAAGGGAGTGAACGCTCCCTTGCCACGGGGAGGCTCCAACCTCTCCTAAGTAGCCCTGGATATGGCGCTGGCCCTGTCGGCCTTGCCAATCCAGTGCTGCTTAGGATTGCACTCTGAGTGAGTGTAAATAAAGGGAAAGGCTTCCCAAAACATGGAGGTATGTCTTCTGAAAGGAAGGGAGGGCTTGAAAGGGAAAAGAAAAACATGCCATTTCCTTAGGTTTGTAAATGATATAATTGTAGACAGCCACAGAGCTATTTGTGCTGATGGAACGCATTGAATGAATTTGGTCTACACTAGTCTAAATTAGTATAAGGCCTATGTAATATACTACCGTATTTTAGGATGAATTGACAGGCCCCAAACATGGTCAGTTCTGTTCCTATTTCTAAATTATCCTTGACCGCAGAGCATCCTAATCAAGAGACTAGATTCAAATATTTGCAAAGATCCAGGTCTTCTTGCTATCTTGCCATTACGTAACTGTAATTCTCTAGATGCAATATGAGTATGTATCAAATAATTCAGGAAAACGCCTATTGCTTTTATTTCACCTACCAGTGGTATAAGAAGCCAGATT
Source organism: Lerista edwardsae (assembly GCA_029204185.1). Lineage (NCBI taxonomy): Eukaryota > Metazoa > Chordata > Lepidosauria > Squamata > Scincidae > Lerista > Lerista edwardsae. The sequence goes on from JAJKFI010000006.1 coordinate 6,084,093, forward strand.
ACAACTTGTTTACACCGTATGTACAACATCGGAGGAAGAATCCAAACCAGCCATTTTATATTCTACATCCGAAGTTTATATGGCAACTCTGGGACATAATTCAGGAGAATACTAAGGAAAAGATACAACCTAATCCTCCTTCTTCAGGTTTCATTGGTAAGTGTATCTACATCTGGTAGGTGTTTCATTGGCAATGCCATTGCTAGCTGTGTGCCTGGAGGAAGTTCCAGAACAATGGCACCACTATGGGGAAGGCCCTGCTTCTATTCACTGCTGGGGTGGCGCATGCAGCAGGGCCCTCTCAGCTGACCTCAGGGGATGGGCTGGTTCGTATTAGACGCTGGAGGCGTCTATTCAGGTGGTGGAATTCAGCCAGTTCTCACCTATTCTGCAGAACCGGTTTTAGGTTGGGAGAGGGAAGAAAGGCAGCGGCCGCCCTGAAGGACATAGAACCAGTTGTTAATTTATTTGAATCCTACCACTGTGTCTATTCCTTATATACCTTGATCCCAAGTCATACAGGGCTCATCACCTTGTGCTTGGAAACTAACTGGCCCCACTTCAGCCATTCCACTAGGGGCCAGTTAGTAGACTGGACTTCCATCCATCCATCCATCCATCCATCCATGCATCCATCCATGCATCCATGCATCCATCCATCCATCCATCCATGCATCCATGCATCCATCCATCCATCCATCCATCCATCCACCCACCCACCCACCCACCCACCCACAGCCACTAGAAAAAAAAACATTGTGCTAGAGTGAAGAGGGATAATTACTCTCCCCCTGCTAAGAGAGCACTACTTGAAAAAGTGCCTCTTGCCCACTTAGCAGTTAGTGAATCAGACTGCGAAGATCCAGAGACCACATGGGCCGCTGCATTCTGCACTAATTGCAGTTTCTGGATAGTCTTGGAGGTGAATGGACAGGATGCTGTACAAGAGGTAGGTGACACACATTGTAAGAGTCTTATATACTTCCACACTGGTTCTGGTAAAAAGAAAATGCTATAGCTGCAGGATTTATAGGAAATACAATTACATGTAAAGTCATTCATTACAAAAATGTATTCCAGAAATAGTTCAAATGATAAACGAGACACTGCTATTTTCAGTCTGCCGCCACTGTTACAGATATATTTATTATTTTCAAGCTAAAGTGATCCATATACTTTTGATTTTGTTATAAAACACGACCTTGTTCGGGAGTTTTGTTTAAACTGTATCTTTAAAATATGTGGCTGTCTCCCTCCTCCCTTCTCTCTCTCTCCATTTTTTAATGTTTTGTTTTTGCATTAGTGAAGAACTCAATGCACTAATCACAGGGACCAATATATTACTCAGCTCCCAAAGGTGTATCTCAGCTGTACTGGGGCTCAGTTATCTATACCGACTCAGAGTTAGACGTGCCATTGTGGATTGTGCCCTTTGGTATAAGATTGTTACATTTATATGTGCAATAAAATATCGTCTGGTGGCGAATTATGCACATAGGCACATATTCAGGTATAAGCCAAAACCAAGAAGGTCATGTACAAATTAAAACAGTGCACATGGTGTGGGGTTTTGCTATCATTCTTGCTACCAGAGCTCTCACCTATAAGCCACAAATTGCTGTTTAAACTTCCTCCCAATCTGCACACCTGTAGCAAACAGAACTGTGCATGTAGCCCCTGTTAATGGGAATACTGGCCATCCACTACTCAGCAGAGAATAGAAATGTGGAATTGGGGTGGGTTTTCAAGGGACACATTAAAAATCTACTGCCACCACCTACCTTCTCTAGTTCTAAAGGCTCTGATTGGTAACGTTTAGAACAATGGTGTCTAAACTGGAAACTGCTGCAGTTGGGAAAAGTGCCCCTGGTGCAAATGGCACCTTCTGTTCCAACGCTTGCAAAGACCCTGACTACAGTCAACTACAGTCTCCAGGAGTCATTGCTGTCAGCCACATCTGGGGTCTGCTGCTTAAGCAAGCCTCGTGATCCACGTTCCACACAGATGCTGCTGGCCACAAGGACCCCTGGGGTCTTTGTAAGTGTCCCTCGCAGAACGGAAGGTGCCGTTCACACCAGGGAAGGATTAGGCAGGCACTGAATCCAGCCCGTGAACCGGAGTTTGGAGCCCACTGATGTAGAATATTGGGGCTAATATTGCCTCTATTATAGAGGCAGGAGAGAGAGGTGCCAGTTTCCACACCCTGAGGTGCGTTGGATTGGGACATTTGAGTATAAAATGGAAATAGTTTTAAGAATGTTGGGTAGCAAAAATAAAGGTACAGATTCCAGCATATAAATATCTGATGTTTATAGCCAATGTGTGTGAAACACATAACCTATCAATAACCAGATAACCATTTAATGCACTTGAAAGGGGAAATTGTATAACTGACAGATGGTGTAGAGGGCAGGATAATACATGAACATACAGTTCAATTGGTATACATTTTTATGGGATGAATGTTTCAGAGTGGTTATATATCATCCAGTCTTACAGGAGGTAGCTGCTTTTAACGAATGCTGATAGACTTAAAGAATGGGTGCTGTCAAACCCAAGAGATATAAATTGAACTCTACTGCTGAATATTTTACAGTACTGGAATGTTGCTGTATTTGTGAATACATATTCTCACAGCACAATCCTACCTTGAGCGTAGCGTTGACACAATGTTGTTGCGTCGATGCTACGTCACTAGTGCCGACACGGGAGCAACACGGGAGCACTGCATCGGCGCTAGTGCTCTCAGGCCGACACTATGAGTAACATCAGCCTTAGAGTGCCGACGGGTAGCCTCCCTTGCGTCAGCTGAAGCCGGCCGAAGCTGCATGTCCATGAGGACACGGGATTGCTGGGGGAGAGGGCGGTTGGGGGTGGGATGTGGGCGTGCCTGGGATTCGGCCATAAGGCCAAATCCTAAACCCTTTTGGGAGGCCACACAGCCCTGATTCGGGACGCACAGTCTCCTCGGATCTGCTCCTTCTGTTAAGCTCCAGCCCCCCTAATGGTAAGGGTGCGAGCGTGCCCTTGCCGTTGGGAGGCTCCAGCCTCCAATATACTGTGCTTGGATTTGGCGCTGGCCGGCCAGCCTTGCCAATTCAGCGCAGTATAGGATTGCACTCTCAGTGGCCTATTTAGCATTCATGCAGAAAGCGGACTATTATGTGGCAAGAAGACCATACGGAACAAGATATTATCTCAGCAAATTTATAATTAACCTAATATTTAAAAAATAATATCACTTGAGGTTCCAAATGTTATGTAGAACATGTATGTGTTGTGCTAGTCATAACACAAAATGTGGACAACCTCATCATTTCTAGTGGAGGCCAAAAGGTAAAGTACCAGTGAATATATGTAGGATTTGAGTGCAACTGTTTTGTAGTTACAGGGGCTGGTTATAACTATAGTTATAGTTAACCAATTTGTTTAGAGCAGGATAGTTCCCTGAGGCCAGAAAATTCAGGGGAATCAGGAGTTGGCCTAACATCTGTTCCTCATTTTGCCAATGTAGCAACATTAGGGCCTTTATTGCCTACTGCTACTCTTCTTCAGAGAAGGCAAAGACTGTATAAGAACGTAAGAAAAGCCCTGTTGTATCAGATCAAACACCCATGTAGTCATGCTTCCAACAACGGCTCACAAATTGCCTCTGGGTAACCCATAAGCAAGAAATGAAAGTATACCCCTCTACCACCATTGAAAAATACACAATTCATAACCTTAGAGGAAAAAAGATTTTTCTCTGAAAAGTTGTGAAGTCATTGTGACATTCAGTGTGAAACAGTGGTAAAATACTTGATTCCACATTTGCATGTGGAAAAATTCCAGTTGAAATTCCTGTTCAGCCACAGAAAAATTGCCTTAGATAAATTGCTCTTTCTAAGCCTGACTTAGCTTCAGAAATAACCTGCAAGGTAAAGTGGGACATCTCCTTGTATGCCATACTGAGCAGGAACAGACAGGATAAAAAGGGCTAGAACAATAATGAAGAAGGCTTCCTAGGGAGCTGAGAAGATGGCACACTAGATTCCTGGACTTCCACCATGCATTATTATTATTTATCATTGCTGAAGTATTTATATCCTGCCTTTCTCACTAACTCTCACAATGACTGCCTGTGGTCTGTATGGGCCTCAGAATGCCTGTTATGGGCAAAAAAAAGTGACTTCCAGAAGCCCCAATCACATTTGTTTTGCCAGTAATGGGCATTCTGAGGCCTGTAGAGGCCACAGACAGTCATGTGTGGCCTTTGTGGGCCTCAGGCAACCAGATCTATCCTCCAGTCACCTTCAGGAAGTCCAGGTTCGGAAGGGTTTGGACCACTCTGATTCTGCTGGTATTGTGGGCTCACCTTGTTTTTGAGGTGACATAGATGATTTATTTGCAAAGGCCCATTTACACATCCAAGTCATCATCACTTGATGTTACACTCCATGAATGGTCACAGACGTTTATGAACTGGGTTTCATTTTACTTGATTGCATGCTTTGTGTGCTAGACATTCAATTTGATGGTAAATTGCACACTAATTAATGTAGTACTTCACCTTCTTGGTTTTGTAGTGTTGCCACAATTCATCCTTGCTATAGAAACCTTCATTATATCCTTGCATTGTGCTTTTAAATAAAACTGAAGTCTACTTATGATTCACTCTTTTTGCCTGTAGAGCATATGAGAAAGGAACTTGCATCTGATTTCAGGTTGGTTTTTTTCCCTATTGGCAAATCTCACATCTAAAGAAACATTTTGCCAGGCTCACATTTCTTTCCAGACACATAGACTTGATGGATGGGATGCCAATAGCTTCTCAGTCAAGATCAGTGTTGAGAAATTAGTAGAATATTGTTGTACCTGCAAGAGGTAATATGTAGGGGTGGGGTTTTTTTGTGATAGTTTTTCCACAATTTTTTGATTAAAATAGCAAATTGCGGTGTTGTGTGTTTTTATCCAAATTTTTATTGCTAATTGTACAAACAGTGCAATAAATAAGGGTGAATGGCCCTACAAAGGCAAGCCATTCCTGGCATACACACACCACCCTGAAATAATCTGCTCAAAAATTCCCAAGCTGCACTCTGGTTGCTGCTTGGAGCATCAAGAAACTGCTACTTACTACTTCCACATTCCATAAAAGTCACCCCAGGGTGCACAGTGAACTATGAACATGCGTGTTCATGCCAGTTTAAGCAAGTTTCCTCCTGTTTCTGCCACTCCTCCTCTTGATTCCTTTCTGAAAACTATTTGTGGATTCCTCAAAACTGTGTCAAAAACTAAAGTGATGTTATTTTTGTGAGATGGATCTAAATTTGTGGGAAACTGTCAAAATAAGCAAAAGCGGTGTTCTTTTGTGTTTTGTCCTAAATTTCGTTTCATATAGCGTTTTCAGTAGAAATTCTCATGATTTAGCATTCTTTGTTGATCACCGAAAAAAAACATCCCTAGTTTGACCTAAACAAGGTTTGAAGGCTGTTTTGCTTTTGAAAATCAAGATACATTGAAGTAACCACAACATATTTATTGAATATGACCATTTCTGTTTCAAGATTCTACAGTCAACATGCAATAGTAAAAATACCAATGGGCGGCTTGGTATCAAGAAATATACTTTTATTGAGTGCAGATGTTAGCATGACAGAACAAGTGAGACAATTACGGAATTGTTGCATTGTTAACCACTCTGTGTAGTTTGTATTTAACATGTATCTATTACACTGAACGGCGTTCCGTGCACTACGGCGTAGAGTCATGCCGGCCACATGACCACAGAAGCTTGTCCTCGGACAAAACGCTGGCTCTATAGGCTTTGAAACGGAGATGAGCACCGCCCCCTACCGTTGGTCATGACTAGACCATTCGGTCGTGGGCAGAGACATCATCCGGGTGCGCCAGGAACCGGAACGCCCGGATGATTGGCAGCCCTCCGCCCCTATGGCGGAGGGCAGCCACGCCTCCCTGTGCCTCGAATCGCTCCATTTCAGAGCGATTCAGACACGCGGGCCCAGGAGCAGCTCACCCGTCCTCAGGAGAGGCGGAGCGGCCTGGGCCCGTCTGTGGAACTGGCGGAACGGCGTACCAGGCCGTTCTGCCAGGATGACACCACTGGTCGTGGGGAAACCTTTACCTTTATTACACTGAAAAATAGATTCAAGCCAATTGTTGATCAAAAGTAGGTGTAGGCAATATGCTCACAGTCACAACCTATTATAGAAACAAGACAAGTAGGATTTAACATAATGTGCATATAATTAGATTGTACAAACTACACAATATTGTGCGTGTGTGCATATGAATGTTCGTACATTATTTATATAACATATACACATACATGTGTATGTACACAAAACATGTTCATACAAAAATACACCTCAAATGCCTTCAGCAGAAGAATCTTAGGGCCCAATCCTATGCTTTGCCTGTCCTGCTGAACAGTGGGACCAAAATGGCCACTGCTGTTTCCTGTGGGTCAAGAGAAGCAGCTGGAGGTAAGGGAACATTCAGGGCTGGCCCCAGGACCATTAGGGCCCAATGTGGGATGCTCACGTGGGATCCCCACCCTCCCAGCGGCCCCCCCATTCATCAAGCAGCTGCCATTTAGACACTTGTGGTGCCACACTTCGTGTGTTGCACCCAGAAATAGTTGCTGGTTTTGAGCCATTCAGTCTCCGGGGAGGAAGGGCAGGCCCACAAGACCCAACCCTGCAATCGCTGTGCAGCCCTCCCAAGTTGTCAGATACTGGCTGTGGCAACAGGCGATACATCCACCACTTCAGTGTGGGGCCCAATATGGGCCACATTGCCCTAAGGCCGACCCTGGGAACATTGGCTCCCTTATCTCATGAAGAGCCACCACAGCCTATGGGTCTATTCGAATCTGTGCCAGTTATTAGCTAGTGCAGATCCAAGGAAACACATATTGGGCTCTAAAGCTTGGGTGGGGGAGGGGATTTGGTGGCAGCCTCTGCCATTTGAGGCACGTTTGTTAAGGCCATTGCCTGGGCCGTGTGCATGCGTGAGCGGTAGATCAGGCAGCCCATCACCCTCCTTAAAGGTTTGAAAAAGAAAAAAATATTACATGACATAAAGCATGCTGGGACAAATTAGATGTATATATAATCACACAGTGGAGACAGAGGAACTGTTAAGCCTTTTTAAAACTAATAGCGAAAAGGGTGGCTACATGATATGGCAGAACTACAGCAAGGCTGTAGTTCTTTAGGTGTGATTTTATTGACCATGGGGAAACCCTTTGCTCGCTATTTTAGATATCAAAACTGTAATTGAAAGCCAAATGACAATTTTTCTTCTAAAATTGGGACCAGAAACATGGAGGGAACAAAGCACTAAAGCACTTTTAAATCTATTCTCCCCCCCCCCCCAAATAATCTGGCCACATTGCACACTTGCACACACATCTAATGTTATCCCCCAATCTTCCATGAGAACCAATAGCTATTTGTCACTATGGCAAAATCTCTTACTTCAGTTTCACAGGTACGAACCTGTGGTCTGGGGTGGTCCTTTTATTCCAAAGGTGAGAGCAGATCTGCCCATGCGAAAGGGTGAAAGCCTGCATCTGCTTTCTCCATTCCTCATTAGGAAGCTGTCATCTGGGGTTAGTTGCTAGTCGGGACAACAGTCTGTATGTTATCAACTTAGCATGTCAGTGTTTAAAACTCAAAACCCTCACTTTCTAGTTATGTTCTGCTGACATGGTAAATAACTTTAAAAGTTGTATCTAAGTTTTGGGACTTGTACTTTTTATGGTTGTGTCAAACTAAACCAGGGAATTGAGGTTGTAGCAGAAAACGGTTCATGTGCTGTTGTGCTTGCAGGTCTTTTGGTCAGCGTGTTAAAGAAGGTGATCAGAATATGACCTGTGTTTATGCATGTGATGCCCTGATACCAGATTCTGGCTATTTGTCCTGAATAAGACAAGCGTTTGCTACAAGTTATTCAGCTAGGAGCCATTTGTGAGCAGAAAGGATCTTCCATGCTTGCATTGCTAGCAGGATAAGGAAATGCATGTATAAATGCATGTTTCCTAATATAACTACTGTAGAGTCCTGTTCAAAGACCAGTACAGTTGTGCCTTATTATCAGCTGGCATTTAGTTCCCCAAATCCCTGTGGTTAAGAAAATCCATGAATGCTGGAATCCCTAGCTAGAAACAACGTATTTCCAGAAATGGCTAAAACTGTGTTAGAATTCATTTAAAAAAACAAAACACCCTTTTAAAAGTATAAACAAGAAAAAAAAAAAAACCTCCCTTAGCTCTGGAGGGCAAACTGGGAGGGCTAGAGGACAGTCTATGGCACTCCCCGCTGCTGCCCACAGAGGAAACCGAAGCCAAGCAGCCAGAGAGTGGGCCAGTCTCAGCAAATGCCATTCGGGATGGATGTTTAAAGGAGCCACTGGGAGAGAGAGTGAGTCGGAGGCAAGCCGGAGTGGGGAGGGAACTGTTGCTTGCAAGGGGAAGTAGGAGGGAGGAAGCCCCTGGAACCTGGATGTGCTTGCCCGGCTGGCCGGCCCACCTGTTTGTTTCATTCTCGCTGCCTCTGGGCTATCCGTTTTTCCGGTGTTCACCAGGACACCCGGTGAAACTGATATCCCCAAGACCGAAGGATGCCGAACCCCAACCTCTCATTAGGCAGCCCTTGTGGGTGCACTGCCAGCCTTCCCCCAGGACTGGTATGAAGGTTCTCAGACTCCAGAAAAGGGAGAGGCTTGGGGAAACGCCACCGTCTTCCTGCACGCCACGTGAAGGTAAGGAGGCTTTTTGGCTTGTGTACAGTTTTTGAAAGGACAGGATTTTTTAGTGACTCAACTCAGATGGCCACAGACATCTGCACTGAGTCAAATCCATGGATCAAAATGCAACATATAACAAGGTTGGACCTGTAATTGTATCATATCAGCTATGCAGAGAGAACTTGATTTAATTTCTACCCCCTTTCTATTAAGCAACTCTTTGGTGTGCTTTTTGAAAACAATTCCATGTATGTAATCCCGGATGCTGCATGCCTATAAGGTTAGATCAGGTTTGCTGTCAAGGATTGGGGCAAATGGGTTGGCAATCATTTTACATTATCTGAAGTTGAAAAAGCAACACCAGGACACAGTGCACTCGTTAATATTTTATACATAGTTTCACAGAATACATGACACATACTTATGTGTTACTACAAATGCAACGTGACTGTCTTTTGCTGTAAATGGAAAACATACTGACTTTGCCACACCCCATTAGCTATAAGAGAGCTGAATTAGAACTTGCATTATGAAACAAAGCCACTTAGAGGTAATGAATTCCTTAGTGCTGATTTTCTGTTAATTCATCAGATCTCCTTCCAGGTTCTGAAGTGCTAATCTTGGAGCAACCAGACTTGAAATAAAATTATTCTAAAAAAACAAAATGGCACATTTGTTTATTAATAGCAACCAGCTTGCACATGTTATCAAATTACAGGGATGTTATACATAGACTTTTTATTTTGTGTATAAAAAACTACTACTAGGTATTTCATCTTCTTTTGGAGATATGGTTACCTCAGAGTTTTTCTAAAAAAACATCAAGGCATTGCAAATGCTCACTGCCTATGGAAAATGCATCATTCACAGCTTGATCCTGACCCACGCTGGAACAGGCAGGCCAACTGGCCTGCCCCATATCCAGCATGGAGTTGGGGCTGACTGCAGTGCAACCCTAGTTAAGGGGAATTCCTCTTGCCCTGTGTCATGTGGCAGCCATCCCAAGAGGGCTCCTCAGATCTGCAGTGAAATTGCTAACACAAATCCGAGGGGCCTGGGGAAGGCCGACCGGGCCAGGGATGATAGGGGTTTGGATATGGCCTATATTGGCCAATCAAGGCTGGACCCCTCCCCAGCTGGACAACCCATGAGTCCACCTCCCCCCTGACCCAATCTGCCCTTGTTCTGCCCTCCCCAACCCCGCCTTCCTTGGCTGACACAAACAGGTCTGGGAATTGGTATGGTACCAGTACAGGTCTGGGAATTGGCACAGGGAGACCAGTGCATGACCTTGTGCTGACCTCCCCAACTCTGGAGTCGGCACAAATGTGTCATAAAGCATGTTTGCAACACTCTTGGACCAGCCCAAGAGACTTGTGCCAGCCCACTTAAGATTGCACTCTAAGAATCATAAACATCTTTTAAAATTATTAAATTAGAAGCAGAGCTGAATCAGTTTTTGAAATGTATTGTTTCACCAGTTTTGTGCCACATTTGATGTAATAAAGTAAATTATATTTTGTGTACTTCCAGATTTCTGAAAATGTCTTTTTAATTAGATTGCTAGTCACAAAATGTAATTGCACTGCACAAAAGAAACATGCCGGCAGTAAAAAAGCTCTGAAGCAATTGAAACGGCAAGTAACTTACTGCATTTTTTAAAGTTTAGAACCCATATATGTTTGTTTATATAAACTATCCATTCAAAGAACTTAACGTTTATTTGATCTTATTAAAAGGTCATCAGCACAGTGTGCAAAATCCCAAGGACTTGATCAATGGTAATTTAGGCTAATTTTAAACCATACCTAAACTTTGTGCTATTTGAGAAAAAAGAGGTACATTTCTTGACCTATGCCTTTCTTGCTATGCCTATGGCCAGACAATGCAATAATCAAAAATACTTTTGCACACTGTCTTATCCTGATGGAACATGTGCATCTGAATATGTGCATCACTTCAGCACAGTGTCTTTTCTAGTGACTGTTGCTAGTGTGTCTTCTGCATCTCTTCTTGGGTTGTGAGCCCTTTTGGGACATGGAGACATTTACTTATTTGATTCTGTCTGGAAACCTCTTTGTGGATTTTTTGGTTGAAAAGCGGTATATAAACATAACAATAATAGGAAGCTCAGGAAAAAGAATTCCCAACTCTGATACCTGCCTAGCAGATGTGATGGTCACTGGAAAAACAGTTTGAACATTAATTTCAAGCAACAAGTGGCCAAAGACTTGAAGAGGGCATCCATAAGTGCTGTCAAGAGCCAGTTCAAGTGGAAACAGTGCATTATAGTAAAATTATTATAACGTTATAAGACAGTAGTTCCCAACCTTTTTAGCACCAAGATCCACTTTTTAGATACTAAACCAGTTGGGACCTCCCTAACGCTGGAAGTGATATCATAAAGCAGGATGTGACATCATTCTGCCTGTAAAAAACATGTATGTAGACTACCCTAGGATCCAAATACTACAACTGATTTCAGGTATTTGGGAACACCTTGACATTTTTTTTCAAAAAAAATTTGTAGGTTCCCTGAAATTGCAAAAATGCAATTTTTTTTAATGTTGGCAAACGCATCTACAGTAGTAAATGCGGTCTCCACGACCCCCTGAAAATCACCTTGTGACCCCCAGGTTGGGAACCACTGCTCCAAGAGATCTAAGAGTTTGCAATGGATTTTGCTTGCCACAGTCCCAGTAATGCCACCTGGTATTTCCAGGTACTGATAACCCAAGCCTTCATGAAGCCCAGCCTATAGGAATCCCAGGACATCCCAACTGCCAGAAGAACAGTCCTTCCATGAGCACCATGCTAGATAATCATTCCAAGAGGAATTATACCTTTTGCTGGTCAAATTCCTGTATGAACACATTACTACCTCTGAAAATTTCTTACCTGGGCATTCCTGTTCTGAGGAAAGGGAGCATTCATGACCTTTTGGGAATGCCACTCCCTTTACTAGGAGGCAGGGCCCATCCCCTCCTCAAGGGGCAGGGGCTTACCATGGGAGGACTTTGCCACCACCATAGTTCTGAACTCAGTCATTGTTCAGTTGCTAAGTCGTGTCCGACTCTTCACGACCCCATGGACCACAGCACACCAGGCCTCCCTCTCCTCCACTAGCTTCCGGAGTTCGCCCAATTTCATGCTCATCACTTCGGTGACACTGTCTAACCATCTGATCCTCTGCTGCCACCTTCTCCTTTTGCCGTCCATCTTTCCCAGCATGAGGGTCTTTTCTACAGAGTCCTCTCTTCTCATGAGGTGGCCAAAGTATTTCAGCTTCAGCATTTGTCCTCCCAGGGAGCAATCAGGCTTGACTTCCTGTAGGATTGACCAATTGGATCTCCTTGCAGTCCATGGGAACTATCCAGGGACCCAGTCGTACCCCCTGTGCTATTTTAATTAGGAAGAAAATGTTTGTAATTGCTAGTTATCAGAAGAGTCATTGCATAGGTGAAATGTCACTTCCACATGATGCTCAGATTCCTACATTTAGAACCAAACTGCACATTATGGGGGAACATGTTAAGTTGCTGCAGGGTTTTTTCCCTGAATGCATGGAGAAACTGAGGACTTAAGAACATTGTACCTGCTGTGATTCCCAATCACATCTTCCCTACCACTATTTATAGGACAAAAAATAAAATCCATTAGCTGCCAATTTTTTGCCATTGCCTTTGGCTCTTCCAAATGATGTTGCGTAGTTTCTCTAAGAGAGGCATCGATTTGTGACCAATCAAGCTGTACATAGACCACCAGTAACGTGTGGTAGCCCTTTCAGAGACTGACACCCTACAGGATTGGTGGCAGTGATTTGCCGTTGGTAGATTATACAAAAGTAATACAAGGGTACAAAAGTAATGCCTCCTATTTTTCAGAATTTCAAATCTGGCAGATTCCTCTCCCTGGAAGAAATCAGTCCAATTGAGATCCATACTCAACTCCAAAATGTGTAGGATGCCATCCCATCAACTTTCTCTTCATCTCAGGGTCTTGATGGTGGACCCAGGTTGCATCTTCGGTGACAATGCATGACAGACAATGACAATGCAAACCTCCCTCTTGTTTTCGTAGCATTCCAGAATTTCTGAACAGATGGCTTTCTGGGCTTCTTTCTGCTCATTTGTCAGCATTTTCAGGACCCCTGAGTGCAAACTTTTCTGTAATCAAGCTCCTTAATGATAGTCTTCACAGCTGGCTCTCCGATGTTAACTGCCGATGATATTGTCACCATACACACATTTGGGAGTAAAGTATGGAGCTCAATTGAACTGACTTTTTCTGCAGTAAAGAACTTAATCCTGGCCTCATTTTGAGTAGCTGAAACATCCACCATTTTGAACTGCAGTGAATAGCCACCATTTTGAGTGCTGCACTCATGTGACATATCGCATTCCCACTCTGTATGGAGAAACTAGACACATCTAGTGACCACTCACAACTTTATGTGGCACCAGATTTGATTTTTTTTAAAAATAGGCCTTCCTTTTATAACAAGCCTCGTATGTTGTGCAGGCCTGCTCTTCGAGCATGGCTGCAAAGTTCATGTACAGTTTTCTTATGGAAGAAAATATTGTCATTAAATAACTACAACATCACTAGGTTTTGTTATTGAACTGCATCTGTGTCTAAAAAGATTCTACTGTGCACATCTGAGAAGGGAGATCATGTTTTGTGCTCTGAGGAACTAAGCCAATATCTAAACAGATACTAGACTGAACTGGAGGCTGTGTGAACTTTCCTCAAGCCTTAAAAAATACCTGTGATTCAGTACAAATAAATACACTGTGATTCACTGAAAACTGTTCTAGTGGACAGAGCCTAATTTCAGTAAATGGTGGTGGAGGAATCTGCCATTAACCTTCAAAGAATCCTCCATTAAATTACTCCCTCTCTGGATGACCAGTCTTCATTTTTTAAAAGAACCATTTTCACATGGTTCTTGCTTCAGAGAAAATTGCAACAGCTTAACACCCAGAAGATTTCTCAAGAGAAAATAAAGCAGACTGATAACTCAAAGCATTATATATTGGTGACAGCGCGTACTCATTCATAAGAGCGAATTTTCCTTGGACATCTGTGGGGTGGTCTCTGGAGTTGGTTCTAGGCTGGATTGTGGGCTCAGAAGGCAGATCGTTTTTTCATCCATCTGTGGAAGTACTTGGCTGTTGCATGTAACTCCACCTGCTGCTTTCTGGTTTAGCTGGATTACTGTGACTTTTGACTGGCATGTGGTTTCTCTGTCAGCAGCTGAAGAAGGTTGGCAGTGGAAAAGCATAAGAAAACATTTATAGAACTGAAAAACAAAACAGAAAAGTTTTATTTTGTAAACAGTAGTTTTCTAGAGGCAAAGTATTAACCAAAGGATAATGCTTTGTGCATCCTTAAGGAAATCCAGAATCCTAACTGAAAAACTATTTTACCTCTTGTATTATTGGATTGTGTGCCCTTGTCCTTGTGGACCGACTGAATATATTTCATGTTAACTTTTACCCTGCTTTGATTTTCTTATTCCACAAGTGAGATGGGGAAGGAGATAGAACCAGCTTTAATTTGAAAGGATGTAAAGTCACACCTCACCCAGATGTAGTTTGTGGCTGTGTGACTCTTGTAGTGAAATATCTGTGTGCTTCAGAAGTGGCAAAAACCAGCACTTCTTCTTGTTGTTGTTTTAAAAAAAAAACATTCAAAAACCTGAAAGGGTCACTGCCCAATCCTTTCTGGGCCAGAAAACATTCTGGGTCCCTTTCACTGGGGCTGACTTGTTAAGCACTTGGCGCCATTGTAAAAGGTGCTCTGGCAGCACTCAGTAATGCGCAGCTGGGGATGCTCATGAGAAGGCCTAAGCTTTCCCACCCAGGTGGTCAGCTCTGTGCCACTCGCTAGAGCTGGAAAGTCAATGAAAGATGGGGGAGGGCTGATACAAGTGAGGAAGGGAATTAACGGGGCAGGGAGGCAGTGGATCCAGTAGCCAAGGCATACACCAGATCCTGTTCCACTTTCGTGCAGCCTCCCCACCCCCTTTCCTCAGAGTTGCGCTAGCAAAATCATTAGTGCAGGTCTGAGAAGACCTTGGGAAGCAAAAGTGGGACTTAAACTCCCTTTTGCCTCTGAAGCCTGCCAATTCAAACTTCCCTTGCCACTGGATATAGCATACTAGTTTTTGGTTGCACTGTGGAAAGGGGAAGGATAGGATTGGGCTGTCAAGCATGTGTTTTTTTCACTACTTTTTGAACAGATGAATGAGTCTCTACACTTTTAGGGCACAAATAAACTAGAGCAACATTCCACGGACAGAAGTCAACTTTCCGCTGCAGTTCTTCTATTATATAGTTCAATAAGCTTAAATATTCTTCACTGCTTGACCTATAGGAGACTTCATAGAGGAATCAAATCAATACCTTTTCAGGAATTTTCAGCTTTTTAGCAAACTGAAGAGTTTTGTGAATGCTTATTCTTGAATATTAATGAGAAAATTTTTCAAATGGAATCTGATAGGGGTTAATTTTTAATGCATAGGGCTGCTGCTTTTGCCCTTGTGATCACATAGGCTTAGGCTAAATAAGTTTTCTGATTGAGCACCGCAGAACACTGTTATTTCTGAGTAAACATGCAGTGGATTGTGCTGTTAGATTTGTCTAACATAGTGTTCTTCAACCTGTGGGTCAGAACTCCAACAGGGTCGTGAAGCCTCATTTTGGGGGTCATGGCAAACTTTCAAAACCTGTGCAAGAGAGGGCTTGGATTGGATCCAGTCCAATCATGATACTGCCATATCAAAACTGAGGCTTGAAATAGTCCTGCGTAGGCTCTTCTTGCTGTCTTGTCCTGCAGCTCTGAAGGCCAGCCCTGCTCAGAGTGCTACCTCCCACAGTAATTGTGAAGATGCAAGGGATAGGGGAATTGGGGCAGAGGGTGGGTGATGATGGGAGGTGGGACTAGCAATGGGTCCTCAGTCCCATACTTCAAGTATGTATGTACTGTATATATGTATGTAGTTGGGTCATGGCATGAAAAAGGTTGAGGGCCATTGGTCTAACAAAATGTGATTTTGTGTGTGTGTGCAGTGACCAGTGTTTTTTAAACTGTTGTAAGTGCAACAGTTAACTAATTGGGTTTTTTTATTTGACGGTGATATTAACATATCATATATACTTCACTACCTAGGAATCCTCATCATGATGTCACTGTGCAACGAAGTGCACGTATACGAATACATTCCTTCAGTCCGACAAACGGACCTTTGCCACTATCACGAACTCTACTACGATGCCGCTTGTACCTTGGGGGCTTACCATCCGCTGCTGTACGAAAAGCTGTTGGTGCAGAGGATGAACAAAGGCTTCCAGGACGACTTGTACCGAAAAGGAAAAGTGATTTTGCCAGGGTTCAGGTCAGTGAAATGTCCTGGACAAAATCGGTTCCCGTACACATAAGAGTGAAACTTCCTAAAACAATGTGCAATAAGGTGCTACTGTCATACTATAAACAACAAAAATACTTGAAGAATGGATCCTAGACCAACCTAGTCTCGAGTCTATAAACTGTAATTAAGTAGCAGGCACAGCGGGAGGGGGGAGTTTCTTCTTCTGAGGCCTGAATATTTATTATTGCTTTGCAGATAGAGCTTTTGGGGTTTTTTAAGGCTTAGCTTTGAGGGAAGCAAAGACACAGCAAAGCCAAACACACCATAGTATTTGTATGTGAGACCTCTTTGAAACATCAATACTTGTACTACATGTGCCAGATTGCAGTTCTTTAGAAAAGTGATTTTAATAGCTAAGTCTGACCTAGCATAGCAGTTCTTATAATGACATGGAAATAAAACAGGGAGATTTGTTCCACAAAGTCTTAGGATTTCTCTCTCTCCCTTCCTACATGTAAAAAATACATAGTAGTACCAGATGTGTACTGAATACAATGAGCCAAATTATTTTAATTTAAGGCAATTTTATTTCAGCCCTTCTGGGGGTGAAGCTTGGCATCCTGATCTTAAAATGTTTGTGCTAGTCTATTTTAATGTGCATATATTTTGTCAGATGAATGGATCCTACGTAGAGGAAAGATGATGGAAGAGGTGAAGCACTTATGCCTCAATGCACAGGTGCTTTACTCTCAGTAAACTAGATCAGTGGTTCCTAAACTGTGGGTCCAAGTCCCACCAATAAGTCACGGCCCAATTTTTGGTGGTTTGTGAAGCTGACAGGGCAGATTACCTATGTGCATCAAGGGTTAAACAACCTGCTACTTAGGAGAAGCACTGCTGCCCAATCACCACTATTGCCACAGAGTGGCTGGCAAAGTGAAACTTTTTTGCGGGGGTAGGTCCTAATGCCAAAAATTTTGAGAGCCGTTGAACTAAATCAAACCCACAATGTTTAAAGTGGGATATTCTCTCAGACAGTCCTGATCTTGTAGTCAAAGCTTGACATTCCTCTTAAAAAATCATGTGACTGAGGACTATGATTCTATGATATGACTATGATAGTAATAAGGAAAATTAGCTGTTTTGTATCGGTTCCATATATTCAGAAATAAGCAAGAGAACTAACTGCTAGAAACATTTACTGTTAGCCCTAGGTAGAAAAGTAGGAAGCAGTGACAGAATGGAGCTCTCTCCCAGGTGCAGTGTAGGCCTCATTGGTCCACAGGGTAAGAAGAGCTGTGGCAGGAAGGAGCCAGCTATGAAAGGGCAAGAAGAAAGTGACTGTAGCAGCATCATAGGGAGATTGCATGAACTGAAAACCATGACTACAGAAATCACTTGTGGGCACCTCTGTAAGTATTTATGAATAGCCCCTTTCCCAATTTGGTGGAAGTAAATGAGATGGGAAAGGTTTAGAAGGTAATGTGAGGCCATTCAGAAGGTTGACCTCTGAGCTAAAGATGTGCAGGATGTACGTGAAAAATTGTCACGTACCATGCTGAAGAGCAGTCCAGTCTTAATACTAATTCAGAAATGTGTAAACGCTGGTTTTGCACTTGAGTATTACCTCCTTTGCCAAGTGCCCCATGGAAACCTGATTCTTTTCCTGGATCATGACTTGCCGGGTTAAAGTGAAGTTCCATCTAATTCAAAATTCTGTGTCTAGCAATGACTGGCCAGGTGCCTCTAGGAAGTTCACAGTAGGACACGAAGGTGATGATGGCCTTCCTCTATTGTTTGTCCACAGCAGCTAGACATCAGATACAATTGTGTCTAACGGGTATAAACTCAGGACCTGTCTGTGTTTGAAGCCATCTAAGCAAGTGCATTTCGCAGCACCTTACTACCCCACACCTTGACTCCTTGTGTTAAAAACAGTGGCAATGAATTCCGTAATTCAGTTTGTATCAGAATAAATGAGATTGGCCTAAAGCCAATGACAAATAAAAAAAAAACTCTTCTCTCTCTTGGAAATACTGCTAACTAATACAGGCACTGAATAACTTCTCAGCTTGGGGTATATGCTGAACTATGCCTGTCCTATTAGAGAAAAATATATTTTGCTGAATTGAATCTTTTCATATTGTTACCCCATTCATTCACACCTGCATGTATATACTTCTCTGCTTAATGGAGAATACATACCTTTGAACAGATATCACTTGCATTACACAATGAGCCAGGTACCTGTATATTTTTATATATTGTCATTTTCAGTAAGGTGCAACTGTCGGATCTTTGATACTTTTTTGATAATCTTAACTCAATTTACATTGCCCAGATAATTTTAAAGGTGGAGCTAATTTAGAAGTCCTGCAAAAAGTAGACTAGCACAAACTTATGGATGCCACAAATTATCAACCATCCTTCATCAAAGATTTCAAAGCCTGCTTTCCCATTTTATCTTTTAAGGGTTCTAAAACAAACACTTCAGCAATTTAAGCTGCAGTTATTTTAATTTACATTGACTTCTGCATAATAGGCATTGTAAATGTAAAATACCTGGTGGTTGTTCTGACAGTATTGGCTTTGCAAAATTGAACAGATAAAGAATTCCTGTGCATTTTATTTCAACATGATTTTGGCAGTGGGAGGGCAAGAAGGAGGAGGGAAGAAAAGCAGTGGGGTATTACCTGTATCAATCTACTCTTCCACCAGTCTCTCTGATCCTGGTTTTAAAAATTGTACTCAAAGTTAAGAACCGCATGTGCAGAATCAATGAGAGCCTATTAAAAAGTTCAAACCATTCATTTTAAGACAGTGAATGAATGTGTATTAGATGTTAAATAGATTTTTGTATGTTTTCTTAGGCCATGGTAGAATATATAAAGCATTTTCAGATTTATAAATATTGCATATATGTCTGTAACTCTTACTTGAAGTCAGTGAGAAATCTCACTTTAAAAAGTATGAAGCCTGTTTGTATGAAGCCTTTGCTTTATTTGCTAGTTAAGAAGCAGGCAACATTTTTTTTTAAAGGGTTAGTGGGAAAAGTGAATTTTGATTGGCAGGTTGGCTTAAAGACATGTCTAAAGAAAGTTTCACATTTTCTCTGCACTGATGGTTGTACAGATGAAAAGTTGCACTTAACATCTTGGATAAACATGCTTGTTTTCTGTTACTATTTGTTATGGTCTATGTTATCCAATATGTATTTTTAAATGTGGTGCTCTCAGTTTTTATGCATAATGCCTTTAGAGCAGTGGTTCTCAAACCTTTTAGCACCGGGACCCACTTTTTAGAATGACAGTTCTGACTGGGGCCCACTGGAAGTGATGTCGTGGCCAGAAATGCCGTCATTGTGAGCCTGCTGCTTTCCTGAATGCAGCAATAAATTGGGTTATTTCTCAGCCATTTTCCAATAGCAAAGTGAACCAGAAAGAAAAAAGCCTATTTCCAACCCTGACACAAGCAAAACGACCACACTGTCCTCCCCCTTTCCAGCATTCCATCTTCCAATATTTTCAATATGGCTGCTCTAGGTACTTTGTGACCCACCTGAAATTAGCTTGTGACCCACTGGTGGGTCCCACCCCACAGTTCGGGAACCACTGCTTTAGATAGTTAAATCAAGGTGTTCCTATGTTTGCATGGGCAATTTCTTTGAACTAGAGAATCAATCTTCGTTCCTGAACAATTAATCTATCCTAATCTCAGAATTAGATTAGAGCCCAATTCTACGGGCTTTAGTGCCGGCAGTACACGTGTACTGCGGGTGCCAGATGTCACAAAAGTGCAGTAAAGCATTCGTACTGCTGGTGCTGAGGCAGTGCCAGGAGAACCCAGCACTGGAAGGGCTGGCAGTAAGTAGACCAGCAGTGAGTGTTTGCGGGGAGGGGGCAGGACAGCCCCAGGAGTGGGATAGAGACAACAGCAGACCCTGCTGCCATTTCCTGCACAGGCCTCCTTGGTTCTGCACCCGCTCAAATGTAGACTCAGATCCAAGGAGACACATTTGAATTGCGGGGCTAAATATACAAATATTGAAAGGGAATATTTTAAGCAGGTCCAAGTTTCAAGGGTAACTAGTATCAGATTTGGGTTGCCCTGTTTAAAGGGTGCTGTATTTCACTATCCTCTTCCTTTTCTAATAGATTGCAAAGGGTCAGCCACTGAGAATCAATTCATTTTTGCATTCTCTTCAGAAACATTCCATGCTTTCTTTGTATTCTAATCTGGAGATATGAGAGACTAGGATTATCACATGCAGATTTTGGCAAACTTTAAAGTCTCCTTATAGAGGAGGTAAATAATTCCCTAATTCTGCTACCTTCTGTGCAAAGAGGACACCTGATTTAACTGTTTAGCTTTTCAGTAGCCCATGTCTACTAAGGCTTATTTAATGAAAACACATTTTTGATATCACAGATTTTTCTTCTTTAACTTGGTGATATAATTTGAATCTTTGTTCTTGACATGCATATCATCTCATTCTCTATGCTGAGCTATTTGAGTAGAAAACTGTGTACTTTTTAATAGCCTTGAGAATTATTTTGTATGATGATTTTTTTAAGTGAGCCTGCACTCTTCAAGAAATGAAAGTTTGAGATTTTCCAGGAGTCACATTTTTAAACAGTGTTTGTATACATTTTAACACTTTTGTATTTTCTATTTTGGTTTTATATATTTTTATGTATGCACAGTGTACAGATTTTTCTTGTAAATAAAGTTTGGGGTTTTTTTTTTTATTTGATTGGAAGTAGTGAACTGTTTTCATTATTTAGCTTGAATGGGTAAAACTCAATATCTTTACAAAATAAATATTGCCTTTAAGTCATTAACTGGAAGTGTGGCACTAGGTTTATGCAGAAAATAAATTAGGTAATCCATCTCCATACCAATGAGCCATTCTAAAATCAATTTTTAAAATTCTCCAAGTAAAGCAAGTAGACAGGTGGAGCAGAGAAACAACGAACAAAACAATGTGGAATGTGGAACAAAAACAAAAAGGGAACAGGGCCCATTTATAAAGATCACCGCAAAATGCAACTAAAGCTGGATCAGGGCCTATTTATAAAGATCAGCCTTTCCATTGACAAAGTGCATTTATTTTTCCATAGTCACAAGCAGAATGGCTTCCCTTTTTAGCTCCCATTCCCTTTAGTAAAACATGAAAAACAGCTTTATTAAAGCTTAAAAAAAAAAAACCCCTTGGCACATACATCCCACAATGGCTTTGGCTGCTGCTGTCACCTCTTTGCCCACTCAGTTGCTTAGAGAAGTATATCTGGAACTCTCCTTATCTCTCACTGCAGCACCGCCACCTCCCTCTCACTCCTGCTGGCCCCTGTTTGAAATAAGCAGGATGGCTAGAGCGTGCTGGATGCGCTCGCAACATTCGTAAGTCATTCATCCTCCAACAGAACCAGGTAGAAAGCGTGCGAGAAGTCAGCACCAAAGTTGCAGGTTAAAGGAAGGTGACATTGTGGGGTTCCTCCTCTGCTACTTTCTCCTTGCCTGCCTGGCCACCTTGCTGGGTGGGCAGGAAAGAGAAGGCAAATCTTGAACAATCCTATTCTGATTGCTCAGGACACCAGGTTCTGAGAACGGTCATTCTGCCCCTGCAAAAGCTTGCAGCAGTGGTGCTGAAGAAAAAGATGGGCTGTTGCTGCTGCTCTGATCCTCTTCCTAAGCACTCTTGGCAAGTGAATCAGAGACCCACTGAGGTCGACCTAGAACAGCAGGCAGACATGGGGGGGGCAGGGCACCCTGTTGCTCTAGGTTGCATAACCCTAGCTAACTGTTTTTGTTTCCTAGCCTCATTAAGAACCAGTGCCTTTGTGCTTTTTCTATCATTTTGCCCATCCATAAAGAGCCCCACAATGAATGCAACTTCACACACTTATTAAGGAGCTGCCCGCTTAGCCATCTAAACAAACTAAGTACTTGATAAGCACCTGCACAACTCTGCCTGCAGAGAGCCTGGCTTTTACGTGATCAGCAGAACTCCCAAGTTGCACGTTACAAGTTGGTGGAAACAGATTTGAAGGCTCCTTGGCATAATAAAAACTACTTTACCAGGAGGAATTTTTTTCTCAGACACGTTTGATTTTTAGGTGCTTGAAGTTTTTAATATCGTAGAAGAGCTAAAGATGCAACATCTCTCCACCTTACAATTTAAAGTGGTATCAACTAACAAGACATATACCA
Organism: Lerista edwardsae; assembly: GCA_029204185.1. Taxonomy (NCBI): domain Eukaryota; kingdom Metazoa; phylum Chordata; class Lepidosauria; order Squamata; family Scincidae; genus Lerista; species Lerista edwardsae. The sequence goes on from JAJKFI010000006.1 coordinate 6,106,426, forward strand.
TGTGAATTGACCAACTGCGTATGGAATAACTGATGATATGCAATGGTGGAGGAGAGACTGGGATCACTAAGTTAACGCACACAAGGAGCTTCCTGGACTGAGGCCCAAGTCTCTCACCTATCAGACATGCAACAATACCTTGATTCAATGTCCCATGAAAAGTATTTATTCTGACAAGCAGTGGCTCTCCATGGAGACGCCTGCAACTTTCTGCCTGTAAAGCATGAACTCCTGAGCTACATATATATTAACATATATAAAAGCTCCTTGACATTCAATACGTTCTAGGACTAACATGAAACTCAGGTTTTTCTGAGATAATTTTAATGTGCTCCCTGTCAGGGTTATTAAGATGAAGGTCTTGGCTTCTTTTCATGTTCTGATAAATGCCAATGTCTACGTTTTTCTTTCAGAGTACACGTAATTGGCTGATTTTGCTATACTGTTCTTTTCAGTAAGTGCTGTAATACAAAGGTTAATTTTATTTTAGAGTAGTTTTCAAGATGCTTAAAATGCCAATGACACAACTAACCACAGTTTTAAAGACTGGTAGGGTGCTATAAAAGGTCTTCTGTCTAATCCATTCCTTTGTCATTAGACTTACGCCACATACAAAATGAACATTTAACGTTAACTCCGAGTATACGTACAATGCACTAGTCATCCAACTTCGGCCATTTTCAAACTTTGCAGATGTGCAGAAGGAATTCACCACTGAATTTGACACCCAGTGATTGGCCGTTTTAGTCATCCACTGATTTGCTATTTCTGATTATGAAATTGTGATTACCTGTCTGTTTATTCATAAGCTCAGAACTAGTTGTTCATGAATGCGTAGTTTTATGTCAATGGCAATGGTTACACAAAGAAAGATGAGGCAAGTTCTTATTGGCTTTGCATGCTTCCCTTTGAATTCTATCCAGACGGGCAGCCCAATCCTGAGCTGGCTGGCTGCTGTGGGCACTGGTCCCTCATTGCCACATCCTGGCACTCCACTTCAGGCCAGTGCTGGCGGTAAGTTCTTACCCCTCGTGCTGGACGTGCCTTACAGCATGTTTGTGACACCAGCATCTGCATGCCTTACAGCATGTTTAAGAACATAAGAAGAGCCTTGCTGGATCAGGCCAAAGGCCCATCTAGTCCAGCTTCCTGTATCTCACAGTGGCCCACCAGATGTCTAAGGGAGCTCAGTAGACAACAAGATGCTTGCATCCTGTTGCCACTCCCTTGCACCTGGCATTCTGAAGCAGCCTACTATTAATGTAAGGAGGTTGCCCAACCCATCATGGCCTACAGCCCACGATCGACTTTTCCTCCAGAAGTCTGTTCAGTCCCCCTTTAAAGGCATCTAGGCCAGATGCCATCACCACCTCTTGTGGCAAGGAGTTCCATAGCTTAATTACCTGCTGGGTAAGAAGTATTTCCTTTTATCTGTTTTAACTCTCTCAACACTCAACTTCAGTGGATGTTCTCTGATTCTGGTATTATGAGAGAGGGAAAAGAACATCCCTCAAATATTTTGAACATCCCACAAACAAGAACATGTTTCTGACACCAGATGGCTGCAGGTACTGGAAGGCTCAGGATTGAGCCCTTAATCATTATTTAAAACCACATCAATGGTCTGACCTTAAATGCTGTATCAACCAAGTGTCTGCCCAGGTGGCTGGTAAGCGAGAAGTTGCCATACTTCTGCTTCCAACAATTCAAGATAGGAATGTAGCAAATCATGGGTGTTTGTGCTGGAATAATACAGCAACTTGCAACTACATCAGGGATTGCTATGGGTTAGCACCATGTAGATCACACAAGTCAGCCATGCATCAACCACTGGATGTTATTTAGACCTTCAGATTTGGGATGGTGCAGGCAATCTCGTTCAAGTCAAGTGCAGATACACACTTTACTTTGTGACAGCATTTCAGTTGGCAGCTGGCAGGAAGGCCAGAGCCTTCCCCTAGTGGAAGATGCCCACCAGAGCAGGTACGTTCTGCGCTGTGCACAACACAAGGGTTAGGGGGAGGGCAGTTGAGGATGGTGATGGGGCGGGCTGGGCATATCAAGCCTGGGAGGGGAGCAGGATCAGTGACACTGGTCTGCACCATTTATTTTCTTTATTTTATTTATTCCCTGCCTTTCCTATGCCGAAGCAAATGCCCAAAGCAGCTTACAGATAACAAAACAAGATACAATGTAACCATAATAAGTAAAACATAATAAGTAAAACACATTAAAACAACATATTAAAACAACAACAAATTAAACGTTAACGGGAACTCCGAGAGTGAACAGGAATGAAAGCTAGACCCCATTCTCCATATCAGGACGTATTGGAAGGTGGGAAAAACAGTTGACCAGTGTTATGAAACAGTGAAACAGATTATGACAATATACCAGAGGGACAGAGGGCAGACTGCCACATGGCAGTAAGATTTAGGGCACAATCCTATCCAACTTTCTAGAATTGATGCAGCCACAGTGGAACCCCAAGGTAAGAACAAACCTTCCCTTACCTTGAGGAGGCCTCCATGACTGCCGCCACCAGAGTATGCCCCATTGGCACAGCTGCATCAGCCCTGGAAAGTTGAATAGAATTGAACCCTTAGGCCCTATTTTAGTCTCACCAGAATCCTATTTTACTCACTGGAGCACCTCTTAACACAAATGTTTGCATATGCAGCAGATGTTACTTCAAACTAATGTTGAGACAAACTTCTGTGCATGACTTAAAACCATAGTCACCAGCAATGAAAGGTCATCCCAAATGATGATCGTCCCAAATAAAGCAAAGGTTGCCAGAAAACAGCCGAGTTCTTTGAAAAGTGCCGCCACTGCTGGGATCACTCGAATACTTTCAATTCACAGGCTTTGAGCAGCTGGAGCCCAAAGTTGTAAGGATCACAGCCACTGCAGCAGAAATGGAGGCACTTTCCAAAGATCTATGGGAGGGTAATTCTGCCTCACCTGCTACACCTCACTGCACGTCTCTGCCAGAAAATGCCCATGACAAAATGTTGGCAACTCCAAAGACTTCTTAAAGTGTACTCGAAAATGTGATGCGGATAGACAACGCTCAGGCCGAGGAGTGAAGTGAGAAAAGAATTTTACTCACACGTGCAGGACCATATGCTCTAAACAGGCAAATGGCCCAGAACAGAGTTACAAGAAGCTTTTTATACATTTTTAGGGGTGCTTGCCCCATACATTTCTGAGCATGCGTAGCCTTGTATTGGTAAACGTGGTATTAGCTATAGATGCTTGCTAAAGAGTTTTTGCACATACAGAAACTATTATATGTAAATAAAGCACATATGCTTGTTTATGGCTATTGTCCTTTCTCCTTGTATGTAGCCCCTTGACCTAGTAGCAGGCTTCCGCCCTTGGCTCATCCCTTATCGCGTTGCCTAGCTGGTTGCCATAACAATTGGAAATTCCAGTCACTTTGCCCTTGGCTCTTCAAAAGGTCGGCATTACATAAAGCTTGAATGTGAAAACTTCACCTAGCTCCATTTTCAGCATCAGTATGTCAGACTCACTTGGTCAAGTGAAATGAGATTGATTGACAGATATGTAGACTGACAGAGCCATAGGCCAATCTATAAGTCACCATTTCAACGTCTAATTTTAAATGACGCATTTGCTAATAAAAGCATTTTGTTTTAAGCCCTCCCCATCCCAAACGGCGCTTACCGTTCTTCTGAACTTGGAGTGTGGTATATTATTGACCAAGGGAGAGTGCTACCCAGCCACATGGAATTACTTTCCCCCTCCTTGTTGTTTGGTTGTATTGAGGTGGAAGTGGGATGCAAGAGAAGGTGTTTATGGGTACTAAGTAGACCACATTGGCTCAGAGGGTTGACTGAGGTTTGTGTTGGCCAAAAGTGGCACGGGTTACATCCTGTCAGTATTGAGTTTCCTTAGACCCTCTGGGCTTAAACATGAAATCTCCAACTACTGATGATACTCTCCAAAAATGGAATGTTAGAGAATAGGTGATAATGGCCAATGACTTCAATTTTTTAGAAAGAGGCAGAACTGAGCCCTGCCAGACAGGCATCTCTGATTGGAAAGGGGACTGATAACGCCTAACAGCAAAATGCCACCTTATTTCCACAGGTGCTCCTTAGGATAGGATCTGGAATGAGCAACAGAGATGTACAACCAGTTCAGCCACACCGTATGCGCAGCTGCAGAACTACCGCACATACAGTAATTGTGTCTTTTATGTCAATTGCAGCACTTCCAGAAGGAGTTCTACATGGGAGATGAATAAAATCATGGGTGCGTAAGAGAGTCATTAAGACTGAAGGCTGTGAAAGCACTTAATTAGGCTATTAAAAGAGTGACTAAGCCACAGGCTATTGGATGATAAACAAACAGAAAAAAACCAAGCGCATAACAATTTTAAATTACAGTGACAGTTGTCAATGACAATAGCACGGTGTAAACATGAAATGTCAAACGTTTTGTTTGGTCATAATTATACAGACTACCATCACAATAATTATTATAATTTTAGAGAGTAATTACGCAGACTAAATGTGAAAAATATTAAAACCATCAAATTTACATCCTTAGTAGGCTTATAAAAGTGGTCTATTAGACTATTAATTAGACTATTTAAAAATTCTATTAAAGCCCATTACAAATCATCATGTAGCTCTGTCTGGACTACATCTAGTGTCATAAAATGAGGAGCGCATGAATTTTCTGAAAATCAATTCCAACATAGGGTCCCCTCCCCAGAGCAAATTGATTTCCACATTCATTTTCCAGATCCTGGAAGGAGCAGATTAGACCACTGCCAGCTTTTGCTCACAGATTTTTTTCTGTAAAATCCTCTTGCATTTTTTGGTTCTGACACAAACATGCCCATATATTTTCCTTTGCTTGAACCATTCTGAAAGCCCTCCAAGAAAGACAGCTGCTAAATCAGAACTGGCTATGGAATGGAACCACTGAAAAAGTTCCAAACAATTCGGTTGTGGACTGAGGTGTCCAAGAAAACATTAAAAGTCATGGACATTTAACAAGGTACATGGACAGATGATTTCAAACTTAAACACTTGTAACACAGTAAGAGCAGCTTATGCTAATATGCTAATTAATTACGCTAATTAAGATCCAATCCTATCCAGGCCTTGTGCTGATGGAACTTGTAGTGGCAAGCCCAGACTGTGCCTAAAAACCCCAGTGCAGGTAAGTCGGTGGAGGAGGCATTCCACAGAGGATCAGGATGGGAACTGAGACCGGCCAAGGTGAACTAGGACAGATTGATACTGTAGCGATCGCAGCAGAATTGATATCCTATGGCCAGGCTTGACAAGCCCCCTTAAACCAATTCAGAGTTATGCCAGCCAATGAGCTGGTGTAGATCAGCTCACTGGGCAATGGCAGAGTAGGTAGGTACAAGATTTTCACTTACTTCTCCACTGCTGCCTGGTCACTGGCCAGTCTTTGCTGTACACTCTAGGCAGTCCCAGGATAGGATTGGGCTGTTAGTTTCAGAACCGTCCTTGGGGCAAATCTATCCTGTTGCACTGAGCAATGTTGCTGAAGTTTGAAAACACTGAGCTTGCAATGCAGCTTTCCAAGCTCATGATATACACATCACTGAGGGGGAAAAGCATTTTTAAAGTTCCCCTAAATATGCCACCCAAGCCTTTAGTGGATCAGGAATAGCTCTTAGTAAGCCCCCACTTTTCTCTCTTCTTTGCCACATCAAATCAAATGAAATTTAGGTCAACCTCTACAAACATGGGTGTTGACCATCTGCAAGTACTGTACCTTTAAATATCTGGAATTTTGAAGCTCTGTCTCTGGTAACCCTAATGTTTAACTCTTCCCCCACCCACACTCTCATTTGCATCAATTCGGTCAGTAGGAATTTCCCCTCCTTTTTAAACACCAGGTGGCAGTGTGAGAATTTTTGTGCATGTATTCCTTCCAGTTACAAGCCAGTTTTACAGGGTAGTTTAAACACAGTCTTGTTCCAGGAGGTTCTTCTTTCACTGTATGTAAGCAAAACCTTTCAAATCTCTTTACTACACATTTATAGAAACTTATAGTGTTACAGAAATCATCAATGCATCTCATGCATGCTGTATCCCTCCTATTTTACTTAGCCACAGGATCAGGTTGTTACTATTTGGGGTCAGAACGGGACACAATATTCAGGAGAGTCACATGCAAGAGTGAATGCACAGTTCAATGCTATGATTGGGGACCTTCGTTCCGGTATGCATGGCAATGCAAATGGATACCCATACTAGTAGACACAAACAGAACGTATTCCAGCTGTTTCACGTCTATAAATGGAACCAGTCTGTCCTATCCAGCATGAGAATCCATATATTGTAGCTAACTGTCTGGCAGCCCTGGGGCAAAAATGTTCATTCAGTGACGTAAAGGAAAGTTTGAAAGTGCAGGGTTTCATCATGACACTCACACACAACCAGACAGCCATGCTCATAACCACATTCCGGGAAGACTATAGCAAATAAACAAACTTGAAATTTCTTCATGCATTTTTTCCTCCTGCCATGTATGTATACCTTTAACATTTCATTTAGAGTGCAACCCTAACTTGGCATTAGGCCAGCGAAGTTTGGCCGGCACAAGGGCCAATATAAAGTATGGTTGGACTACTCTGGGAGTCAGAGAAGCCAGCACACAGATGTACGCCATCCTTGCTGACTCCAAGCATGGTCCAAATGTGTTTTATAATGGCCCTTGTGCCAGCCGCACTTTGCTGGCTCAACTCCAGGTTAGGATTGTGCAGTTAAAGATCTAGCTATAGCTCATTTCAGTTTAAATGCTTGGAGTAGGCTGCAATTGTTTTAAAAGCAATGTATAAGAAAAATGGGATTAAAAAATCCCAAATAAGTAAGTACATTAGAGTCTCTGCATGTTTGTTCAGAAGTAAGTTTCCCTGTGTTCAGCAAGATACACTCTCAGGTAATTTTCCACAGGATTGTGGCCCTACTATATAACATGAGCTACATATCCACCCCTCCCTCCCTCTCTCCAGGGAAAGATGAACATATACCTTTAGGCCAGAGGCAGATCTAAGGGAGGGCAAAGCTCTAAGTGTTGCAAGAAGCCTTACCTTGCAGTGGAAATCACTCCTCTCCTGCACCGTTTTAGCTAATCCTCACAGGGAAAAGCAACATCTTGGCGTTGCTTACTGGTTACAGTAGCAAGGGAGAGGAGGGATTTACATGACAGGGTAAGGCTTCTTGCAACACTTAGAGCTTTGCCCTCCCTGTGGATCCGCCTCTGTTTTAGGCAAATGCCTCAGTTTGCTTCTTGTTGAGCCCAATGCGTCTTCTCTGCTAACGTCCTTTAAAAAACAAAAGGTTCTAAGGCAGCCCCTGAGCACCCCTGCAGATAAAGTCACTGCTACTGCCATAAAAGAAGTGCCAGAACTCAGCTCTCCCCAGTTCTTTGACTGAACCCCCATATTCATCTATAGCTATATGGAAATAGATACGGCTTATTAGTATAACAAGGGCAGGAAGAGGTGTATTTTGAAACCCACTATTATGTCTTTCTCTCTGCCATTTTTCCCACTAGCTTGACCAGCCTTTTTATCATCTTCCTCTCGTCTGTGTTAGTGGTAGAAAGTTGTCCTACCTTATTACTGAGAACAATTACGTGCACAGGAAAACGTGTTATATTAAATAATAATTAAAAGGAGATGAAATTGCAGCAGACATCGTCTTAAATAATACAGGAATACTGCACTCCTTGATTCTCTGACTTACGCAGAACAATTTATGTGCAAATTGCATTGCTATTCCTAGCACAGCTTGAAGCTGTAGAATAGCGATTTTCAATGTTTTTCATCTCACAGCACACTGAAAAGGCATTAACATTTTCAGGGCACACCATCAGGTTTTTTTGACAATTGACAAGGCACTGCCAGTGGAGGGCTCACATCCCCTAACCGCGGTACTGATAAACGATCCTTCACCCATCTCCCACGGCATACTTGTGGACTATTTGTGGTGCACCAGTGTGCCATGGCACCCCTATTGAAAAACATCTTCGTTTCGAAATGCATTTGTTAGTGACAAAGAAGGAAAGGTCCTCATCAGTCCTAGATTTAGGACACTGGAAAAAAATCAGCGGACACTGATGGTCGTAAAGCAATCAGCGCCAGTCGTAAAACATGCTCCAACAGTGCGCCACATATTGCCCATTCCAGCATTTCTCTCCCACTCCCTTGTCGGAGAAGGTAAGCTAATGGGAGAGGCAAGAGGGGTTGGAGAGGGCAGAACAGGCATGGGAAAGTGCAAAATTGGCAAGTGAGGACAAGGAGGGTGATGGGCAGATCTGGCCCGGGAGGGGGTTGGGATCAGCAGCATCAGCAATATTCAGTCCCCCTTCACAGACCCATCCTGTGGCATAAGACCAGGTGAAGCTGAACCAGCCAATTTAGCTAGCACTGAATTGATTAGACAGATAATGCCCCCCCATCCATTGCCGGAGACTTAGACCCAGAAAAGGGAATGATGGTTCCCTTACTTCCTGGCATGCCCCACCATCACCCCAGGATTGGGCCAAAAAGGGGTTAACTTGTAGCAGTTTTAGGTTTGTGTGTTTTTGTACAGGTTTTCGCACATTTTAAACTATTTTGATTTTCACATGGTCTTAATTTTGTTTTAATCCTCTTTTTAAATGGGTGATCGTTGTTGTTGTTTTAAAAAAAGATGATAGATAAACCAGTGACCTGAGGAGCCTCTGACCCAATGGACTGCGTTCTTGAGTCTACCTTACAAGTATTGTTGCCATGAAGAGAGAAGCCTAGAGGAAGAGAAGTCCTGTGAATGCTTCTGTGCATCTGATGAAAGCAGTGGCAGCTCTTAAGTGCTGGGACAACTCTCAAAGCTCCCCTCTTTTCTCCAGCTCCTTTGAGAAAATAGAAGCCTACTTATATTTGTATGAAGACTATGATTTTGATGCAGTCTGACAGACCGAGGGAAAACCAAACCACTACACAGAAAAAATATATACACTACAGCCCTTTCCACATGCTCTGGGGCGCATCAGCAACTTCAGGGACAGCTCCACAAGAAAGTGGAAAGTTGCACTTCACCGTGCACTTCACAGTCGCAGCTGAATCAGAAACACCAAATTTGGCATACAGATTCAGAAACATAGTTAAGCGACGACCATAGTTTGTGTTACTTCAACAGTTGAACCAAAACCTGAATATACGGATCCAAACCAGAATATTGGACTCTCCATTTTCAAATTAAGTACAAGCAAGACTGTTATACATTTTTATAATATGAGCAGCCCAATCATATTCTGCACCACAAGGGTTAATGTTGGATATCTTGCAATGGCACAACAGTTCTGTCGGGATGAGATGGTTGGCATCATTTCTCCTACAGATGCAGTGCCATCACCCAGCATGTGCTTTGTCCCTTTGTTGGCAGATCGGGATTCCCCCCAGGAATTCCCCGTCCCATTCCCTACAGGAACAGGCAAAATCATTTGAGGTGTTTTTGTTTTAAATGTCCAAGGATTAGGGAAGAACATGCTAGACTATCCATGATAGTGGATAAAACAGATAGAAAATACTTGCGATGGAAGTGTTTGGCAGCAGCTTCAGGGTATCTGAATTTATAATACTCACGTAAAACAGTAAGGAATAATTCAACTCTTAACTGTGGTTCTCACCTGCTTGTTCATAAGGATGTAGATTATTGGATTGCAAACAGTACTGCTCTTTGCCAGGATGGATGGTATAATACTTGCTACCGGAGACACCGAGCCTGGCCTACCAAAGGTTGCAAGCAGTGCCACAACTCCATAGGGTAGCCAACAAATCAGGTAGCAGATGATGGTTGTGATCACCATGAAGAGTACGTGGAATTCTCGTTTGCGGGCAGTTGTTTTCCGGATTTTCCCAACCTGGTAAAAGATACATAAAAATCTTAGAATTAATAAGTTACTTGAGCAGGCATTCCCCGGCCTCTGGTGGGGTTCCGTTTTGGACACCACCACCACCCACACAAAAACCCGAGGATATCTGAAACTGTGGATACTTCGGACGCCTTTTTAAACAGAGGGGAACATCAGTGGTTTTGCAGCAACAAGGTTAAAAAAAACCCAGAGAGCTGTTTAATGTTCTTCTATCTTTTTAATAGGCATCCCAGTATCCATGGACAACTGAAACTGTGGATAGCGAATCAGTGGATATTGGGACATGCCTGGATGTGCTGAACAGCAGTTTTAAAAGTCAGGTAGACGTTACAATCTGAAGGCACAAGATGTAGTTAACGTTGCTGAAGCTGAAGCGAAGCATGGCTGGCTCTGTAAAGTGCTTGAATGGAAGAATGACTAGGAACCATACAGGAGCTGCTTTTGTTTGTGCAGAGAAAGTGGGGGTTTTCTGGTATTTATCAATGCTCCACAATGCAGGACAGCAGCTTAAAGCATAGCCTTCTTAAGGACTGGCGGTCCTTGTCTGCAGCTTTCTGACACAGCACACCAATGTGGAGTCTCATTAGCAGACTGTTCATATTTAGCTGTTCTTTCAACCAGATATTTTGCTGAAAGACACCCAGGCAGGGACAGGATATTCACAAATTTGGAGTAAAGCACATTTGAAGAGTTTCTGAATGTATGAGAACCTATGACTGCTAGATAAGGTACTTCATCCCTTGTCACAATCCCCATAATATCTCATCCTTTTGAAAGGTCATCCTGAAAAACCAGTACAGGTGGAGCCTTGGTATCCATTCCAGCAACCCTCACAGATACAAAAAAAAAAAAACCCAGTATGAAATCATACTGTTAATTACCATTCAGCCTTTGAAAAAGCTTCTCTTACCATGACAACAGGCTGCAGCCATTCTCCAGGGGCTTAGAGCAATTAGTACCCATTAACTGAGATAAGACCTCTTCCCTTCGCCCTGGAGTAAGGCAAAAAATGCAAAATGGAAGTGATTAATCACACTTCTAAGGAGGAGGGAGGAGGTCTTATCTCAGGGCTCATGAGATTAGCTGCAAAGTTGCCCTGGTAAGAAAGGATTTTTTAAAACCTTTTTTTAAAGGCTTAATTAACAGCATGCTAGCAAGGTGCAATACACTCCTTCTAATCTTTTAATAGGAAGATTCAGTGCAGTCCTGTATGAAGCAGGGCTTTGGCCATGCAACAATAAGACAGTTGAGTATCTACCTCATATGCTATTGTATTGCAACCTATACACCAATAGTCGTCAGCTTTACTTAGAGCCAATTCTCTCAAAATTTCCAGAGCACTCTGACAGGTCCGCCCTACAATATTTGTTGACTGGAGTTGACAAATTGCCTACTATCCAAATAGCAACTTTTTCAAACTAGCAAGACAACTCTATAAAGCTCTCCCACCATTTAACTAGTTGTCAAGAACTAACAAAAATTTGGTGATATAAGACCCACCAACAGTAGTTAACATTATTTTAACATGATGCCTCTGTTAAATATCTCACTTTTGTCCTTCTGACCCTCTGATCTCCAGCCAATGTTAAACTGGGCCTAAGGCTTATGTATTTTTCTTGTTTTTTTTTATTGCTTACTTGTTATCGTTTGTACATCTGTATGCCAATAAATGTATCATAAGTATAATTAACAGCACATGTTTGTTTAACGAAGAACCCTTCTCTCGCTGATTCAAATCAGCAGATGGGAAAACTGCAGATGAGAAGGCTCCATATGTCAAAATACTGCTTTGATGTCTTTTTACTGATATTTTATCGAACAGCTTTTGCTGATCAAAAACTGTAACTCAAATGTAAATGACCTTGGCCATCCCTCACACAAACACACTGATTTTCTTGGCAAGTTTATTCCGCCATACTTTCAGTTGCAGCCCCCAGCACTTTCACGTCTCGTTTTTCATTCACTTGACACTCTTTCCAGACCAGCTGAAATGTTGTTGCAAACGCCAGGTGAAGAACCACACTATCATATTTGTGCAACACCTACCAATGCCAGTAACAAATTTTGCTCAGGCTGAAAACAAGAAGTGCAATTTCTGGTGCTGGGGTTTGTTTGTTTTTTTAATTGCTGCTGTTGTAGCCCTTTTAAAATCTATCTTAAAATGCTGCTGTTTTAACTCTGTATTTTTAACTTTATTTTTTTTCTAAAAAGCTGTTAGCCTCTTTGATTGCCACCTCTGCAATGAAACGGGATAGTGCAGGAATACTTTTTTTAAAGAACGGTAAACAAGGCAATCATTGCAAAGGCAGATACAACATCTGAAAAGCATCTGGTGCCCAGGGTCTGTTACCAAACGAACAGCCCAATCCAGTCAAGGATTGGGCTATCATAAGAACATAAGAAGAGCCCTGCTGGATCAGGCCAAAGGCCCATCTAGTCCAGTTTCCTGTATCTCACAGTGTCGTGCAGAGAGCATTAAAAGAATCAACTCATAAACAGACTTTTGGTTGAGTTGGTGAATCCAAGCGCCATCACTACACAACTCAGCATTGGTTTCAGTTCAGTGGCTGAAACATTCACCAATGCTTCACCGTTAGCAGCAGAAGTAGTCAGGTTACACACATAACAGGACTGCTGGTCCCTTTAGAGCCAGAGCCCGTGAGAGTTCACTGCTTGGGCACAATTCCCTTTAGACACACCCAGAATGTTTAATTTGCCTTGAAGCACAATACAAATCCATTCATCCCACAAATAAACTAGATGCAGAGATGCTTGCAGAGAAGCCGGCGATGTCCCAGTGCTGAGGCTTCTGTCAGAACACATTCGTCCAACCATCCTCCAGAACCGCTGAAGTTCTTTTCAAGGATGGGTTGCCAAGTGAGATTAGACAAGGCACTTCACATACAAACACATACAATTCTATGGCACTTCTTTGTCTACGAGGATGCACAGTTTCCCTCCAAGAGATTTTTCCCAAGTGTACCTAACTTCTGCCTTGAGTAAATCGTTCCTAGATTATTTTTGACATATGAAAACATTACGATGAGTGACGAAGGAATATAAATTGACCGGCATAGAGAGGAGTCCTAAATCATCAGGGTCCTGCTCAGATGGCTTGAAAAAACTGCAATGGCAGGTACTACTATTATAATAGCCTCAGACAATGTGAATGAAACTATTTCAGGCAAGATGATGGCCAGCATGAGGTATTTGCTATCAGCATTGCCTGTCTCAAGCAGCATCACTGTCAAGGAGCACAAAGAAACTGTGCCCATGTAAAGCAAATATGTGAATGTTAACAAGCAGTGTCTATGTGCTAGAGCAGGAGTGTCAAACTCATTTCACAGAGCAGGCCAAATAGCATCCTGGTACCGGCTGAGGGCAAGAAGTGATGTCACTAAGAAGGAACTGGCATCATTAAGCAGGTGATGACCAGAATAAGCACTTTATTCACATTCAAGAACTCGTTAGCTGCAAATGACCAGAAGAGACAATATGCACATTTTGATGCAATTTTCAAGAAATTGGAAAGTCCAATTACAGTATTATGCGGACTACTCTTCACAGCCTTGCTGGGAAATTAACAGCACAGTCTATATCTGTTTAGTCAGAAATCCTGCTGTGTAGGATCTAGGATTGCTGCCTAAGGATCTAGGAGCCCAAAGGAAGCTGAATAAAGGTGCAAAGCAGGCAATGAATTAAATGAATGAATATGAGAGAGAGAGAGAGAGAGAGAGAGAGAGAGAGAGAGAGAGAGAGAGAGAGAGAGAGAGAGATTAATGAAGGCTAGTTGGAGAATATAGCTTGAAGAATAGAGCAGAAGGGGCCAATTTTGTGTGCAAAACACTGTGTGCAAAACATGACTGGCATTGCTATGTATGAGCAGGTGAGAAAGTCTACAATTTCACCAGGTCACTCATGATTGTACGCACCACCAACATGGAGGGCCCCAAAAGCCCTCCATCATTTGCAGGCAATTTGGGTGCATTTTGTGCTGGATTTGGGGGTCTCTCTAGTCCTCCAAGGACGCAGATATTCTCACTGACTCCTCCCATCCCTGCAATCCTCTCAGGGGCATCTCTACAGGGAGGGCAGAGCTCTAAGTTTTGCAAGGAGCCTTACCCTGTCATGTAAATCCCTCCTCTCCCTTGCTGCTGTAGCCAGTAAGCAACGCCAAGATGTTGCTTTTCCCTGTGAGGATTGGCTAAAACGGTGCAGGAGAGGAGTGATTTCCACTGCAAGGTAAGGCTTCTTGCAAAACTTAGAGCTCTGCCCTCCCTGTAGAGACGCCACTGAATCCTCTGCACATGCCAGAGGATTAGGGAAGGGCTGTCGTGGTGAGATAACCCTCCTGCTTCTAAATTCCTTGCAATCAATTGAGAACTCAGGGATGGGAAGATCCCTCACCTCATGCTGTGGTAAGTGGCCACCATTTATAGTAAACTGGAAAAAGATGCACAGTCACCACTTACAATCTGGTGACAGCATTTGTGGATCCCTGCTAAGAAGATATTAGTAATTAAGAATATTTATAGCTTGCTTTTCCACAAAAATATTTACAAAGCAGTTTTCCTAGCAAAATAAATGAATAAATAAAAAAAAAGGTCTCACGTCTTTTTAAAAAGTACAGAGAAAACATCAGCAAAGAAGCCATGAAACAATGCTGTGTCTGTGTTTGTGTGTGTGGATGTTGTTCTCCCCTTGCTAAATGTAAGACATTTTAAAAGCTGCCTCTTTGCCCAGTTAATAGAAGCTGCGTGCAACTTTAGCCACTATGGTTTTTTGTACCTGTGGAATGGAGGTCTGAGAATTTTGCTAAGACACAAAGAAATGGCATATGTGGGAAAGCGAATATCCATCTAAAAGAATATCTTTTTTAACTTTTCCAAAGTTGGGGCAAAAGAGGAGCTCATCTACAGTCAGTAAATTCACACAGGAGAGGCTTTCCTAAAATGTAGTCAATCATAATCATCCATTCTGAATTCTTCCTCATATCAGAGTCTGAGCCACATGATTCTCCTGAGCTTATAGATCCATTACCTATCAGTTGATGCAAAGTGTGAACTGTGGTGGAATATATTTCAAGCTAGCAAAGGTATCTCAATCATATCTTCTAATATTGCTATCACTCAGAATAAAGTCCAAGCAAAAGTGCTTGCGTATTCTTCTTTGGGTATTTTTCCTTTAACAGCATATTTCTATTCCCTAAAATTCAGCTACCTTTATTCCTTTACTAGCTTTTATGTACCCGGCTTCGCCTGGGTGTTTATATGTCCCATCCCTGACCCTCCCCACTCACATGTGTGCCCGGTTGTTTATCTGTCCCATCCTTGACCCCCCCCCACTCACATGTGTGCCCGGGTGTTCATATGTCCCATCCCTGCCCCCCCCACTCACATGTGTGCCCGGGTGTTTATATGTCCCATCCCTGCCCCCCCACTCACATGTGTGCCCGGGTGTTTATATGTCCCATCCCTGACCCCCCCCCACTCACATGTGTGCCCGGGTGTTGATATGTCCCATCCCTGCTGCTGTACTGTTTCTGTTGCTCTAGATGTAGTAGCCCTGTTTCATATCCTGTAGTTGTTTGTGACGCTGCTGTACTGTTTCTGTTGCTCTAGATGTAGCAGCTCTGTCTTTCTTATCGTGTAGTCTTTTGTCACGCTGCTGTACTGTTTCTGTTGCTCTAGATGTAGCAGCTCTGTGACGTAGCGTTGCAAGTCGTGTTTTTTTCCCCTCAGGTGTTTCCTGTGTACACTGTTGTTTCATCTTTGTAGCCTTTGGTTGCACCTGCCCAATTGCCTTACGTTACACAGTGAAAGTAAACTTTCAGAGAGAGAGCAACAGCCACAGCACCTTGTGCCAACTGTCCACTGCCAAGCAGGGACCGCCCACATGTCCACAGAACACATTTCCCTGGCCCTGTATCGGTTTGCCTGCGGGAAACCTATTTGCTGCTGTTTGTCTTCAACTGTAAAGAGTTCAGTTGCTGCCTGAAGATTCCGCATGTCATTTGCATCTCATCATGACATCATCAGAGCCTCGGAATGCTGCGGCTCAGCCCATAGCCACCCATAGAGAACCACAAATTCGCTTTTACCCACGCCCATGGGGGCGCGATCCGTTCCAAAACCACACAGCAATGGTCTCGGGGGGCCAAGGCACCCGCGTGCCGAGTTTGGCGTGAATCGGTCCAGGCGTTGTGGAGCCTATGTGGAACATACATACATACGCTCTTTTTTATATATATAGATTAGCTCCCCAAGCAAATGTTGTATGTGATAGATCACCAACAGTATATTGAGTTTGGATGAATGAAACGTGGTGCATAGAAAAGAAAACCAAGTCTCAGGAGATATACTGTATTATTTTGGCATTTCATATGACATCAAACTGTATTGCAATATTGTCCAACTGCTGTAAAGACTGGAACCAGGTAACTATTTCTCGTTACTACACTAGCAAATAATCCCTGAAAGAAAAAAAAAACCTTCTTCTTGTATGCATCAAGTTGTAGAATAGGAAATGAGAAGGTACATTCCTGGTTTGGATGAATTTTTAAAGGCCACAGTTTTGATGAATTCTACACAAGAGCCATTTAATAAAAACATTAAAAATGCATTCTGTAAAGAGCTGCACTTTTTATGAAATGGCTGAATAAATATTAAACACTTGATCTCAAAAACTCTTGGGATAGTTGTTGTAAGATGCTACGTAACTAGTATGGATATGCGAGTACAAAATACACGTATCAATTATGAAAGTCACACACACCTTTCAGTTGCAGCTTTACAGATGCCATAAATGGCCTTCCAAAAGCATACACAGCCATGTAATGCACTTCTAGAATGCCACTGAAGAGGCCAGAGGAGACCTGCACAAGGCAGTGGAAAATAGAGCACACACCGACAAAGGAAGGTTGGTGTGGAGGATGGAACAGGATGTAGGAAGATGGAAAGGAGGGAGGCTGGAGATGGAGATGAGGGGGTGGCATCTGATAGCAGACTCCATGCCCCCTTTCTCTCCTTGGACTTGTGCCAACTAAAGAGATGCTGCAGGTCCAAGGAAACCCATTGGCAAGCAGGAGGCTTATGGGGAAGAAAGGGAAAAATATTTTTTTCCTTACTGCTCCCAAGCCTACCTCCTCACCACAGCATGCACCACAGCATGTTGCAGCTGTGTGCTATGGCAAGAGAAAGGATAGGATTGGGCTATAAGTAAAATTCTTCTGTTGAAATGTAGTATCGGTTCTCTTGTTGTTGCAAGATATATCCCAGATTACAATCACTATCCCATTGGGTTTAATGGTTATGGAAGGATGCAACCACTACTTCAGAAATTATGAAATGTGTCTTGCACATCCTATCTCAGGTCCTATGGAGACTTATGAGATGGATCAAGTGAGAACACATGTTGGAATATTCAGAGCTATTTCTCTTTTATAAGACTGGCTTTATTTGGTTTTGCTAATTTACTAATGACATTTAGTGCACTATCAGTCCGTAGGCTTGCATATAGCAGATGATATGTACGTTCAGTGGAGGAACCTAACCTTTTCCCCACACATTTCTCCAATTTTGGAAGGATGATATTACTAGGGAAGACTGATGCTAAAAGCCTTCAGAATCAGAATGAACCATTTGGCCTTTCATTTCTCTTGTCCTGGCTTACGTAATGCTCCTGTATTATATGTACGTGGTCCTATTTCCCCCCAGGTACTATGTGGAAAGATCTCGTGTGCATTTTGCCTATAATACCCCAAGAGAATGGTAACCAACCTCAAGCTCTTATTAACTGAACTAAACGATAAATGCCATTTGCAGTTTCACAAAAGCAAGACCTAGTTTCGAATCCATGCTTAGCTAAGTTTGCTGGGTTACCTGTGGACAGCCACTATCTAAGCCTAAAAACCCTCTCTCCTGGTGAGAAGAGTCACACACTCTACGTAGAAGAAGGGCAGTATATAAATGTGAAAAATGGTTTCAGTTCCAGCATTTCTCCCATCACTGGTGTCATTCTTCTGCCGGCCACCACTTTTCTTTGCCGTAAGTTCCCTAAGAACACCACTGAACTATCAAGCCAAAAGTAAGGTCCCTGTTTCATATCCCACCCCTTAAAATAGCCAGAATATGCAAACCAGCTGCTACAACTGGAATAGGAAAATTCAAAGGGGGGTCCTTAGACCCAGACTTTTTGAGCTGTAAACAGGCAGGCGAAAAAACCACTTTTTTCACTCAGTTCCCCCCTTGCCAGCAAAAACGTTCCATCCTTACTGTTGTAAAATAACTGAAGGGCCTGCACATGCAAGACACATCTGCTCAGTTTTGGTGAATTCCCTTTTTCCTTGCAGCATGCACGCGCGCACGCGCGCACACACACACACAGCCCAACCATGACATCCAATTTCCTAAGGCCCTTCAACTTGCAAAAGTGGCTTTTTAGGGGGTGCAAAACAGCTGCAGATGAAAGGAAGAATGAGAAAGTCCCCTCCGCAAACTTCCTTTTATTTTGCTTCTTTGTCTCTAGATCGGTGCCAATCTGATCCTCCCAAATTCTACACCTGTGGATTTGCAGGTTGCTTCACAGAAAGGAAGAAAACAGCAGGGAATGTGGAGCTGCTCCAGTTACCCTAGCAAATCAACCCAGATTGTCACTTAGTATAGTTACAACAGTACAGGCAAATGGAAATCTACCTGTTGCCTAATGAACACACATTCATATGTAATGAAATAGCAGATTATGAGGCTCATAATAAAGGAACGTATATTTCCTTCTTATTAACTGCCCAAATATCCTTAAGGCCTTATACACTGGCCTAGGAATATGTTCCATTTAACTACTTATTCTTCAGTAGATATGCATAAGATAGCCCTGTGTGTCTACAACTATAGATATTGTTGATACTACAACCAATATCTTATCTTGAAACCATTACATTCAAGGTAATAAATTTCTTTGAAACAAATTGATAAATCTCTCAGGAGGAATCTGAACACCATCTGAGAGCAGAGACTATAATCTCCTGGACCGTTTAGATAAATGTGTTTAGCTTTGTGGATTTTTTAAAAATCTAAAATGACATCTGCAAATACCAAACTACATGAGGTAGCCCCAGTTTGACTATCAGAGCTTTATGTCTTGCAATCTCATCTTGGAAATGTTAACGTGTTTTATGAATAATTCAAGTCCCTACGGGGCAAATGTTTAATCCTCAAAGACATTCAGATAATAGCTTTTGCTATGACAAGAATCCTCCAGGGTTCGTTCTTGGAGCCTAATGCATCACCTTCTAGAATTTAATATTCTCATTCTGGGGCCAATCCTATTTGGTCAAGCACCTTGCTGAGATTGGACTAGTAAGCTTCAGCTGACAAAAAGCATTACCCTGGAAATGTCTAACTCAGTGGTTCCCAAACATTTTAGCCTCAGGCCCACCTTTACAAAAAGTTCACTTTACTAGCTGCTGAAGCTGAAGTAATGGTGATTGGGCAGCAGTGCTCCCTCCAAGTAGCAGGTTGTTTAACCCATGATGCACATAGCCTAATAAGCCTTGTCAGTTTCATGACCCACCAAAATTGGGCCTTGACCCAAAAATTGGGTAAGCCACAGATCCATAGTTTGGGAACCTAACTCATTGAAATAAACATTAAGCCTGAAAGCATGTCCAATGAATGAATGAATGAATGTCCCAACCACATTTTATCGTTTATCGTGTCATAGTCTCCCCCTCAGGCAGAAAACAACATCAAATTTAGCCAATGGCATACTTACCTGCTTGACAGCATAAAAGAGGCGTGCGTAGCAGTATATCATGACCATTATTGGAATAGCTAAGCAGAATACGAACAGACAGATGATGTAGGACGTTGACTGTGGTGAGACAGAAGTCCATCTCACTGAACAGCTGGTGCCTGCCCCTTCAATTCCATAACTGCCCCAGCCAAAGAGAGGTGGTACAGTCCAAATCAGAGAATAGACCCATGAGCCAACCACTCCGAGCAAGGCCTTCTGGTAGTCAGAGCCACGTTTATGTGTGAGGGTGAGTGTTCTGTAACGTTCGAAAGACAGAATGGCCAGGGATATCAGGGATACAATGCCTGCAGCAAACAAAACAGAAAACAAAGCAGCGGTCACTCTGTGTTATCTCACATAGTGCTAAAGAGCAGAAAGCGAGATACCATTTTGTGCATGATAAGGACAGTATGATAAGATCTAAATGGTCCAGGAGATTATAGAAACTCATTTTCTTGAGTCAGTGAGGTTGGGGAATTTCAAACACTTTAAAGTAATTTGGCTGTATTGGTATTGTAAGAACCAAATACTAACGTTTTTTTATGCAATTGATGAATGCAATTTTTTTATGTATTTGAATTCACAGAAATTAATCACACATAAGATGCAGGCCAAGCATAGTAACTTTCATCAAAGCGACCGTTCAAAATTGGACAGATGCTGAATGCAAAAGAGAAAATTGTGATCAATACATGTTTCGTGACATTTGTGAATTATTTCAATAAAATGAATTTCTTAAAATTTTCAACATGCTATTAAGAATTTGTTTTTCACATTTTTATAAGCCCTCTTCCTCCAAGGAGCTCTGGGTGATGCACATGGTTCTTTTCTTTTGTCCTCACAACCAGTGGCATAGGTGGAAGAAGGAACGCCTACTCCTAATGTGTCCAGAGCTGTGCTCTGGTTGCATCCAGAGCATCCAGAGCATGTTATGAGGGTTGGGGAAGCTGTGTGTAGCCTCCCCGATCCTCGGAATGCATTTTTTTTTACTGAAAACCAAAAGTGACTCAAAGAAGAAATAGTGATATTGAGGGCACAATCCTAACCTGGAGTTAGGCCGACACAGTTAGGCCAGCAAAGTTTGGTTGCCACAAGAGACACCGTAAGTATGTTTGGACCACTCTCGGAGTCAGAGAGGCCAGCACACAGACGTGCACCATACTCCCTGACTTGGAGAGTGGTCGAAACACACTTTACGGTGGCCCTTGTGCAGCCCACAGTTTACTGGGCTAACTGTGCCAGCCTAACTCCAGGTTAGGATTGTGCCCTGACTGAGAGATAGAGACTGGCCCAAGGGCACCCAGGAAGCTTCATGACTGAGGGGAAATTTGAACCTGGATCTTGTAGGTCGACGTCCAACTCCCAAATCACTACAACAAGGATAGTTTACAATGCTTTCCTATGAAATGTATATTGCCTTTGCGCCTTTCTAGTGGCTGTACAACAAGCAGGGCAGTATGACCAGGAGCAGAGTATTAGTAGGACATGAAACAGTTTCCGTATGTCTGATCTCATTTGCTTATACAAGCGCCAAAGAAGTAGATGGAGCAAGTCAAAGGTAAGTGGGGTTTAGCAATATGGCTTGCTATGAATTGCTGAGCAAGACACATGACCAGACCTGGCAACCTCTTTGAAAAAATTAGAGCAAAAGCCTGGTTCTATTCAAGTAGCTGTTCCTGAAATTAGTTAGAAGAATTCTAGTAAATTTTACTTTTAGCATGAAGCTGCTCAGCGAGCCTAATTTTCTGATAATTAAATCAGGAATTTCTTGCTTAAACTCTGGTTGACTACTAGTCCCTTGATTAGAATCATATGTCCCTTGAAAATATTATATGCTACAAGGATTTGTCCCACAAAGTTACTTGCCAGAGGTGGTCAAATAATCACTCTGTATTTCTCCAACAGCAAATGCCATCTAAAGCAAAAGCATTAGTTCATGAATGAATTTAGCTATAAACCATCATAAATCAAAACAATTTGAAAGCCTTTCGTTCATTCTTATCACCATCAAATCACTTTGATTCATCCTCTGAATATGCACATAAATTAGGCCAATTTGATTTAATATGAAATCTGAGGAAGGTTCCAACAATGTTCATTCATATCAGTGCTGTTTATATTCATGAACCAAACTTCTGACTCGACACTGGATACAAACAAATAGCGCAATCCTATGGTGCCGCTTCACAACGGAGTCCTTGCTCTGCTAGAGCATGCTGCTGCTCATGTTCCTTAAAGCATGTTCACATAGCGCACTATGTCTTCCTGTGCATGGCAGTGCAAGGAACAGTGTGTGCTGGAAAAGGTAGGCTCTGACTGCTCAGTGTAGAGAGGGAATGGGGCAGGGGAGTAGAGGAAGAGGCAGGATTGGGATTAGGAGGGGGTTGGGATCAGCAGCCTTTGCCATATCCTGTCTGTTCCCAGGCATGATCCACACACACAAGGCAAGACAGATTTGTGCCAGCCATGGAGTCTACTAGGGCTTACCCCTTGACAAAGGGAAGAATGTTCCCCTTACCCCACGGAGACTCCTAACAGCTGAAAAGCCTGCCAAGGACATAGCATAACAATCACCGCTGCATGATCGCACGGGAACTTAAGTAGGATTGGGTTACAAGTTCAAGGGGAATTTCTCCCATGCATTAAACATCCTTTGTCATTTTGATGTAAATTTTATATATTATTTATATAAAATGGACCACAGGGAAACCCCATCACCCACCATGAGCCAATCCAGTGCTATTCCAGCTATGCAACAATCATTTTAATTTGTTCACCTTTCATTTTATTATTTATAAACAGTAAAAGTACTTTATACTTATATAGAAAGGAGGAGTAAAAATATCAGAAAAACGATGAGGCACGGTTTTTCTGATATTTTTACTCCTTTCTATATAAGGCTTCAGTGCATCTGAAGCAGAGGCATTTCTACAGGGAGGGCAAAGCTCTAAGTGTTGCAAGAAGCCTTACCCTGTCACGTAAATCCCTCCTCTCTCTTGCTGCTGTAGCCAGTAAGCAATGCCAAGATGTTGCTGTTCCCTGTGAGGATTGGCTAAAACGGTGCAGGAGAGGAGTGATTTCTACTGCAAGGGAAGGCTTCTTGCAAAACTTAGAGCTTTGCCATCCCTGTAGAAACGCCACTGATCTGAAGCACTCCTGTCTCACTGTCGCAAAAGTGCTATAAGGCACTCCAGCACCGGCAGTAAACCTGCTGTGCAAGGAGAGAGGCCCACATCACTCACACTGGGCCTCTGCACCAGACAGGCATGGGGTAGGAGCACCAGGCAGTAAGTTTCCCTGCCAGGAGGTAGGAAGGCTTTGGGGAGCGGGGGAGCAGGGAGGGGTGGAACTAGGTGGAGGGAAGGTGGACCAGGGGAAGGATCGGCCTGGGAGGAGATGGGGGCTGCGGCTGTTTGCTCGGCAAGTTTCATGCCACTCATGGGCTAAGACTGGAGCAATCAACCGATGTGTTTCACTTGTGATGAATAGCTTTCCAAGCATGCATTTCCTTCAAGCATTTCTTTATAGGCATGTCTCTTTTATGATAATTTAAACTCCTTGTAACATTATAATTTGGGTAAAGGAGAGTTATTCAACAATTGGAACCAGCTCACAATGCAAGTTGTACACAAGTGAACAGCTGTGTCACCATGTCAGCCCTGTGCCTGCACCCTAACTCTTCCCCCCCCTTTTCTGGAATGGCTCCATTTTGGAACCATATTGAGGCAATGCGGGCCCCACGGCAGTCACTGCTTTCAGTGACAAGTGCTGAACCCTCCGCCAGCAGAGAACCAGGAAACACCGAGTGTCATGGAAGGTCACTCTCTGTGTGCTACTGCCCTCTCGGATGCCCCCCTGCAGTTTACCACATGGGGCCTGCCCCCTGGCTACCACTGTCCCTTAGCTTGAGGAGCCCTCTATGACTGCCCCTCATCACAGAATGCAGCACATGCCCCATTGGCATAACTGTATCAGCACCGGAAAGGTGATTAGGATTGGGCTATAAGTTAGTCCAAAGACAGCCTGCCACCACCCAACCAGTTACTGCCAAACCAGAGGTGGCCAACCTTTCAACTTTAGGGCTCCTGGACTTTTAACAATTGTGTAGAGGAGGGAGTGTAAGCAGGTGCATCTTGTCATCTCACACTCAAGTCTCAGAACTCCACCTCCTCCTAAGCCCTCCTAACCTCCTAAGATTCAGTAGCATAGCCTTGTGATCAGTACCAGATTTAGATGAACCAGGATCCCCCCACCAGGAATCACACAATAACAAAAAGATTAATAATTCATTTTAAAAAGACATAAAACATTAAGGCTGCAACCCTATACACGCTTACCTGCAAGTATGTCCCATTTAACACAATAGGACTTACTTGAGTAGAAGTGGATAGGACTGTGCTCTCATTATCCCAATATGGGAATTATACAGAAACAGAATAAAGCTAAACTCCTAACTTAACACAGATTAACCTCACCCAGGACCATAGCTTCCTGAGCATGTGCAGAAAGCTTAACCTTCCCCCCAGTACAGATGGCTACTCTGCTGAATCCAACAATGGTAGGCAATTAAACACACTCCAGAAACGGTCTTTTATACCTGAATGGTACCTTTGGAGGAAACCTCCAACCCAGTGTTTCTCAAACTGTGAGTTGGGACTCACTAGGTGGGTTGTGAGCAGTGGTGGTATCTAAAGCGGGAGGAACC
>JAJKFI010000006.1:6155496-6191326 GCA_029204185.1 Lerista edwardsae
CTCTCTCTCTCTCTCTCTCTCTCTCTCTCTCTCTCTAATCCTTAGCTCTTAAAAACCAAAGGGAAGCTCTTTTGTTATAAAAATTTCTTAGTTAGGAGATAAGTAGATACAATAACAAGTGCTTAACTTGCTAAGGAGTTGCAAGTGGCACTTTAATTAGATACAAATTTTTATGTGCCTAAAAGGGAATTTTTATTTTAAAATTTTAAAGCCTGCAGAATCTAAAGTAATTCCAACCCCTGTGCTTTGTAGCTTCAGATAATCAGACTTGGCCATAGCTCTGAACTATCCTTCTCCGTGGGGATTCATGCTTGGCTGGGTATTAAAAAGACTGATGAGTGCTTCACTGTGGGTTTTTTTTTGCTGGCTTTTGCTGGCATAAGTATAGGCTTATGTAAAAGGATAGAGGCAGAAAATATGGTACTGGGTAGCATGGGGAGAAAATGATTTCTTTTCAAATAATGAAGGAAATCAAATTGAAATATAATTTTTGCTCCAACGAACACCCAAGAAAATTTTGGGTGTGCAAATTATAGGCTGCCTTTTGGATCACCAATAGACAACTGACCTAGTTATTGAAAAACCAGTAATTAGAGCCCCAGAAAATGAGTTTCAATAGACTATCATGGGTCAGGCTGAAATCCTATCCATACTTATCTGGCAGTAAGCCCCTTTGATAATAGGACTTACCACTGAGTAGACGTGCATAGGATTGGGCTCTCAGGGGTTGCCACAAGTGAGGGAAAGTATTTAAGGGCGCAATCCTAACCAATTTTCCAGCACTGATATAGTTGTGTCAGTGGGGCATGTGCTGCATTCTGCAGTAGAGTAGTAGTCACAGAGGCACCCTCAAGGTAGGGGAATGTTTGGAGCTGCATTGGCCTTACCCCAGTGCTGGAAAGTTGGTTACGATTGCTCCCTAAATGTCTTCAAAAGGGGTTAGACAAATACATGGAGGCTAAACCTATCATGCATGATTCATCATAACTATATTGCACTTTTGTGTTTCTCTGCATATCAAATGCTGGGACCAACAACAGGGGAAGTGCTATTGTGTCCATACCTTGCTTACAGTGGTGTCATCCAAATGATTTAGGAACAGGTACTCACTTTTGATTGGCACTTGTCAGGGTCCGCCCACCGGAAGTGACGTCATAAGCCGGAAGTGATGTCATGATTGTTGCCATGGATGTGATCATGTTTGTAATAACTTCAGCTTGTGGTTAGTGTTGATTTAACTTCTATTGCTTTGCTTTCTAGAGATGTGTATATACATATTTTGCTTCAACTGTTCCCTGGTTAAATAGCAGGGGCTAGCTTCGAGTGGGCGGGGCCAGCTCAACTTCTAGGAACCGGTACTCGCGTAGTGGTGCATAGTGGGTGCATGACATCACTGCTTGCTTACTCTCCTCACCTCCACCCTCTGGTGTTTCCATGGGGGGACACGCTAAGTGTTGCAGGAGGCTGAGCTCCTGTGTAACGCGGCCCCTCCCCATCATCTTCAGAGCCATCGTCAGAATAGGAAAGAGATGATAGTTGTGGTGTGAGGCTCCTGCCTAATTGTGAAGTCTTCATCATCACAAAGCTTCCCTGAGCCAATCAAGGCTAGGCTCTTTGTGATGTCAGAGGGCTTCTCCCAAGGAGAGTACAGGTCCGGTCCAGAAACTGCCAGAGCAGCTCTTGCTCTTTGGTTGCAAGGCAGCATCGGGTTCATGCTCATGATAGACCTGCCCTACCATGACTTTGTTCAGGGCTGCAACAGCTCTTGCTACTGTTTCTCTTCACCATCCTCTGGATTTCTGGATTTACCACTCTCGGGAAAAGAAAAAGCATCCATTTGGGAGGAAAGATGTGTCCTAGTCTGACTTAGGGATCTCCATGCAGGGTATGAATACCTCACCTAAGGAGGAGGAACTGAACCTGTCTACCAAGTGTTCCGAATGTAAGAATTCGCTTTTGGGCCTAGACTTGAGGGCCCTGAAGGAGGGTTGCCAGAACTCCTCAGTTTCAGATCCCAGGACTTTTCACTCATGTAAACTGGAGAAGGGCCTGGCGGGTGGAGCACCTACCAGCAGTGGCGTCATTCACCCGGTACGTTGGGCTGGACTTACCTTTGAGTGGCAGTCTGCCCGTTGCGTCACGCCGCGTTCCGCCGCTTTCCCGCCCGCCCCGGCGGGCGGGAAAGCGACAGAACGCAGCGTGATGCAACAGGCGGACTGCCACTCAAAGGTAAGTCCCGCCTAGCGTACCGGGTGAATGACACCGCTGCCTACCAGCAGAGGCGTTGTGAGGGTATGGCACCCCAGGGCACGAGCCCTGGGGCGCCATAAGGTGGGGGGTGCCATTGGCATGACGCCCCGCCCCCGCCCGCAGATTTGCGGGCCCCCGCGCCCCAAGGCGCCTTGGCGGCGTCCCAGCCTGCCGCTGGGTGCTTTAAGTGCCCCAGCGGCAGCGGGGAGGGGAGAAAGCCGCTGCCGCGCGACCCGAGCCAGAACACGCGGCGGCACCTTCCCCCCCCCCCGCCGCGGCCCCGGGGGTGCTTTAAGCACTCCAGCGGCAGTGCGGGGAAGGAAGCCGCCACTGCACACCCCGAGCCGGGATGCGCGCCGGCAGCTTCTGTCCCGGGCTGCTGCTGGGACGCTTTAAGCACTCCAGCGGCAGCGCGGGGAAGGAAGCCGCCACCGCGTGCCCGAGCTGGGACGCTCCCTGGCGGCTCCCATCCTGGGCTGCCGAGCCCGCCAAACGTCATGACGTCACGTGATGTCATGACGTCGCGTGCCCTGGGCGCGGTTTCGCCCAGGTACGCACCTGCCCACCAGTCAATGAATAACACCCATCTTCCTGCTTCACCATTTTAACTGGAAAGTGAACAGTGTAAAGGTAGCTCTCACTGCCACCACCTCCCCTCCCAAGTTATAAGTAGCTCCCAAATCTGGGGAGTCCCTTAAGATTCAAACAGCCACAGAATATGTTTGGGAGTCTCCATTTTCTACCAATAATGCACTGGAGATTGCATTTCTACCAATGATGCTCTAACACATCATTGGTAGAAAATGGTTTTTAAAAATAACGCATTAATTCAAAAGAAAGAAAGAGCAGATATCCTTCCTCCCCTAAAAATGTTTTATTCTTTCTCATTTGTGTGACAGGCTCGTGGCCCCACAACTAGGCAATGAAGAACGAGATGGGGACAGCTGAGCAGCCTCTGTACTGTCTTAGTCAGAGACCTTAGGGGGAATGGAGGTTGCTCGGTTTCTCCACTTTCTCACATCTGTTCACATGGTCCTTTGTCTTGTCTTTGCCGCATTATGGATCTACTCCATAACAAACAACAGCGTCATGTTCTGCAAAGATATACTGCAGGAAGAAGAAGAAAGCTACAAGATGGATGTACTGTACGTAGCAGCCGCTTTCGCTGTATTCACAGAGAGCCACAACCCCCATACCTTAGACCCACTGCTTTCCTTGTAGGTTGGGGTAGGTAGCAGCGGAGCCACTGCTTTCATCATAGAAACAGTATGTCTGCCATGTTTTAGTCCCTTGTGTGGCTACGTCAGCCCTGACATAATTTCCTATATCTAGAGGGATGAGCCCCGTTTCACAGCTCATGGCATAAATTATGGGAGTTTTGGGGGCAGAAACCTCTGCAACAGTGGCATTCCTATGAGAGGAGGGGGAGTTTTGCAGGAGCCTGAGCTCCTGTGTAAAGTGGCCCCTCCCCCTCACCTCCAGAGCCATTCGTGGTTCAGAGAGCAAAGCCTCTGAACCAGTTCCCCGTACCACAAATGGCTCTGAATGAGAGGGGCCGCATTACACAGGAGCTCAAGCTCCTGCAAAATGTAGCATTTTGCCCCCACCCCCCATAGGGACACCACTCTGCAGTGTTCAGCTTTACTACATTTCTGCTCATCTGTGAGTTGGAGGTCCAATGACTGGTATACCTTTGTGTCCAGTAGATGCCAGTCTCATTTGTCAAAAACATCCTTGGGTTCACCCTACTCTTTGAGCAGCACTTCATTTTGGGTAAGCAATGAAATCCTGAGCCTGTCAGGAAGCCCACCATCTCCACCACCTGTTGCTCCAATGGAAGATGCAGCTGGACATCTGAGGCACCTTCCCAGACCCCCTGGAGCTGAGCTAAAGAAGATTCGCTGTGAAGTCATGAGCCACCCCACTGTCAAATTTAATATCTGAAAGACATTTGAAGGCTTTGGGGGGGGGAGGCAACCCCTGTCTGACTTTTGGGAAGAACAGATCTGCCATTTGTTCAGTCTCAAGGCATCACTGAGGCATATCCACGGCTGGTGCCAGGCTATTTTGTGCCCTACGCAAGGCAAACTACTTGCATCCCACCAAAAATTACCAACCTCAATTTTCAAAAAATATGTTTTGTAGAAAAAATGGAAAGCACAAAGCTTGCAATGGCTAAATTTTAAATTCCAAGAATAAGTAACATAATTTTTCTCAATTGCAGAAGAAAAAGTTAACAGCACACACATAGTTTTGAATAACCTTATGTTCCATCAGATTCCCTGCTGGGCCTCCCCAAGGGCCCCAATGCCCACACTAGGCTGACTAGTTTCCCCTCCAGAGCAGCCTCAGAGATAGGCAAGAGGGAGAGGGTTCAGTCACCCACTGGTTCTCCTCTCTTCCAGCAGCCTTGCTTGGATTCACCGGCTGGCCAGCTTCCTCCAGACTGCCCTCATCACCAGCTTAGCTCAAGATACCCTAAGTCTAACTTGGCACCACAAAACCCCACCACCAAACAATAGGCAGTCACCTTACCTAAGCCACACCTACCTCCTTCACTTCCCACAGCCTTCTTATGTTCCTTTATCCAGTCCTTTAACACTCCATCCATTGGCCAGTCCCAATCCTTCCATCCAGCACCTCCCTGGTGCTCCCTTACTACAGCTCCTGCCTCCAACTTTATACTGAGGCAGGCCAATCAGTGTCTGTTGCTGGGCAGGCTCTACCATCAGCCACACCCATCTGCACCTGCGCTAATCACCCTTCTAGCCAGGGCCCTCATCAGCCTACCTAGGTTGCAGCTGTGCTCCTGAGGCTTGCAGAAGCTCTGGGATTAACCCCGAACTTCCTGGCTAATCTGGGACAAGGGGCTGCTGCTGATACCGTTCCCTATCTCCTCGGGGTATCTCCTGCCTTTCCCAATACACCTTATGAACTGTGATGCTAAAGGGCATCCCATGGATACAGAAACTGTGGGTATGGGGGGTGCAATTCAAGTTCTGTAGCAGTCCCCATGCCTCCTGCACCCATTCCATTGCCTTAGTTTTTGTGTTTCTTCCTTAAACGAAGCGAAATCCTGGCTAAACTGAAGAGTGACATGCAGGCAACCAGCCTGCACACTACAGGCAGGAGAGCAGATATGTAACCAAGGCACTGCCTGAAGGGCACCTTCCCCAGCCACTATGCCATAGGGAGGTACGTGCATGCCAGTCAGGATCTGCCCTAGTTACGGAGGAGGTGCTGGCAGCTTCACGCACCCCATTTCCTTCTCCTGTGGAGGCTCCAAGGGAAGCCTTCGCAGGAGGCACAAAGCTGCTGCTGTGAGCACCCCTCTTCCTGGGAGAATCCAGAAGTGACTGCCTTGGACTGCCAGCAGGAGGAGGCACTGGTGGCTTCGTACCATGCATTCCTTCTCCTATAGGGGCTTCCTCTGAAACTATGCAGTAACATTTGGTTTGTAGGAAAATTTGGGAAGGGGCATCTTCAGTGGTGGCATCTAAATGATTTAAGAACAGGAACTCACTTTTGATTGGCACATGTCAGGACCCGCCCACCGGAAGTGACATCATAAGCCGGAGGCTGGCGGAGCCCAGGTCTACCTGTGGCTGGTTCCTATGGGTAGACTGGTTCCTATGGGTAGACCTCTTTGCCTCTCTAGGAATCCGGAGTCGCTCCCTTTAACCCTCTGAGTGCCGGCCAATGAAGAAAAAAAGCTCTTTGCAGAGGAATCGGGAGGGGGGAGGGGGGAAGCACCGCGGAGTGAAGTGGGCGGAGTCAGCCCTAATTTTAACAAGTGGAACTGAGTTCCCCTGCGTTCCCCCTACATGACATCACTGGGCATCTTGCTCCAGGCCCAGTGCCAGATCTCAGTGGCACCTCTGTACCCTGGATCAGAAATGAGAATTGTGTATGTCATGTCACTTTGCATAAACAGTGACATTTTCTGTGAGCCTCTCGTTCTAACTCTGATCTCTATGAAGAAGAAATACTATGCTGGAATGACTTGCCCAGGCA
This sequence comes from Lerista edwardsae, assembly GCA_029204185.1. Lineage (NCBI taxonomy): Eukaryota > Metazoa > Chordata > Lepidosauria > Squamata > Scincidae > Lerista > Lerista edwardsae. The sequence continues at coordinate 6,161,761 of JAJKFI010000006.1, forward strand.
ACTTTTTTGAAGTTTAATTCTGTGAGCACGACCTTATGTGAACCCAGAACCTCTTTGTATCTATACTACGTTTAAGCAATTCCATGGTTCTGTGTGTCAATAAACGACCCTGAGAAGTTCCAATATAACATTGATGGTTGCCTGGAGTAATACAAAACCAAGCAGGACAATAAAATGCTTAGGCCTTGTGAACTTAATGAGACAAAGCGATGTTTACAGTCATGTAACAAAAATCCCCTAGGTGTAAGAAGCCTCAACGATGTGTGAAAAACAAAAATGTACTGAGAAAGCTTGAGGAGGTCATCATAATCCACATACTATCATGCCCTAAAAGGTATAAGAATGTTTATGTAAGAATGTTTCATGGAACTCAGGGTGGCTGTGCTGGGGAACGTATTTGGTGCAAAAAAGATCCGGTGGGGAGGCAGAGGTGAAGGAAGCACTTTGAATGGTGTCAGACCCGATTGGCGCTGCTTGTGTTTCTGATCGGGTGCTGTGACACCCAAGTGGAAGAGTGAGAAATACCCCAGGAAAAGGCTGGGTCTTTTTCCTTGGGATGCTCTAGGCTACATCCTGCTATGCAGGCCAATGCCAGTCCCTTAATCTCTCTTGACAGCTGAATGATCTTTGCCTTCACAGAATCTTTGTTTTTCTCAACTGTTAGAGGAACGGCAGAAGCTGAAACATCTAAGTTACGTGTATTCAGTGGCATTCCTAGAAGGGGGCCAAAACACTAATTGTTGCAAGAGCCTGAGCTCCTGGGAAAAGCATCCGCTGCCCCTCGCCTTCACAGCCATTCGTGGCAGCGAGGCATCTCCGCCGCTTTGCTCTCCAAGCCACGAGTGACTCTGAAGGCAAGGGGGAGGGGCCCCTTTACCCAGAGCTGAGACTCTTGCAATACTTAGTGTTTTGCCCCCCTAGGAATGCCACTGCAGGTACTGCGGGAATAAGATACTATACATTAAAACAGATCACTGGTATTCCTACGTAAAGGCCACATTTCTTGTGATATTTAACCCTGATGGACTTACAGCCCAATCCTATCCTTTCTCCCACCATAGTACACAGCCACACCAAAAAGGCCTGCACTACTTGCTATGGGGGCACAGATCAGGAGGCTTAATATTTTCTGTTATCTCTCCATAAGCCTCCTGCTTGCCTCAGACATGCAGCAGCTCTTTAGCTGGCATAAGGAGAGAAAAGGGGTGTGTTGGATGTTGCCTGCTCCAGTTGTCTCCCCCTGACACGCCTCCCACAACTCCATTCCACCCTCTCCCTGCCCCATTCCACCATAGACTCACTGTCTTTTGTGGGCATTCCTCTGTCCACTGGCCTGCACTGGCCTCCACAGCCTCTCCAGAGCGGGCCAGAAGCACATGGCTCTACACACTTTCTGGGTGCCTTTTGTGATGCCAGAAGGTGAGTTCCACCAATGGAACGACTCGACTCAAGTCAAAAATGACTTGGGAATTTTGGGGAAGGCGAGTCGCCACAGGCATGCACTAGGGCTAGAAATCGGGGGGGGGGGCTTGCCTCTCTGCCCTGCACCCGCTCCTTTGCTAGCCTCATTCCTTGTTCCCTGCCCAGAACCTTTTTCCTGGTTTCTGGTATAATGAAAGAAACCGTATTGAATTATCTGTGTTCAATCAAAAGTTATAGCCAAATAACAAGAAAAAACACAACTGACTTAGGTAACAAAAAGTGGATTTCCTTAACTTAAAACTGACCAGTAAGACTGGGTGTTATTATGACATAGCATGGAATGAACAATTTATGAGACAATTTAATTATGAGACTGGTCCCTTTTTCATGTATCAGAGCTAAAACTTGAACTCCAATTCAGTTGTGTGTCATCAAACTGGCAACTGTTTTCTTGTTGGCTACTGATTTGCTGGGCAAACTGTATTATTCTAAAGAAAAATAAAGTTAAAGGGAGAGACATCATATGTTACGTCACCAGGTGGCACAAATACTAGTGATGTCAATGGTGGGAAGTCTGGGTGTTGAAGTGCATTCTAAAAATTCATGTAGGATTGCGATCTATCAGTGGTTATTAACCACCCCTTCATCCAAGCTGCAAAAGGATGAGGACTAAATGGCAAGTCTCTCTCTCCTTCAGGCTGGGCTGCAAAAAGTAAGATAGCTCAATGGAAGGTCTCTCCTTCAGGCCAGGCTGAAAAAGCGTGAGAACACAATGGCCAGCCTCTCCTCCAGTCCAGGCTGGAAAACAATGAAGACTCAATTTCCAGTCTTTCCTTCAAGTCTGGCTGGAAAAGGATGAGGACTCAGTTTCCAGTTTCTCCTTCAGGGCAGGCTGGCAAAGGGTGAAAACATAATGACCAGTCTGTCCTTCAGGCCAGGCTTTAAAGGGATGAGGACTAAATGGTAAGTGTCTCTCCTTCAGGCCAGGCTTTAAAGGGATGAGGACTAAATGGTGAATGTCTCTCCTTCAGGCCAGGCTTTAAAGGGATGAGGAGTAAATGGTAAGTATCTCTCCTTCAGGCCAGGCTTTAAAGGGATGAGGAGTAAATGGTAAGTGTCTCTCCTTCAGGCCAGGCTTTAAAGGGATGAGGAGTAAATGGTAAGTGTTTCTCCTTCAGGCCAGGCTTTAAAGGGATGAGGACTAAATGGTGAATGTCTCTCCTTCAGGCCAGGCTGGAAAAGGTCACTTTCTTTCCTTCAGACAAGGGTGGAAAAGGATGATGACTCAGTAGCCAATGTCTCACCCTCAGGCCTTCTGGAAATGATGAGGACACTGTCCTTCAGGCCAGACTGTATCAGCTTGAAGGCACAATGGCCATCCTCTCTCTTTCAGGCTGGGTGCATCCGCTTGAGGGCACAATGGCCAATTTCTCTTTTTCAGGCATGGCTGCAAAAGATGACTCAATTGTCATTTCATGGTCTTTTGGCTAATATGACTGAAAAAACTGATGATGGGTGCAATCTTAACCCACTTTCCAGCCCTTACCCTGGTGCTGGAAATGTAGTTAGGATGGTGCCCTTTCTTACTGAACTTGAACCACAGCACAGGGCAAAATGTTTATACTTCATTTTAAATAAAAATGCAAGAAATGCTGAAAGGGTAACATGTCTAAGAGTGCAATTCTAACTTGGAGTTAGACCGGCACAGTTAGGCCAGCAAAGTTTGGCCGGCACAAGGGCCACCATAAAGCACATTTGGACCACTCTCTGAGTCAGAGAGGCCAGCACACAGACGTGCGCCATCCTTCCTGACTCCAGGAGTGGTCCAATCATACTTTATGGTGTCAAACTTTGCTGGCCTAACTGTGTTGGCCTAACTCCAAGTTAGAAGTTGGATTGCACCCTAAGGTCATCCAGTTTCTGTCCTAGATGCGGGTGTTTTTGTACAGACCTTTAAAACATCTGATTCCATAATTTTCAACAGCTTGGTTTCCACACTGCAGTACCTTTTTAGCCAGGTGCTGTCAAAAAGCATGATACTAGAAATATGTCAAAACAAGCACCCGAACAGAAGACCAAGCTATCCTTATTTATGTTCATGAGCCACAGTATCAAAAATTTATTCCACAAACTCTTGTTTTATCCCTGTGAATGTTGTTGTTTAACTTCCAAATACATAACTATGAATCTCAGTGCAGTCCTTATCATGGTGTGACCCCTGCTGGTGAGAAGCAGAAGTAACTTGTTCCAGTTACTGCATTTGAGGGAGATATTTCTTTGCGTTGGTTACTTTAAAAATACATTGGTATGGTTTAAAACTCACAGAACTGGTGGTGGTGGTAAGCTTGAAACATCAGACAATTATTTATGTGAAAATTAGGTATAACAGCACATACATGTTCTCAGCCCAAGGTCTGTGTGCGCTATCAATAGAATGTGGTCTTTCTCTGTTTTTCCTACATGTGTAAGGCTACCACTATACTAATGTTTACAGAGAAATGTTGAGAAGGGAAAATATTATTAAGGTAGTTATTAAGTTGGGTTTGCTTTAATTATATTAAGATTAATTGCTTTAATTAAACCTGGATACAGGTTGTTTCATCAGATAATTTTCCGTCAGATAATTGTTCCATTCCATCTGATAATGGCTGTTCCATCCATAAAAAGAGTAACATTCACATGGACAATGATTAGGTTCAGTTTTTCCACACTACAACAGTCCCCCTTTTCCTGGGTGATACCTACAAAATCCAGCTCACCAAAATCCAGCCTTTTAGGGAATCTGTAGTGGGCCTAATCTCACCCATGATGAGATAACTTTGTCTATATCTTCATGTGCCTATATCTAGGGCCAGTCCAAGACTACCTGGCACCTGAGGCAGTGTTCCAAATGCTCTTCCCCTTTACGAGCTGAGAGAAAAGAGGGATAGAGTGGAAGAGGAAGTTTGGAGGAGAGGAGAGAGGTGGACTAGAGTGTCCTCTTCATTTTCCAATCTAGGAAGTGAAATGTTGGAAGAAGGGATATTCTTGCTCCCATAACCTTAAGAAACATTAAGTAAACCATGAGAAATATTAAGTAAATAAATATTAAGAACTAACAAGTATGCTCCTCTTTTTTTAAAAAAAAAAAAAGAGTGGGTACTACTGCTATGTGTTCCTACCTTACCGCTGGCTCCAGTGTCATAAAAAGTGCTGTAAGGCACACCTGTGCTGGTGGTAACAATGCTGGGCCAGTGCTGAGGCCAGTGCCAGTTGACACGGGACTTGAGTGCCGGAATGACGTCTCACTGAAGCTTCTGGGTAAGTTTCACCACTGGCTGGGAGGGGGGAGGGACAGAATGGGGGCAATAGTGGGGGGAGGTGGACTGGGCCCAGGAGAGGGGTGGAGCTCTATCATCATATCCTGTGCTCCTCTGCTCCAGTGATGTCATTCAGGGGGAACGGACCAGAACGGGCGTTCCGGATCCTAATAGGCTCCGTGCCAATCTTGTCGGGGTTCCGACAAGTGCCAATCAAAAGTGAGTTCCTGTTCCTAAATCATTTGAATGACACCACTGCTCTGCTCCCTCCTAAGCTGGGAGTTCCAACACAGGTCTCCTCAGTTTTGCACACGCTCAAATGCAGGTGCAGATCTGAGTAGACCCACTGGGGCTGCCATAGGTCAATACGGGGTAAGGCAACCTATGGATGCTTCCCTGGCCCCATTGGATCCAGCAGTTGCAATTTCAGCTCTGCAAGAGCCTTGGGTGTTAGGGAAGCATAGGATTGGGCAAGGCCCTTAAAACATTTAAAAAAGATATATTGGACTTTTCTATTGCCAGTCAACCTCATGAAAACAAATAGTTAGAAAAAGCCAAACATTTTCAGGGTAAAAAACTAGAATCTACACCTGCTGCAATCAATTTGTGTTTCTATCAAGCAAATCAGGTAGGATGTAATTGACTGTAGTTTTCATGAATCAGGAACCTGAATTGGACAATTTAAATATGGGTAATGTACTTACTTAGGACAGAATCAATCAGAAAATTCTGCTTTGCCATCTCCAATTTATGTGAATGGAAGATTCATTTCTATCACCTGCACATTAAAATGCAAAGTAGATCGCCATACTACATTAACTGGTGCTATTTAACATTGTTATTTATAGCAACACAATTTGGGTTGCTCCAGGGAGTGCTCTTTCATGGATCACTGCCTTGTCGTGGCGAAGGGGCTTGAGTAGCTCAGTGAAGCTGTGAGCTATGCCATGTAGGGTTACCCAAGATGGACAGGTCATAGTAGAGAGTTCTGACTAAACGTGATCCACTGGAGAAGGAAATGGCAACCCACTCCAGTACTCTTGCCAAGAAAACCCCATGGATTACAAAACTAAAAGGCTAAACGATATGACACTGGAAGATGAGACCCTCAGGTCAGAAGGTGTCCATCATGCTACTGGGGAAGAGCAGAACACGAGTACTAGTAGCTCCAGAAAGAGTGAAGTAGCTGGGCCAAAACTGAAAGGAAGCTCAGCTGTGGATGTGTCTGGAAGTGAAAGGAAAGTGCGATGCTGCAAAGAACAATACTGCATAGGAACCTGGAACGTCGGATCTATGAATCAAGGTAAGCTAGATGTGGTCAAACATGAGATGTCAAGGCTGAACATCAACATCATGGGAGTTAGTGAACTAAAATGGACAGGAATGGGAGAATTTAATTCAGATGACCATTATATCTGCTACTGTGGGCAGGAATCCCTTAGAAGAAATGGAGTAGCCATTTCTCTCACAAGAGAGTGAGAACAGCAGTACTGGGGTATAACCTCAAAAATGATAGAATGATTTCCATTCGGATCCAAGGCAAACCTTTCAACATCACAGTAATCCAAGTCTACGCCCCAACCACTGATGCTGAAGAGGAAGAAGTTGACTGTTTCTATGAAGACCTAGAACAGCTTTTAGAATTAACACCCAAAAAAGATGTCCTTCTCATCATAGGGGATTGGAATGCTAAAGTCAAGAGGTAATAGGAATAACAGGCAAGTTTGGTCTTGGAGTACAAAATGAAGCAGGGCAAAGACTGATAGAGTTTTGTCAGGAGAACACATTAGTCATAGAAAACATGCTTTTCCAGCAACATAAACAGCGACTGTACACATGGACTTCACCAGATGGTCTACATTGAAATCAGATTGATTACATTCTTTGCAGCCAAAGATGGAGAAGTTCTATACAGGCAATAAAAACAAGACCTGGAGCTGACCGTGGCTCAGATCATGAGCTTCTTGTTGCAAAATTCAGGCTTAAACTTAAAAAAGTAGGGAAAACCACTAGGCCCTCCACGTATGACCTAAATCAGATCCCATATGAATATACAGTGGAGGTGACAAATAGATTTAGGGGCTTAGATTTGGTAGACAGAGTGCCTGAAGAACTTTGGATGGAGGTCTGTAACATTGTACAGGAGGCAGCAACTAAAACCATCCCAAAGAGAAAGAAATGCAAGAAGGCAAAGTGGCTATCTGAAGAGGCTTTAAAAATAGCTGAGGAAAGAAGGGAAGCCAAAAGCAAGGGAGAAAGGGAAAGATATACCCAACTGAATGCAGATTTCCAGAGAACAGCAAGGAGAGATAGGAAGGCCTTCCTAAATGAGCAATGCAAAGAAATAGAGGAAAACAACAGAATGGGAAAGACTAGAGATCTTTTCAAGAAAATTGGAGATGTCAGAGGACAATTTTGTGCTAAGGTAGGCACAATACAGGACAAACGGCAAGGACCTAACAGAAGCAGATGAGATTGAGAAGAAGTGGCAAGAAACACAGAGGAACTATATAAGGCCAATCTAAATGTTCCTGATAACCACAATGGTGCAGTCACTGAGCTTGAACCTGACATCCTAGAGTGTGAAGTCAAGTGGGCTTTAGAAAGCATCACTAACAACAAAGCTAGCAGAGGTGACAGCATTCCAGCAGAATTACTCAAAATCTTAAAAGATGATGCTGTCAAAGTGCTGCACTCCATATGCCAGCAAATTTGGAAAACCCAACAGTGGCCACAAGACTGGAAAAGATCAGTTTACATTCCAATCCCAAAGAAGGGCAATGCCAAAGATTGCTCGAACTACCGCACCATTGCACTCATTTCACATGCTAGCAAGGTGATGCTCAAAATCCTACAAGCTCGGCTTCAGCAGTATGTGAATCGAGAACTACCAGATGTACAAGCTGGTTTCCAAAGAGGCAGAGGAACTAGAGATCAAATTGCCAACATTCGCTGGATCATGGAGAAAGCGAGAGAGTTCCAGAAAAACATCTACCTCTGCTTCATTGACTATGCTAAAGCCTTTGATTGTGTGGATCACAACAAACTGTGGCAAGATCTTGAAGAGATGGGAGTATCAGACCACCTTATCTGTCCTCTGAGAAACCTGTATGCGGGTCAGGAAGCAACAGTTAGAACTGGACATGGAACAACCGACTGGTTTAAAATTGGGAAAGGAGTACGACAAGGCTGTATATTGTCACCCTGCTTATTTAACTTATATGCAGAGTACATCATGAGGAAGGCAGGGCTGGATGATTCACAAGCTGGAATCAAGATTGCTGGGAGAAATATCAACAACCTCAGCTATGCAGACGATACCACTCTAATGGCAGAAAGTGAGGAAGACCTCAAGAACCTTCTGATGAGGGTGAAAGAGGAAAGTGCCAAAATGGGCTTGAAGCTCAACATTAAAAAAAACTAAGATCATGGCAACCAGTCCCATCACTTCCTGGCAAATAGAAGGGGAAGAAATGGAAGCAGTGACAGACTTTATTTTCCTGGGCTCCAAGATCACTGCAGATGGTGACTGCAGCCATGAAATTAAAAGACGTTTACTTCTTGGGAGAAAAGCTATGGCAAACCTAGACAACTTAATCAAAAGCCGAGACATCACCCTGCCAACAAAGGTTCGCATAGTCAAAGCAATGGTTTTCCCAGTAGCAATGTATGGCTGAGAGAGCTGGACCATAAGAAAGGCAGAGCGCCGAAGAATAGATGCTTTTGAATTATGGTGTTGGAGAAGCCTTTTGAGAGTCCCCTGGACTGCAAGGAGATCCAATTGGTCCATCCTACAGGAAGTCACAGCTGATTGCTCCCTGGAAGGACAAATGCTGAAGCTGAAGCTCCAATACTTTGGCCACCTCATGAGAAGAGAGGACTCTTTAGAAAAGACCCTCATGCTGGGAAAAACTGAAGGCAAAAGGAGAAGGGGGAGGCAGAGGATGAGATGGTTAGACAGTGTCACGGAAGCAATGAACATGAAATTGGGCAAACTCTGGAAGCTAGTGTAGTGGAGGACAGGGAGGCCTGGCATGCTGTGGTCCATGGGGTCGTGAAGAGTCAGACACGACTTAGCGACTGAACAACAACAAAGGGAGTGCTTGTCCTAGTTTCACTTTTTCAGATTTACAGTTCCAGGGAGAACTCAGAAATGGTATAAATACAGGATATTCTTGTTGAATAGGATTCCTCGGGGTGAATTCCAGCTATGCCTGTCCTACTACAGCAGTGGCAGGAAAGCATTAAACATCTCTGATAATGCACTAGTCACAAGTAGCACACAACTAGTAGCACACAACAGCAGGATCCCTCAAAGTCAGCCGATTCCAGCCAACAAAATTGTTTCATACTATAGATTTTTTTTATAGTTAACCCCCTCCTCCAAAGTAGCATGGTTTTTTGCACTGACAAAAACATCTGGTTTCAAAGTTTTCCAGGAAGTGGCTTCTTACATTCCATCCTAAACTTTTTAAAAAGAGGGCAGCCCAGGCTGTTATCCTATATAAACATGCTTACCTTGAAGTAGGGCCCACTGAACCCATTGAACTAGCATGTATAGAGAAGGCATAAGACCAGAGTGATTATTATTTCACAGCTGCAGACCTTGGATGAGTTGGGAACAAGAAATTAAGCAATTTATTTCTGCAGAGAATAATTGGATTGGATGAGTATTGATTTTGAAGGAATTGATATTTTCTGGATGTTTATTAAACACACACACACACCCCACATTGTTTGGAGCACCTGAGGCTTTGTAGTAAATACTAAAAAACTTCACAATTGAAATTGTGTATTCAGCTGTTTCTTGTTTTAGTCTACAAAATTCATTAAATGTTTCAGGACACAATCCTAACCTGAAGTTAGGCCGGCACGGTAAGGCCAGCAAAGTTTGGCTGGCACAAGGGCCACCACAAAGCGTTTTTGGACCACTCTTGGAGTCATGGAAGGTGACACTTTTGTGTGCTGGCCTCTCTGACTCCAAGTGGTGGGTGACTCTGGTGGGTGTGCCGGCCCAGGGGCGGAGAAGGGATGCAGCTGAATCAGGGCAGGTCGCCGCATCTCAAAAAGGACATAGTGGAGCTGGAAAAGGTGCAGAAGAGAGCGACAAAAATGATTACGGGGCTGGGGCACCTCCCTTATGAAGAAAGACTGCAGCGTTTGGGGCTCTTCAGCCTAGAAAAAAGGTGCCTGAGGGGGGACATGATTGAGACATACAAAATTATGCACGGAAGGGATAGAGTCGATAGAGGGATGTTCTTTTCCCTCTCTCAAAACCCCAGAACCAGGGGGCATCTGCTAAAACTGAGGGTTGGGAGAGTTAAAACAGATAAAAGGAAGTACTTTTTTACCCAGCGGGTGGTTAGTCTGTGGAACTCTTTGCCACAGGAGGTGGTGATAGCATCTGGTCTAGATGCCTTTAAGAGGGGATTGGACAGATTTCTGGAAGAGGAGTCCATCGTGAGCAATAGGCAATGATGATTGTGCAACCTCCTTCCATCGGTAGTGGGCTACTTCAGAGTACTGGGTGCAAGGGAGTAGCAACAGGATCCAAGCATCTTGTTGTCTCATGCCTCCCTGGGACACCTGGTGGGCCGCTGTGAGATACAGGAAGCTGGACTAGATGGGCCTTTGGCCTGATCCAGCGGGGCTCTTCTTATGTTCTTATGTTCTCAGCTCTGCGCCTGCTATTTAGCAGGGCAGAACCAAGGAAACTTATACAGAGGATGGAGCTTCCCCTGGGGTAAGGGCGTGAACATGGCCTTGCCCTGGGGAGGCTCCCCAGCTCATCTAAGCTGTGCTGGAGATGGTGCCTGCCCACTTGCTTCGCCATTCCAGCCTAGGTTAGGATTGGACTCTAACTCACTTGGTCATGAACCTTCTGATTCCACATGTCAATTATTTATGTACACTTTGATCTAATTCCTGGCAAGTGTTTCCAGGGAGAGTTTGGAAAATATATGCTGTCTGTTCTGTATGAAAATCTTTTGGTGACATGTTACATTTTTGTTGTTGTAGTAAAAAAACACCTTTTGCCGCATTCAGAATCCTATACAAATAACTTGATATGACATAAAAAGAGCAAATGGGATGTGATGAAGCAAAACCATTTCATGCTTGCCCTTTAAAATACCAATCCGATCTGTTTGACCAAATAGCAGGAAATAAACCAGTAGACTTTATTGTTTGATGAGAACTCTTATCTGGCAAATTCATTTCACAGACAAACAGTTCTTGCTTTGCACCAGTACATGGGCTTCCATTATTAAGCTCAGATGTGGACTCAAATGAATGCTTCATTTTCAGCACCTGCTTTTTTTGATGTGCCACAGAAAGAAAGACCCGGGTATGGTTTGGGGCTGTAGCAGACTCCAAATTTCATTTGAATCTTCTCAGTCTGGCTCAGGAAATTCTGCAAATATATGAAAAGCAGGACTTGAGTTCTGGGTGTTTCTTCCTCCTTCAGCAGTGCTTGTAGATGGAGGATCCAGTCCAGTCCAGTTTTCCAGCGGTGCTGCAGCCGTACCAACAGGGTGCGTGCTACATTCTGCAGTGGGGGTCACAGAGGCCTCCTCAAGGTAAGGGAACATTTGTTCCTTTACCTCTGGGCTGCATTGCAACAGCATTGGAACTGGAAAGTTGGATAGAATCGGGCCCTAGTACAGTATATGAAGCTGCCTTATTATTATTGGACTACTCAAGCTAGCGTGATCTGCACCCAATGACATCAGTTCTCTAGGGTTCTTGAGGGTTTGAGACAGGCATCTTTCCCAATCCTAGTGTCATAAATAGACTTTAAATTCCAATTTGCGGTGATCAAAGGCAAAGATTTATTACGCATTGCAAAGCGGGTGACAAAGAAAAAAATAGTAAGCCACACTTCGAATCATAAAGTTTAACAATTTATACCTCTTAGGGGCGTCTTCCCACTTTGCACTTATTGGTTGAAGCTTTAACCAATCAACAGCTTCTAAACAGAATATTTTAGACTTCTTCTTTCATATTTCCTTGATATGTTACCTCCTTCCTACGTACATATCTTTACACACAATGTATGTTAATGCAAATGAATGTTTAATGAGATGGAGGTGTGTGGTAATATTCATGAAGGCTATTTACACATGCGCAGTTTGCTTCGTTTCAAGGCTAGGCCTTGCAACTGCAAAATGTTGCCTTGTTATCTTGTTATGAGGAGTGAGTTTCGTTTACTCTTGCCAAGCATTTGATTATCAGCATTGGTCTGTAAACCTTTCACCCCTTGCTCACTATTTTGTTAGCAAGACATTTGGCTTATTTATTCTCTTTTGTGTGTTTTGCCTCCTTAGTAGAAGCACTCTGAAGCTGCTTGTTAGTGACTAATTCTAAGAAAAGCTATTTTCTGTGTTAGCTTTTCTCCAAATTACGGGTTTCATGCTTTTAGCTTTTCTGCCCCAAATCACAGATTTCTATTCCCACACTAGCTGGAGATACAAGGGAATGAGTCTGAAACCTTCTCCTTATAAAGCAAGTGCTCTGTCTCTAAGCTAAAGTTGTTTCCCATGTTACTCTGTGTGTGAGAGAGACAGAGGGAGAGAGAGAAAGAGAGAGAACAGCATTACCCCCAGAAACAGAAATGCTTCAGTAAAGCAACAGCCCACTAACATGGCCTCAATATACAAGGCCTTTGTACCAACACAACTCATTCCAGTCAAATGAAGCTCCGGTACAACCCCCAAAACACCCCTTTGCTTGGCCTGGATCAAAAAATGGAAATAAACAGCAGCAGTGGAACTACCACAATTTTGTGGACTATGATTGGTAACTGACAGCAGGAAGAAGATGCCATCACATTTGAAGAAAGCGGCTGGGGAGAGTGGAATGTGGCTAGGTACGCTGCCAGAAGAATTGGATTATGATGAAGCTTCAGGTTTAATTACATGTAGGATTACCCTTTGCATGGAAAGATCTAGCTCTGGGGTGTCAAACTCATTTCATATAGTGAGCTGAAGAACATTCACGGCACCTGCTGAGGGCCGGAAGTGATATTGTTACCGAAAATCGGCCCAAAATGGTTTTCATCACGGGGAAAGCATTTAAAAAGGCAAACAACCAAACGAGAGAGTATGAGGATCATCTTTATTACACCTGCGCAGGCGGGCCAATCTCCCTGCCCCACTCGGCAGGCAGAGAAAAAGAGCAAGAGCATTCAATTCCAAATCGTCTTTATATCCCTCTTCCCCCCCCTCCCCAAACTGCTGCTTGGTGGAAAATTACTACACAGGGGCTGGGACATGAGAAGCTCTGTGTCAATTGGGCATTGAGAATATGCTGTGACCATTTTGATAAGGGAGGAAGCTCTGCTGGCTTGAACCAATTCTCTATCTATTGTGAGGGCTAGCGGCACTGGATTGGAGAAGGTTACAGGCGGGAGCAAATGAGTGAAAACAAAGAGCAAAGAGAGAAACAGTTACATACTTCAGCAACTTTAGACAAGTGACTAAGCAAAAGACTCAAGATGGCTGCACTTTGGTTCGATGGCAACAACATCATTCAGCAGGAAGTCATCGCTAAGCAGATGATAGCTGGAAATAAACACTTTGTTCTCACATAGTAACATTAGCGGCAAAGACTGAAGAGAAAATGTGCAAATCTTGTTTATAATGTCAAGATATGAAAGAGCCCAATTATCACACTGGGAGAGCCCAATGATAATGGGGGCTGGAGAAATGGTTTCTGTGGGCAAATTGCTTCTGGTTGCGATCGATTGCAAACCGGAAGTGAGCTTTGACAAAAAAAAAGGGAGTTCACTGCAGTAAATGGAGGGCCACACAGGGGGCTGCGAGCATCCAGGACCCTCCGGAAGACTTCATGCAGCCCCCAGGTATATCCCCATGCCCCTGGCTCCCCGTGGTGCCACGATCGCTGCGGCACCATCGAAGCAACCCCCCCCCCAGCACCTGTCCCCGCCCCTGCAAACACTTACAGTGGCTTCAATGTCCAAGTAGGACTTTGAAGACCACTGGTTTAGAGAATTATAAATTTCTTAACAGGGAGAGTTCATTATGGAAATTGCATTGCAGCATTAACTGTAATGGCTGCAGTTGATGACAGATACTACCTGGTTGAGAAAATGCCACTTTAAACCTATATTCAGTTGCTGCAACCAATCTCGTCAAGTTGCTATTTAAAGTCACAAAACATAATTTCTTTTTTTTAAACATATATTGACTTTAACTATTTAAACATGTAATTTCATCGTCAACAATTAATGAAACATAAAAGATATTTAAGTCATGTTCAAAACAAAGCACCATTAATAGCATTAACAGCCCAATACTAAGCTTCCTGGTGCCAACAGCCCCAGTGGTGCCAAAATGGCTACCACTGGATCCTATGGGCATTAGGAAGCCACTAGAGATCACCTCAGCGTAAGGGAGCTAACATTCCCTTATCCCAGGAAGCCTGCAGCCAGCAGTAATGGGTCCCCTTGGCTCTGTGCCCACTATTGTGCAGGCACGAAGTCGGATTGGATAGAGAGCAGTAGAGGCTGCTGCCTTCTTCCCCTCCCTGGCCCAATCCTCCCCTCCCCACCTCTGCCCTGAGAAGCCTCACTGCCAAGCAGCAGTGAAACTTACCACCAATTGCTCACAATAAGGTCTTATAGGCTCTGAGGCCCATCACCAGCTCTCCCTACTCCCCAGGTGCTGCAAACATGCTTTACAGCACATTTGCGACACCCAGAGCCAGTGGTACGCATTTACCAAAGGCTTTACAGAGCTTAGGATGGGACTCAAAGTCAGAGACAAATATGTGAAGTAAATTACTGGCTGCATGGGATATAACGCAATATATCGAATGGGCAGCCCAATCCTAACCTGCATTGGAATAGGCAAGCTACAGTGGCCTGGACGGCATCCAGCACATGTTAGGTGCATGCAAGTGGTCATCACTGGATAAGAGGATTTTCCCCCTTACTCCGTGTCAAGCCCCAGCCTTCCCTATGGGGCTACTTGGATCTGACCAGCTATTTAGCTGGCACAAATCTGAGCAGCCTATGTAAGGATGCTCTGGACAGGGACAGGAGTTAGGATGCAGCCTGTGCCTCTGCAGCTGATCCTGCCTGCCTCCTGGCCCTGATCTGCCTCCAGTTCTGCCCTTCCCTGCCCCAAAACGTCCCTCCTACCCCTGGAACATCCTCCTGCCACTGTCTTCCGTTCCCAGGCTGTGCCACCTGGTTGGGCCAGCACAGACCTCTGGGCCAGCCCAACCAACTCCCAAGTAGGGGCAAACATGTTTTATGGTGAGTTTGTGACACTTGGGAGCCAGCGCAGGGGGCTTCCACCAACTCAGAGCACCATTTGGGATTGCACTCCGCGGCGATATGAAATATTTCCAAGTAATTTGCAGTGAGTACAAAGGCAGTGGATAAAATCAAGCAATTCTGTATTTTGAGAATTGAGAGGGAGAGCAGCAGGTGTGCATGTGTGCTGCGTCCTAGGATCACTGTGTCCGAAACGCTGAGGGGTGTGACCACGTTGAAACAATGTGAGACCTTATGGCTGTACTAGTAGCTCGCAGATAGCACTGGTTGTCTGAAGCTGTGGCGGCGCTGGTGAGGGCAGTGTGTCTTACCCATCACTTCCCAGTGCTTCTCACCAGCACCACAGCACCTAATGTCTCAGCATGGGAGGCTGTAGGCCATGCCATTGGCTTCTATGGATAGGGTTAACAACTGTAAAGTACAGCCGTTTTCCACAAATGCAAGATACACCACACTCCTGGCCCCATGCACAAATAGTATCCTGCTGCAATTTCCACTTGAGACAATAGGAAGCTGCCGTGGTTACTTCCGTTTTAAGCAATTAGGTTTGTAGACAAACCTCTTCCTCATCTGACAAGTTTCCTTCTCCATTTTTGTGTGCACAGATTGCACATTGTTCAACCACACTGAACACAAAGAGGGTACAGATCTGCAAATAGAACAATACAGTATCAAGTAACAAGCAGTCTATGCCTCGGTGAAGGGTTAGTCGTGTCATGAATCTGACCATTTCTTTCCTACAGAAATATAGAAATTACTATAGAAACTATAGGCGTGCCTCAGTATCCACAGCTTCAGTTATCCATGGATAGCATTGATAGTGGGGATGCCTATTGAAATGACTGGGGAACTAACAAATCTCTTTCTTTACCTTGTTGCAGCAAAACCACTGATGTTCCCCTATCTTAAAAAAGGCATCCCCAGTATCCACGGTTTCAGGTATCTACAGGCAGGTACAGAACGGAACCCCAGCAGATACCAGGGCATGCCTGTACTACAGAAATAACTTAGAACTTGAGTCAGGCTCCCAGTGCCTCTGTGAGCAGGCACTGTTTTTGTGCAGAGTGCTCCTACCACCTAAGTCCCCTCTGGGAGGGGGAGTTAGCACGCAGAGTGCTCCCCACCGCCAGCAGCCCAGCATAGCCCTTTGACATGTGCATGGCCCCTGGGAGGGGGAAGTTGGTGCCAGGGCAGGGCTTATAAGGGGCAGCTGGTGTGCTGTGATTGGCTGCTGGGGTTAGGCCGTAAATGCTCCATCACCACAAGGGGGGCTGGGCTCTGCTTGCACAGGGGGAGCATGTGCATGGGGTCTATGGGGCTCATTGGATCTGCGCTCGCCATGGGGTGGGAGCAGCAGCACCCAGCACACAGGGGCGTGTCTCCCCTCTCGCTGGGGTTTGGATTCGGTGCTACTGCGCCGGTCGAGGTCATGCCCCTGCGAGCGCCTACCACTGGTGCTGTGGCGTAGGTGCTCAGGCGGGGCGCTGGTGTAGCATTCACTGTGCCAGCCTAATGGGCGTAGCGCCAGTGCAGCGGCATTAGAGGATTACGCTCTGAGTCCCAGTTGGGGATCCCGGTTGCTAGGCCTCCAACCCACTCTTTGTTTCTACCCTCTTTCCCTGGGGCCCTTCCTGGACTATCCCAGATCCCCACCTGCTCCAGTCCTGTGGTTAAAAGGCCAGCATCACCTGCTGGGCAGCTGGAGTTCCCAAGCAGACTGCACCCCACTTGTTGCAACCCTGACTAGGGTGGAGGAACTTACAGTGAGCAATTATTGTTTTCCTCCCACCTCCACTTGGCTCCCTTCACAGACAGCTCATCTTCTAAAAATCATGGCTACAGCTTTTAGCCGTGAAAGAAGGGAAGGGTGGTGAAAGGGACAAACTCTGGAAGTACCAGTGGACTGCATTGGGTTTTATATTCTTCCTATCCAGAGACAATAAAACTGGGCCCCTGTTTACCTTAATTAAAATTATGTAATGCATTTTGAAGATTTTAATTTAAACGTTTTTGGAATACTCATATTTAGTATGAGTCCTTTAGTATGCATCATCTTTGGGGTGTTTTTTTAATTAAGCCCCCCTCCCATTTCTGGCTACAGGCCTGCCCCATTCTTCATCCCCTCAACACATGACATCATCTCATTGCTGGGGCCTGACTGCAGAGCCTTGAGCCAGTACAGCAGATGCTTCTTCTGCTACTGTAGCAGTGCTTCTCCACAGCTCAAAATTGGCAGAGTTGTGATCCACCCTCAGGTGCTTTGGCAAGAACAGGTAGCATTCTGTTCTGTCTTCTCTCAAAACATCCTATGGGCCTTTTAGGCTGGCTGGGCAAGTGTTCAATTTGCATACACCATACTACTATTGGGGAAAGTCTGCAGAAAAGGTTCATTCTGCAACAAGACACCACCTCTGATATTTTACACTTCCTGGATCCCTGCTTGTCAATAATCTCTGCCTCTTCTTGGGTAGCAAAAATAAGAACTGCACCAACTGCTCTGCTCTGGCTGCAAGCAGAGTACTGGAAGCACTCTCAGCACACATGCACAAGACTGTTTTATTTTTTTTCTGGCTTTGACAGAGTGGATCATTAGGAGTTGGAATTGTGACTGGTGGACCCAATGGGATTTTTTAAGTGGTTCCAAGAGGAGAGCTCCAAGAGTAGGTGAGAGAGATGTGACTACTTATATGTAAGGTGTTTGTTTTTTTCCCTGCATGGCCCTAAAAGACTTCACAAGCCCCAGGGTGGAACACAGATTCAAGTTCAACACACGCCATGAGAACGCCTCCAAATGGACGTAAGAAATGCAAATGGGTAGTAGCAGCGCATTGTTTTCCTTGAATATCTCAAGCCCGTTCTTCTTCCACGTAATTTGCATAGACCATCATCGTTTTGCCTGAGGCGCGCAAAAAGATAAGCGTTGCTACTACTTATAAACACGACCCAAAAGATCAGCGTTGCTACTCCAAGCACGACTAGCCATTCCCGCGCCTCTCATTCCCACTAATCGAGATCCCCACTCCGCCCCCCGTCGAAAACATCAGTGAAGCACGGAACACGCTAACGCATGCGCAGTGAGAAACCGTGACCTCATAGCCTTCCCCCGCCCCCAAAGTCAAGCCTTCTCCTTCCGCCGCACGCATTTCCTTCCCTGTCGAAAGCCCAGGCTGAACCCTGAGTGGCGCGCGCGCATGCGCAGAGGAGCGCGTCGCGGCCAGGAACTGGCTCCGCGGCGGGCTGCTGCTGCCGCTGGTGGCACGGCGGGCTGAGGCGGGCAGTGGCATTCCTGGGAATCCCGGGGTGCAGATGCTCTGTTTTGGCGCCTGCTGTCTGCTCCCGGAGATTCTCTTGGCCCCTGCTGGGAATGCTGAATAAGGGGACATTGCAGCGCTTGCTGACTGCCATCAACCGGAGGAGGAGGATGAAGCTGTTGATGGGGCTCGCTCTGGTCGCCTATGTCGCCTGTAAGTGGAGCGCGCGGGGTAGCGGTGGAAGGCTCTCATTCATTCAGGCTGGTTGGAAATCAGCCCTTCCGCCCATATTTGGAGGGCTGCATGCGTGCTGTTTTCTTGCTTCTCGCCAGTGCAGCACCGGAGCATTTGCACCGAAAGAGGGAAGGAGAACGACGCCCGGGGTAGGAGGGAGGGGTGACATGGCAATTTCGGGAGCTTGCAAAAGGGTTTAGGGTCGGAGTAGGGCTGAGTTTCCCTTGAAGTTTGCACACCTCAACACAATCGATGTCCTCTTTTTGTGGGGAGCGGGATTTCTCTGTTCTGTCTTTTGAGCGTGTTCTCACAGCACATCACGTTCCCGCTAAAAGTTTACAAAACCTAAAGTCAAAAAGCTTCAAAGCTCCAACCCTAGATCTGGCAGCTAGTTATGCCTCCACTGTCTGTGTATTCGAAGACGACGGTGTGTGTGTTGGTGTTGACAATGGAGGGAAACTTCTCCATTCCCTTAGCTGTTGCATCGAACAAACGGTAACACTGTCTTGCGCTTACAACGGGCCTGTGCAAATAAAGTGTTTCTTTAAGAACTTAAATAGCAGTCCCTAAACCAGTTCATTCTGCCTATACTATGGCTAATTTTCTTCCCCCTTCCTCGAATTCCACTGTGACAGAGAAGATCTTACAGAGATCCTAAACTAGTCATGTATATCGACCGCCTCATGCTGCATTAAAAAAAAGTGTTTTAGTGTTTTCTGTATTTGAGAACTTAGAAAGCTGCCTTATTCTTATTTGTCCAGGTATTGGCAGTCAACCTTTCTGCCTCTGCAGAGGTCTCCATTTACACCATTGTAAAACACAGTAGTAGTCTTTTCAGGTGAGTTGTGGTTTCTGTAGAGGAGATGTAGAGCTCTTTCTGGCTTGGGCACCTCCTCTTTATCCTTCCTCCAGGGCACCTTACTGTTGGCCCATCTAAGTCAGTCTTGCCTGCTCTCTCCAGGTTTTCAAACAGAAGTCTTTCCCTGGCCAGGTGATGCTGAGGATTGAAGCTGGGATCTTTGGCATGGGGCCTACCACTGAGCTGTACCCTTATGGGATGCTCAGCTGTAGACTGGAGCTGGGTTGTGGACCTTTCAGGTAGACCCTGACATTTCATGCAGTAGCAAATATTGCTTGGGTTTCAGTGCAGCACATCTCGAGTACAAAACTGATGATTCAGATGTGCATTTGGGTGAGTGACCAGGAAAGCGTCTGATAATGTAGTAGGTGATGCTGGAGGAGACCCTAGTCTAATGGTCCTGTTCTCTGTTTGTCTCTTCATTACAGTAAGTAATGGTCAGGTTTTATGCTAGGGTTGGGAAGCCTTAGAGCATGTTGGAAAGCCTTAGAGCAGACCTGGGCAACCACTCATATTATCTTTAACTTCTTATATGGTGCCTTGCTGCTTCAGATTATCTGTGTAATTTTTTTTCCTTGGGATAACATCTCCAATTCTTTGAACTTGTGCTAGATGCATATCGGCCTGAATCAAATGGGTTAGAGGCGGGATGTATGTGTGTATTGTGCCTGCATGTGTAGAATGTCAAAGAACAACAGAGTCCAGAGCAATGGCCTACAATAATAATAATAATAATAATAATAATAATACTTAGTATTTATATACCACCTTTCTAGGTAATTAGATTGCTCTACAATAGTGGTCTTCAACATTTTTCGTGCTGTGACCCCAGTAAATAAATAACTGAAACATGGGGATCCACTGCCAACCCCAACCCCTTCCAGGGCCTGATTTGCCCCATCCCTGTCCCACTTCTTCACAACAACCGCTGTGAGGTAGTAGCCTAAGCAAGGCTGGCCTTAAGAGTTACAGGGCAAGACAGTAAGAAGAGGATGTGTAGAGTTGTATCAATAATTCAGTTTTGATAAGGCATTACTATCATTGGATTGGATCCGAGCTCAGTCTAGCACAGGCTTTGACAGGCTGCGATCCCCCAGATGAGGCTTTCCGACCCCGTTGGGATCCCGACCCACAGGTTGAAGAACACTGGTCTACAAGACAAGTCAATTACATTCTCCATTTTAGTCAAGCCACAGAAGCTGTCAAGGTATGATGTGGAGGCCCCCAAGGATGTATGGATAGTTGACCGAAAGCCAGCGCTTTGCCCTCGGTATATCCCGAGGAATATCCTGGGCCTCAGTACATTCATGCAATATGAGCAGAATGTGTGTCTATTCCTTGTGTTATTTAGTAGCGTTCAAATGGCCATTCTGCAATCCTTTATAACAGTGTTTCACAACCAGCGATATTTGTACCACCAGTGGTACTTGAGGTGGTGTCCGGTGATACACGCAGAACCTGCTTCCTGGCAGCGAGACGAGCAATGCACCAAGCAGCAGTAGATGGCTTGATTCAGCGGTTAGAACTCCAGTATGCATTTTTGTGTGCTCGAAAAAGCCCTCCTGTGCACCCTGAGCCTCCTATCAGTGTTTGTTGAGTCATGTTTGGTCTCCCAATCTGGAAATTACTGGTGATGACATCCTTCACCTGTTATTTCTGGTGGTACTTCCAATAAATGGACCATGCGAAGTGGTACAGTGGGGGACAAACATTGAGAAATGCTGTTCTATAATCTGTAGGATCCTCTTAAGACAAGGAAGGACGTTGTTAGGTGAACCAACTGGGCACTGTAAATTAAATTTTCTTGTCTTGGGGACCTTGCTAGGATGTGTGATAGTTCCTGAGTGAAAGTTTGGGCTAGCCATAGGATTGAGTGCTTTATATATGTGGAGGGTGTTTGTTTTATACAGATTTTTTTTGGACAAGCAAAAATGTCAACTGTAGAACATTCTTCTAGTTTGCCAGTTTTTAAAAGCAATTTTGACAGCATTGAACTTATGTGCAGCCAGGTTTATAATGATTGGTTTACTGAAAGAGCACCAGCATTGTGTGCTGAAGGACCCAGGTTCAATCCCCTACATCTCCATGTAGGGCAGAGAAAAATTATTTCTGGAGACTCATTGCCTGTGTTGACAATACAGTATTGTAGAGGATTTGATAATGCCGGCTCCTATTGATGCTTGTGCTTGCTCATGAGCCCCCTCCCCAATTTGTGTCTTAAACAGTGTCTAGCTCATATTGTATTAAAGGAAATAATTTTCTTAGTAGTGATCAGTTTCCCCCTCCCAATTGTCAGACCTTCTTGTTTTTCTACGAACTTTATTAGTGTAATAGCTTTTGAGACACCATTTAGAGGGTTTGTGTTGCTTGCTTAATGAACCTAATGGAGTTCATTATAGCTGTCCCACCTTTGGAGAAATATTGCCATAGAGACTGTAATATTCTTGTTTCCGTTCCTGAACTCCTTAGCGGCATCAAACTCCCAACTCCTGCAGCATTTTTGTCATCTTGCCAGTTCTCGCTGTGTCTCATTGTGTTGATATAAAGAATGAGCAGGATCACCACAGAGGTTCTTTAGTGGCTTGTGGTAATTTTCCATTGCCCTCGTACACGTGTTAAACTTGAATGCTAACATGGAGCAGCTACAATCAAAAGAGTGCTGTGGGGTAATGCGGTGCAGAATGCATGTGCAGTGCCATGCCTTCAGCATTCCCTTATTCAAGATATTGAAATAATGCTATTGTAATGTAAGGCCTGAAACTTACAGAGCCTTACTGGCAAGGCGTGCAGGTTGTAAAATACCCTTGAGGAAAAAGCCCGCATGACTGAGAAGCAATAACGTGGCTCTGCATTTCTGGGAGTGTTGAAATCTTGGAGGGGCAAAATTTCCCAGCGGTAACTGGCTGCTACCCTGTCTCCTGTACAGGTAGTAATAGACAATGGGAGATCTTTGAGTATGATCACTGGAATTTTACTGATAATGGCACAATAGTTTCCCTATTGCATGCTGACCATGATGGGGACAGCCATGTGATCTTAGAACAAAAATGCAGATTATGTGCATGTTCCTTTGCAATAGGGGTATATTCAAAAATTGCACAGCCACTGAAGAACACGCACACCCAGGATTGAACTGCATTTCTTGTTACAAGTTCTGTTTCATTAAATAGCCAGTAGGCTCCTGGGATGCTTATGCTATAGCATCCCCAATAGTACAGGCATGCCCCAGTATCCACGGTTTCAGTTATCCATGGATACCATGGGTACTGGGACACGTATTAAAAAGATAGGGGAACATTAAATAAATCTCTTTTTTACCTTGTTGCAGCAGAACCACAGATGATCCCCTGTCTTTAAAAAGGTGTCCCCAGTATCCACGGTTTCAGGTATCCACGGTGAGGTCTGCAATGGAGCCCCAGCGGATTCTGGGGTATAACTGTAATTATAGTATTATTGACAGCGCAATCCTAGCGTGCCCCTTGCGTCAACGCAACGTTATCAAGTCAATGCAAGGGGCAGGGCGCTGGCGCTGAGCAGCAGCCCGGCATTGGCACTCCAACTCTGAAGCCGACGCTGCTCACAGCATCCGCTTCAGAGCACCAACGGAGAGCCTCCCTTGCGCCGACCGAAGACGGCCGCGCGGTCTCCTTGGATCTGCGCCCGCTCTTTTAGCAGGCGCAGATCCAAGGAGCACATTGGGGGTTCCCTTGCCTCCCCCAACCCAGCTTCAGATATGGCGCTGGCCAGCCGGCCTTGCCATGTCGGCGCTGGGTTGGATTGCGCCCTGCGTGTGCTGTTTCCGGGAAACATTGCGGTTCCTGAAATTCAAAATATTTTGCCTTTCGAGCACTTGGAAAAATATGATACCAGCACAGAAAAAACATTCCCTTAATAGCAATCAAGCAACACACTTGCATGAATTGCACAAGACCAAGATTGTATGGCAAGGCACAGGAGGTGGTTGATAAGATTTCTCCAGTGCGGTGCCTGTGGCAGTAGTTGTTTTGAGGTGGTAGTTTGATGTGAATAACATTACAGAAGGAGTTCTGTATTTATTTTGGCCTTGTAAATATGGATCAGGGATGAATGACTGTCCTCATGCTGTTTGAGTTCCCCATCTCTATGTTCTACTGTCTGGGAGTCCAAGGCCGGCAGCAATAATGTTGGGTTCCTTGTGTTTTGCCTTTGGAGGAGCTGAGCATTGGGGGGGGGGAGGGACAGCTAGCTCATCTCATTTTGCCATATAGTGGGAGGAAATATGCGTGCTTTCTTTCCCCTTTAATTCTGCCATTAAACTTGTGCATGTCAAGAGGAACCCAGGTGATCAGATCCTATTACAAACCCTAGCTGATGAGGGACGTGTCCTTAAGCGTTGAGCAGCCAGCTCTGGGTGGTGCTCAGGAAGAGAGACTGTGTCTGAGTCTCTGCTGCAAGTGTGGCTTTGGTGAGTGGGGCCAGAGGTCCTCATAAATTACCTTATAAATTTTAGGTATTGCATCCATGTGTGCACTATTTCTGAAAGAGAAGCCAATTAAGGGGACCAGGGGAAGAGAGCCCAGGCATAGTGTCCTGAGTGCTGAGTGCATCACAATGCCCTGACTGCTGTGTACTGGGGCTTTCTGCAGATGGCTGAGATCACAGGTGTCAAACTTCTTTCATACAATAGGCCAAACAGCATTCATGGTGCCTGCTATTTCATGGTGCCTGCTGGATAAAGAGCATTGGTGTTCTGCATTGGGCCTGTGAGCCTTATGTTTGACACCCCTACATAAGAAGAGTCCTGGTAGATCAGGACCCATCTAGTCCAATTTCCTGTATGCCTCAGAGAGCACACAAGACAACAAGATGTCTGCATCCTGTTGCCAGTCCCCTGCATCTTGCATTCTGAGGTAGCCTACTTATAAAGTAAGGAGGTTGTACAACCCATCATGGCCTGTAGCCTGCTAGGCCTTTCCTCCAGAAATCTGTCCAATCCCCTTCTAAAGACACCTAGGCCAGATGCTATTGCCACCTCCTATGGCAAGGAGTTCCACAGATTAATTACGTGCTGGGTAAAAAAGTATTTCCTTTGTTCTAACTCTCCCAACAGAACAGATAAAAGAAAATACTTCTTTACTTAGCAGGTAATGAATCTGTGGCCCCACAATCCCTGGTTTAGGTTCTTCTGTCTGTGCATGACAGAGCACAGGCACCTCTATAGCAGTGTGTATCTTGTTACTTGGGGACTTGCTCCAGGCAGTTTATGTGGCGTGATTAGGCTTTTTACAGCTCTTTGTTTTTTCAACTTCTCTTTAAAAAAAAATGCCTTTAATAGACAAAAATGTTATGGCTCTGCCATGTTTGTGACTGTGGGGACAGAACCAGGTTTCAACAATAGGTCATTTCCTGAGAGAACTAATTTCCTTGCCTTCCTTTATGTTTTCTCTATAGAACTAATCTTTATTATATCCTGCACTTCTGGAAGTTCATCTGTGTGGTTGTTGCTGACTTCCCACAATACTCTTTAGAAGCCGGATGACGCTAAAATGCAGTAGCTTTTAATAGCTGAGAAGATTGATCTGCTTCTGCAGGTGGACGTGCCGGCAATATCTGTTGAGTGCTCTCTTATGAAATGATGAAGTGCTGTAGTGGCCATGGCCTATCTGCTTTTTCTTTTTTCTTTTTCTTCTTTCAAGTAAGGCCATTTGGAACAGAGTTCTGATGAATCATATTTGGAATATGGTGAAATATTAACCATGGCATCCTGAACAAGGGTTCTAGCTGCAGTTTGTGCTAGGCAAGAATGTTAGAACCCAAAGAACAAATGTGCTTTAGCTAAAATGTTGTTTATATGCACAAAGGTGTTTTTATACTGTTGAAACAAGAAGGCTGACGTCCATGGGCTTCGATTTTCCTTGCAAAATTAATGGATCGCAATCCTAACAGGAGCGTGCAGGCTGGCATGCCTGCACCTTATCCAGCACAAGTTAGGAGCTGGCTGGAGCCTCCATGGGGCAAGGGCATGTTCACACTCTGGGGTAGGCGCCAGCCACCCCAATGGGCTTACTCAGAACTGTGCCTGCAAGCAAGCCACGCAGCCCAGGGGCAGGGGTTTGGATGCAGCCTGATGGCCACATCTCAACTCCACCCCTTCCCCAGGCCAGCATGCCACCCAGCATGCCCACACCCCGCCCTGAGATGCCCTCCCTCCTGCCCAGAGACACAGGAGCGTCATGCCTAGCGGCAGCCCAGCAACAACAACACTGGTGCAAGGGTGCTGGTCGACGTTAGCCAATGCTAGCAGCTAGTGTCAGCCCAACATTGGCCTTTGGATTGCGATGTCAGTTGTACCCCGTATTATAGAATATTTACTTTGTCCCATCAAATTTAAGGGGAGCTGTGTAAACCGAGTTCAATCACATCTTCGTGCTTCTTTCTAGGTCTGTTTCTTGAGTGCTTTACAGAGCCCAGTAAGTGGCTTACATTGTATATAGAACCTTGCAATGATGCACATTCTAAAGAATACGTTTGGAATACCAAGTTGCCATGTGAACTTCATTGCCTAGGAGCCTAATCCATTTTTGTTTGGGCCACAGTCCCGTGTCTTTTTTTTAGAACACTGCAGATAATTTTCAGTTTTCTTATGACAACCAATTCTCTCTCTCTCCCTCCCTCCCTCCCCCCCCCCGATTGGAGTTTGCTAGGTGATCCAACACTTGTTACAGTGTTGGCAAAGGGATTTGTTTTGTTCTTTTAAAAAATCAAATTTTGTTGTAGAGGATGAGCAAAATTGTGTCATTGATGAGATCTCCCTAGAGTTTGCGTATTAGAGATTTTGGAAGGTGATTGAAAAAAACTTATTTACTGGGTTGTCTTTTGATGGTATACAATGATGGCTGGGTGGGTGGGGGGAGATCTGAAAAAATTATTTTACAGCAACCTTTCCCTTTGCTTTGCTTAACCTTCGCTTAACTGAAGAATTGAATGTGCAGGCAACTATCCTGGATGCTAGAGATTGACTAACAGGAAGCAGGACAGTTCCTGTATCCTATATGTCTCTACGTAGCATGCAGGCTTAGCTGCCTGCAGATTGAGTCCAGCAAGAATGTTTAAGCAAGAAACACATGCGCTGTAAGCACTACTATGGAAATAAATAGGCACCATAATGGGCTTGCAGGGGCCACTATTTATATAATGTTGGTATCCATATTTGCAGGGTAGGGATGAGAAATGGATGTGGATATGCATTTCCTGTGGATATGGGGACTTGTTAGTATTCTATTCCAATTATATTGGAATTAGTATTTATAGCAATGGTAGTCACAAGATGTCTGTAGAGTGTGATCTATTAGGGAAATCTTTTAGCAAACAATAGTTAGCGTTCTAGTGGCACTTCAAATCTCCACATACTCTCACCTGATGATTTATGTGGAGGAGAGAATGGAAGCAAAAATGACATGGATCAGAGCAGCACATCTCCTGTACCACCTTATGAAACCTACCAGCCAAGTAGAAGCTGAACCAACGTCATGTCAATGATGCCAATCTGTATCCTAGATAGTATAGGTAGCCCAGAGGGATCTTAAGGTTGTTGATATCAAAAACCACGGGCACAACTAGGGGAATCAGTCAGGTGATGGTTTCTTGGTGGAGGACATTCACCAAAGTGACAAAGCCTGTTTATCAAAACTAAGTGCTCGATCCTATCCCTTTCACGGTAGATATCACTGTTGACAGATGTCCTCTCCTAAATGTCAGTGCACTGTGACTTCGTATGGTAAACTGCCTAAAATTGTAAGGTTTAACTTTATGATTTTTGTAGTTAAATAGGGACAGGAATAATTGGGGCATTGTCCACTGTAGCTAATGGTAACAAACAGTTAATGGATTCACAAGTAGACGTTTAGACTTCCTGGTAAAAATGGGTGTGTATGGCACGGTAGTGGTTTTTTGATGTTAATCAAGAATGCCTTTTGTTAATGGAACCCGATAAGGTTCTTGTGACTAAACAGCATCCTGATCAGAGGAACACTGCCGCTAACCATTCATTTGAGCTTTGTTTCCAGTGTTTTCTGTCCAACAATGCGCATTCATTTTGTCGGAATGGAGAAATTGGAACAAGGCAATTTAAAAAATGCTGCTTTCCCCCCTTTGACCTGAGGCAATGCGTGAAGGCAAAATAACTTATTTTTCATGCTGTCATGTTTGCCCAATTACCATTGATTACCCGTTTCCTATTTAGCAACCATTTCCTTTTCTTCAAACTGCAAAATCACTGTCTTGCTAATTAGCTCAACTCTAATCTGCAATACTTCAAGAGGACTATATTTATTTTGGGGATACTGCATGTTATTTACCACATACTATTTTTAGCCCATTAGAGGACCTGCTATATTCTGGGCATTTTGGTGTGAAAAGTGTTACTCAGTGATGCCTGTGCTGGACAGCCTGTCCAACACACAGTCATGGGAATGTCATCATCCCTGATAAAAACGGAAAGGATAACTGTTCATCCCGCTATGCAACTCACTTGAAGTGTGCAGTCCATGAAAATGAATGATTTAGAGTTTATGCAACACCTGGGCTAAGGTTTCCTAATTCACTTAGGGTGCAATCCTAACCTGGAGTTAGGCCGGCAGAGTTAGGCCAGCACAAGGGCCACCGTAAAGTGCGTTTGGACCACTCAGAGTCAGGGAGGATGGTGCACGTCTGTGTGCTGGCCTCTCTGACTCCGAGAGTGGGCCAAACATACTTTACAGTGTCCCTTGTGCCGGCCAGACCTTGCTACCTAACTGTTCCGGCGTAACTCCAGGTTAGGATTGCACCCTAACTGTGCTGTGTGTATCATCATTGAAAGGCAAGGCTGGTTATGGTGAACCCCTGCAGTGTCCCGCCACATGATCTTCTGCTCAATGTTGAAATAGCTGGGCAGGTTTTCGGCTGCTTTCTTCTAGGGCCAGTCAGTAGAACAGTTGGCTGTGACTGAGAGAAATCTGCCCAAACCAAAAACAATGGTGGGTGCTGCATTTCACTTGAGTGCATGGTTTGCTTTTGTATAGCCAAGCAGGAGGCAGTACTTGCATGTCGTGACATTGTTTCAGATTATCACCATCAAGTGTCTGGGATTTCTCTGGCCTCCTTTTAGTACAAAATGACAGTCCTTGAATGCTCTGCTGTTCTTCCATTCTTGATGGCACGGACAACTCATGGAGTTTCTGTGAAGCGTATAAAGTACTGAATGCTTGGTTTCTGTAAATGATTGATGCTCCCATGCTTTAAAATCTGGGGCAGGTTTGTTTATGTACTCCATTGTTCTTAACAAGCTGGTTGACAGTCTATTAAGTAGGTCTCATGCAAGTTTAGCCTGTGTGGTCAATGGACCAGGGATGTGAAGCTACTTTATATGTGGGCGATGCCACAAAGTGATTTATATGCAAATAAAGGCTGTGGCATCACTACCTCGTGCCAGGTGGGTTATAGAAAGCTGGGAGCAGCCATCTTGGAAACTCCCTGGGGCACCTGGTGGGCCGCTGTAAGATACAGGAAGCTGGACTAGATGGGCCTTTGGCCTGATCCAGCGGGGCTCTTCTTATGTTCTTAAACTGTAGACTTTGCTAAATTCCTTTTGTGAGTGTTAATAGTTTGAATTTTCAAGTGAGGGTTTTTTAAATTTTGTTTTTAGTTCAGTGCTTTTACATCATTTTTTGGCCTTGTTTTGCTTTCTGTCAGGGATGTTTCATGGTTTTACAATTGCTGCAGTCCAAGAATGCCAATTTGCATTTCAGGAGTGTCATTTTATTATGTTATAATGACAGTACTTCCAGCTTGATGATGTCACTTCCTGCTCAACATCACTTCCACATTAATGATATCACTTCCTGTGGACCCTGAAAAGTGGGATCCATTCTAAAAAGTGGGTCCTGGTCTAAAAAGTTTGAATATTACTGCTGTAGACAAAATAGAA
Source organism: Lerista edwardsae (assembly GCA_029204185.1). Lineage (NCBI taxonomy): Eukaryota > Metazoa > Chordata > Lepidosauria > Squamata > Scincidae > Lerista > Lerista edwardsae. The sequence goes on from JAJKFI010000006.1 coordinate 6,191,069, forward strand.
ACCAAGCGTTCAGTACTGAACAATGGAGCAATCCAAACTTATTGCTGCACTTATGGAAATGCTTTCTGTGAGAGGAGGAAGAGTGATATTTACATGCATGAGTACTGCTTTCTTTCTGTTTATAGAATGAACTTGGATGAGTTCAGCAGGATAATTGGGAACAAACTTATTCTGGTCTTGCTGAATTGTGTATTCTAGGAAGTATATAGAATCTCTCTCTCTCTCTCTCTCTCTCTCTCTCTCTCTCTCTCTCTCTCT